>CM071571.1:18591292-18607061 GCA_036426205.1 Ascaphus truei
CGGGATCGTGATTCCTGATCCAGTTAATATCTAACTCGGTCCTTGGCGAGCGACGGACGGAAGAGGCAGGAGGTATCAGTGATTCAGATCCAGTACAGTATCTAAATCTGTCGTTGGTTCGAGTCGCGCGGAAAGCGGAAGAGGCATGAGAGGGTATCTGGATTCAGGATCCCGTATCATTATCACACATCTGTTCTTGGTCTAGTGCGGCCGGATGAAGAGGAAGGGAAGGGATCGTGATTCAAGATCAAGTACAGTATCCTCTAGTCTTGGCCGAGTCGGTCGCTGGGACGGTGAGGGTCGGGGGGATCGTGATTCAGGATCAGGTAAAGTTCATTAACTCTGTCTTGGTCGAGTCGCGGACGGAAGAGGAAGGGAGGGATCGTGATTCAGGATCCAAGGTAAAGTATCTAACTCTGTTTGGTCGAGTCGCCGGACGGAAGAGGCAGGGGGGATCGTGATCAGGATCCAGGTAAGTATCTAAACTCTGTTTTGGTCGAGTCGCCGGACGGAGAGGCGGGAGGGATCGTAATTCAGGATCCAGGTTACGTATCTAAACTCTGTCTTGGTCGTCGCCGGACGGAAGAGGCAGGAGCGGGCTCGTTGATTCAGTGATGCCAGTACATTATCTAACATCTGTCTTGGTCTAGTCGCCGACGGAAGAGGTGGAGGGATCGTGATTCAGATCCAAGTACAGTATCCTCTGTCCTTGTCGAGTCGCGGCCGGAATAGGACAGGGAGGGATCGTGATCCGGATCCAGGTAAGAATATCTAAAACTCTGTCTTGGTCTAGTCGGGACGGAAGAGGCAGGAGGGGTCGTGATTCAGGATCCAGGTACATTATCTAACATCTGTCTTGGTCGTCGCCGGACGGAAGAAGCAGGGAGGGATCGTGATTCAGGATCCAGGTACATTATCTAACATGTGTCTTGGTCGGTTCGCCGACGGAGCGGGAGGCTGGGATCGTGATTCAGGATCCAGGTGCAGAATCTAAATCTGTCTTGGTCTAGTGCCAGACGGAAGAGAGGCAGGAGGGGTTGATTCAGGATCGGTACATTATCAACAAGTCTTGGTCGAGGTAGCGCCGGACGGAAGAGGGAGGGATCGTGATTCGAGTCCAAGTACAGTATCCTCTGTCTTGGTCGAGTCGCCGGACGGAAGGGCAGGAGGGATCGTGATTCACGATCCAGGTACATATATCTAAACTCTTGCTTGTCAGTACCGCCGAGAGGAAGAGGCAGGGAGGGATCGTGATTCAGGATCCAGGTACAAGTATATAAAAACTCTGTCTTGGTCGAGGGTCGCGGACGGAAGAGGCAGGGGGATCGGATTCAGGATCAGGTACAGTATCTAAATCTGTCTGCGAGTCGACGGACGGAAGAGGCAGGGAGGGATCGTGATTCAGGATCCAGGTAAGTATCTAAACTCTGTCTTGGTCGAGTCGCCGGACGGAAGAGGCGGGAGGGATCGTGATTCAGGATCCAGGGTACAGTACTCTAAACTCTGTCTTGTTAGTCGACCGGACGGAGGGCAGGAGGGGTTCGTGATTCAGGATCAGGTACATTATCTAACATCTGTCTTGGTCTGAGTCGCCGGACGGAAGAGGAAGGAGGATCGTGATTCAGGATCCAGGTACAGATTAAATCTGTCTTTGGTCTAGTCGCCGGACGGAAAATGAGGGGAGGATCGTGATTCAGGATCCAGGAACAGTATCCTACTGTGTTGGTCGAGTAGTCCGGACGGAAGAGCAGGGAGGGATCGTGAATTCAGGATCCAGGTAAGTATCTAAACTCTGTCTTGGTCGAGTCGCCGGACGGAAGCGGCAGGAAGGGATCGTGATCAGGATCAGTACAGTATCAACTTGTCTTGGTAGTCGCGGACGAGAGGCAGAGGTGTCTATTCAGGATACCAGGTTACATTATCTAACATCTGTCTTGGTCTAGTCGCCGAGACGGAAGAGGAAGGGGGGATCGTGATTCAGAATCCAAGTACAGTATCCTCTGTCTTGGTCGAGTCGCCGACGGAAAGGCAGGAGGGATCGTGATTCAGGATCCGGTAAAGTATCTAAACTCTGTCTTGGGGTCGAGTCGACGCGGACGATAGGCAGGAGGGATCGTGATTCAGGATCCAGGTAAAGTATATCTAAACTCTGTCTTGGTCGAGTCACGGACTGAAGAGGCAGGGAGGGGATCGTGATTCAGGATCCAGGTACATATCTAATCTGTCTTGGTCGAGTCGCGACGAGAAGAGGCAGGAGGGGATCGTGATTCAGGATCCAGGTACAGTATCTAAACTCTGTTTTGGTCGAGTCGCCGGACGGAGAGCAGAGAGGGTCTGATTCAGGATCCAGTTACATTATCTAACATCTGTTCTTGGTCTGGCCGGACGGAGAGGAAAGAGGGATACGTGATTCAGGATCCAGTACGTTCTAACTCTGTCTTGGTCGAGTCCCGCCGGAGAAGAGGCAGGGAGGGAATCGTGATTCAGGATCATGGTAAATATCTTAACTCTGTGCTTGGTCAGTCACCGGACGGAAAGGCAAGGGAGGGATCGTGATTCAGGATCAGGTAAAGTAATCTAAACTCTGTCTTGGTCGAGTCGCCGGACGGAGAGGCAGGGAGGGATACGTGATTCAGGATCCAGGTAAGTATCAAAATCTGTTTATGTCGAGTCGCCAGGACGGAAGAGGCAGAGGGGTCGTGATGATTCAGGATCCAGGCATTACTAAACATCTGTTTTGTCAGTCGCCGGACGGAAGAGGCAGGGAGGGGATCGTGATTCAGATCAAGGTACAGTATCTACTGTCTTGGTCGAGTCGCCGGACGGAAGAGGCAGGGAGGGATCGTGATTCAGGATCCAGATTACATATCTAACTCTGTCTTGGTCGAGCAGCCGGACGGAAAGGCAGGAGGGGATCGTGATTCAGGATCCAGGTACATGTATCTAAACATCTGTCTTGGTCGAGTCGCCGGAGGAAGAGGAGGGAGGAGATGTGATTCAGGATCCAGGTAAGTATCAAACTCTGTCTTGGTCGAGTCGCCGGCGAGAGGCAGGGAGGGATCGTGAGTTCAGGATCCAGGTAAAGTATCTAAACTCTGTCTTGGTTGAGTCGCCGGACGGAGAACGCAAGAGGCGGAGGAGATCGTGATTCAGGATCCAGGTAAGTATCTAAACTCTGTCTGGTCGGTCGCACGGAGAGAGGCACAGGGGATCGATTCAGGATCCAGGTACATTATCTACAACTCGTTCTTGGTCAGTCGCAGGACGGAAGAGGCAGGGAGGGATCGTGTTCAGGATCCAAGGTACAGTATCAACTCTGTCTTGGTCGAGTCGCCGGAGGAAGAGGCAGGAGGATGTGATTCAGGATCCAGGTGAGCATTCTAACTCTGTCTTGGGTCTAGTCGCGACGGAAGAGGAGGGAGGGATCTTGATCAGGATCAAGTACAGTATCCTCTTTCTTGGTCGAGTCGCAGTAGGAATAGGCAGGGAGGGATCGTGATTCGGATCCAGGTAAGTATCTAAACTCTGTCTTGGCGAGTCGCACGGACGGAAGAGGCAGGAGGATAGTGATTTCAGGATCCAAGGTACGATCTACAACTCTGTCTGGTCGAGTCGCCGGACGCGAAGAGCAGGGAGGGTATCGTGATTCAGGATCCAGTGTAAGTTAAACTCTGTCTTGGTCGAGTCGACCGGAACGGAAGAGGGGAGGTGATCGTGATTAGATCCAGGTCATATTCTACTCTGACTCTGTCGAGTCGCGAGGAAGAGGCAGGGAGGGGATCGTGTTCAGGATCCAGGTACCGTATCTAACTCTGTTGGTCGAGTCGCCGGATGAAGAGGAGGAGGGGATCGTGATTCAGATCCAGGTACTAATCTAAACTCTGTCTTGGTCAAGGCCGGACGGAAGAGGATGGGAGGATCGTGATTCAGGATCCAGGTAAGTCTCACTCGGTCTTGGTCAGTCGCCGGACGGAAAGCAGGGAGGGATCGTGATTCAGGATCCAGGTACAGTATCTACATCTGTCTTGGTCGTAGTCGCCGAACGGAAGAGGAGAGGGTGCGTGATTCGGATCCAGAAGTATGCAACTCTGTCTTGGTCGAGCGCCGGAGGAAGAGGCAGGGAGGGATCGTGATTCAGGATCAGTTACAGATGTTCTAAACTCTTGTCTTGGTCGAGTCCGGACGGAAGAGGCAGGAGGGTGGGATCGTCGATTAGGACACAGGTACATATCTAATCTGTCTTGGTCTAGTCCCGGACGGAAGAGGAGGGAGGGATCGTGATTCAGGATCCAAGTACAGTATCATCTGTCTTTGTCGAGTCGCCGACGGAAAAGGCAGGGAGGGATACGTGATCAGGATCCAGGTAAAGTATCTAACTCGTCTTGGTCGAGTCGCGGACGAGAGAGCAGGGAGGGATCGTGTATTCAGGATCCATGTAAAGTATCTAAACCTGTCTTGGTCGAGTCCCGGACGGAAGAGGCAGGAGAGGGATCGTGATTCAGGATCCAGGTATTATCTAACTCTGTCTTGGTCGAGTCGCCGGACGGAAGAGGCAGGAGTGGTCGGTGATTCAGGATCCAGGTACATTATCTAACATCTGTCTTGTCTAGTGCCGACGGAAGAGAGGGAGGGATCGTAGTCAGATCAAGTGTACAGTAATTGTATTGGTCGAGTGCGCGGACGGAATAGGCAGGGAGGGATCGTGATTCAGGATCCGGAAGAATGTAAAATCTCTTGTGTCGAGTCCGGCGAGAGGAAGAAGGGAGGGATCGTGATTCAGGATCCAGGTGCAGTATCTAAACTCTGTCTGGTCAGTCGCCGGACGGAAGAGGGGAGGGATCGTGATTCAGGATCCAGTGTACAGTATCTACTTTCTTGGTCTAGTCGCCGGCGAATAGCAGGGAAGGGTCGTGATTCATGATCCAGTAAAGTATCTAACTCTGTCTTGGTCGAGTCGCAGGACGGAATAGGCAGGAGGGATCGTGATTCAGGATCCAGGTAAAGTATCTAAACTCTGTCTTGGTCAGCCGCCGACGGAAGAGGAGGAGGTGATCGTGATTCAGGATCCAGGTAAATATCTAAACTCTGTCTTGGTCGAGTCGCGGGACGGAAGAGGCAGGGAGGATCGTGATTCAGGATCCAGGTACAATGTCTTAACTCTGCTTGGTCGAGTCGCCGCGACAGAGGGCAGGGAGGATCTGTGATTCAGGATCCAGGTACCAGTTATAAACCTGTCTTGGTCGAGTCGCCGTGAGCGGAAGAGGTCAGGAGGGGCGTGATTCAGGATCCAGGTACATATCTAACATCTGTCTTGGTCTAGTCGCCGGACGAAGAGGAAGGGAGGGATCGTGATTCAGGATCCAAGTACAGTATCCTCTGTCTTGTCGAGTCGCCGGACAGATAAGCAGGGAGGGATCGTGATTCAGGATCCAGGTAAGTATCTAAACTCTGTCTTGTCGAGTCGCCGGACGGAAGAGCAGGGAGGATCGTGATTCAGGATCCAGGTACAGTGATAAACTCTGTCTGTCGAGTCGCACGGACGGAAGAGGTCAGGAGGGGTCGTGATTCAGGATCCAGGTACATATCTAACATCTGTCTTGGTCAGTCGCCTGGGAAGAGGCGGAGGAGGATAGTGATCAGATCCAGTAAATCCTGTCTTGGTCGAGTCGGCGGATAAGGCAGGGAGGGATCGTGATTCAGGATCCAGTAAAGTATCTAAACTCTGTCTTGGTCGAGTCGCCGGACGAAGAGGCGGAGGATCGTGTTGATTCAGGATATGGTACAATATCTAAACATCTGGTCTTGGTCGACGACACCGGACGGAAGAGGAAGGAGGGATCGTGATTCAGAGCTCCAAGTACTAGTATCTCTCTGTCTTGGCGAGTCGCGGACGGAGAGGCAGGGGGATCGTGATTCAGGATCCAGGTACATATCTAAACTCTGTTCTTGTGTGAGTCTCCGGACGGAAGAGAGGGAGGGTCGTATTCAGGATCCAGACAGTCTAAACTCTGTCTTTGGGTCGAGTCGCCGGACGGAATAGGCAAGTAGGAGGATCGTTGATCAGGATCAGCAAAGTATCTAACTCTCGTTGGTCTAGCGCGGACGGAAGAGGAGGGAGGGATCGTGATTCAGGATCAGGTAAGTATACTCTGTTTGGTCGCGCGATCGGAATAGCAGGGAGGGACTCGTGATTCAGGATCCAGGTACATTATCTACATCTGTTTGGTCGAGTCGCCGGACGGAGAGGCAGGAGGGATCGTGATTCAGATCCGGCTCAAGTAGTACTACTCTGTCTTGGTCAGTCCGGAAGAGGCCAGGAGGG
Source organism: Ascaphus truei (assembly GCA_036426205.1). NCBI lineage: Eukaryota > Metazoa > Chordata > Amphibia > Anura > Ascaphidae > Ascaphus > Ascaphus truei. The sequence goes on from CM071571.1 coordinate 18,597,615, forward strand.
ATCGTTGATTCAGGATCCAGGTAAAGTATCTAAACTCTGTCTTGGTCGAGGCGCCGACGGAAGAGGCAGGGAGGGATCGTGATTCAGGATCCAGGTACAAGTATCTACTGTTCTTGGTCGAGTCGCCGGAGGAAAGGCAGGAGGGATCGTGATTCAGGATCCAGGTAAAGTATCTAAACTCAGGTCTTGTCGAGTCGCCGAGGAAGAGGCAGGGGTGGGATCGTGATTCAGGATCCAGGTAAAAGATAAAACTCTGTTTGTCGAGGTCGCCGACGGAAGAGGAGGGAGGGTCGTGATTAGGATCCAGGTACATATCTAACATCTGTTTGGTCGAGCCGGACGGAAGAGGCAGGGGAGGGATCGTGATTTCAGGCATCCAGGTAAAGTATCTAAACTCTGTCTTGGCGAGTCGCCGGACTGGAAGAGGCAGGAGGGGTCGTGATTCAGGATCCAGTACATTATCTAACATCTGTCTTGTCAGTCGCCGGACGGAAGGGAGGGAGGGACGTTGATTCAGGATAAAGTACAGTAATCCTCTGTCTTGGTCGAGTCGCGGACGAATAGGCAGGGAGGATCGTGATCAGGATCCAGGTACAGTATCTAAACTCTGTCTTGGTCGAGTCGCCGGACGGAGAGGCGAGGAGGATCGTGATTCAGGATCCAGGTACATTATCTAACATCGTGTCTTGGTCTCGTCGCCGGACGAAGAGGAGGGAGGGATCGTGATTCAGGATCCAGGTACAGTATCTCTCTGTCTTGGTCGAGTCGCAGACGGAAGAGGCAGGAGGGATCGTGATCAGGATCCAGGTAAAGTATCTAAACTCTGTCTTGTCGTAGTCGCCGGACGGAAGAGGCAGGGAGGGGATCGTGATTCAGATCCAGTAAAGTATCTAACTCTGTCTGGTCGGTCGCGGACGGGAAGAGGCAGGTGAGGTCGGTGATTCAGGATCCAGGTAAGTATCTAAACTCTGTCTTGGTCGAGTCGACCGGACGGAAGAGGAGGGAGGGTCGTGATTCAGGATCCAGTAAAGTTATCTAAACTCTGTCTTGGTCGAGTGCCGGACGGAAGAGGCAGGAGGGATCGTGATTCAGGATCCAGGTAACATATCTAAACTCTGTCTTGGTCCAGTCGCCGACGGAAGAGGAGGGAGGGATCGTTTACAGGATCCAAGTAACATATCCTCTTTCTTGGTCGATGCCAGAGGGAATAGGCAGGAGGGATCGTGATTCAGGATCCAGGGTAAAGTATCTCAACTCTGTCTGTCGAGTCGCAGGAGGAAGAGGCAGGGAGGGATCGTGATTCAGGACCAGGTACATTTATCTAAATGTCTTGGTCTGGAGTCGCCGGACGGAAGAGGCAGGGAGGGGTCGTGGATTTAGGATCCAGGTAAGTATCTTCAACTCTGTCTTGGTCGAGTCGCGGACGGAGGAAGAGGCGGAGGGGTCGTGTGATTCAGGATCCAAGTACATTATCTAACATCTGTCTTGTATAGTAGCCGGACGGGAAGAGGAGGAGGAGAGGGATCGTGATTCAGGATCCAGGTACATTATCTAACATCTGTCTTGTCAGTCGAGACGGGAGAGGAAGAGGAGGAGGGATCGTGATTCAGGATCCAGGTACATATCAACTCTGTCTTGGTCGATGTCGGCCGGACGGAAGGGCAGGGAGGGATGTGATTCAGGATCAGGTAAATATCTAAACTCTGTCATGGTCGAGTCGCGACGGAGAGGCAGGAACGTGGGTCGTGAGTCAGGATCCAGTAATTATTAACTCTGTCTTGTCGAGTCGCCGGACGGAAGAGGAGGGAGGGGATCGTGATTCAGATCCAAGTACATTCAATCTTATTGTCGAGTCGCCGAGGAAATAAGGCAGGGAGGATGCGTGATTCAGGATCCGGTAAAGTACTCTAAACCTCAGTCTTGGTCTGAGTAGCAGCCGGACGGAAGAGCAGGGAGGGATACGTGATTCAGGATCCAGGAAGATCTAAATCTCTGTCTTGGTGAGTAGCCGGAGGAAAGGAAGGAGGGATCGGATTCAGGATCCAGGTACAGTATCCTCTGTCTTGGTAGATCGCCCGGACGGAAAGGCAGGGAGGGATCGTGATTCAGATCCAGGTAAAGTATTTCTAAACTCTCTTGGTCTAGTCGCCGGACGAAGAGGGCAGGGAGGGATCGTGATTCAGGATCCAGGTACAGTATCTAAACTCTGTTTGGTGAGTGCCGGACGGAAGAGGAGGACCGGGAAGGGATCGTGATTCAGGATCCAGGTAATATCTAACAATCTGTCTTGGTATAGTCGCCGGACGGAAGAGGCGAGGAGAGGGTCCGTGATTCAGGATCCAGGTACATTATATAACATCTCTACTTGGTCGATCGTCGCCGGACGGAAGAGAGGCAGGCGAGGGAATTCGGATACAGGGTCCATTAACATTTAATACTGTCTTTGGTCCGAGTGCGCGGACGGAAGAGGCAGGGAGGGATCGTGATTCAGGATCCAGGTAACAGTATCTAAACTCTGTCTGTGTCGAGTCCCGACGGAAGAGGCAGGGAGGGATTGATATTCAGGACCAAGTACAAGTATCTATCTCTGGTAGAGTGTGCCAGATTGGAATAGGCAGGAGAGGGATCGTGATTCAGGATCCAGGTAAAGTATCTAAAACTGTCTTGGTGGTCGCCGACGGAAGATGGCAGGGAGGGATCGTGATTCAGGATCCAGGTAAAAATTCTAAACTCTGTCTTGGTCGAGTCGCCAGACGGAAGAGGCAGGAGGGATTCGTGATTCAGGATCCAGGTACAGTATCAAACTGCTCGGTCTGAGTCGCCGGAATGAAGGCAGGGAGGGAGGGATCGTGATTCAGTGATCCAGGTAAGACTAAACTCTTCTTGGTCGAGTCGCCGGAAGGCAAGAGGCAGGGAGGGTTCGTGATTCAGGATCCAGGTTAAATCTCAAACTCTGTCTTGTCGAGTCGCCGGACGGAAGAGGCAGGGAGGGATTCGTGATTCAGGATCCAGTACATATCTATACTCTGTCTTGGTCGAGTCGCGGCCGGACGAGGCAGGGAGTGATCTGTGATTCAGGATCCAAGTACAAAGTTTCCTGCTGTCTTGGTGTCGAGCGCCGGACGAATAGGCAGGGAGGGATCGTGATCAGGATCCAGGTACAGTATCTAAACTCTGTCTTGGTCGAGTCGCCGGACGGAAGGGCAGGGAGGGATCGGATAGATCCAGGTAAGTATCTTACTAAACTTTCTTGGTCGAGTCGCCGACGGAAGAGGCAGGAGAGGTTGGATGAATCAGGATCCAAGGTACAGTTTCCTCTGTCTGTCGAGTCGCGGGGCGGAGGAAAGGCAGGGAGGGATCGTGATATCAGGATCCAGGTAAACAGTACTATACTTAGTCTGAGCGCGCAGTCGCCAGGACGGAAGAGGCAGGGAGGGATCGTGATTCAGGATCCAGGTAAGTATCTAAATCTGTCTTGGTCGAGTCGCCGGACGAAGAGGAGGGGGGTATCGTGATTCAGGATCCAGGTACATTATCTAACATCTGTCTTGGTCGAGCGCCGGAGGAAGGCAGGAAGGGATCTTGATTCAGGATCCAGTAAATCTATAACATCTGTCTTGGTCGAGTCCCGGACGGAAGAGGCAGGAGGATCTGATTCAGGATCCAGGTACATTCTAACTCTCTGTCTTGGTCTAGTCGCCGGACGGAGAGCAGGGAGGGTCGTGATTCAGGATCCAGGTAAGTATCTAAACTCTGTCTTGGTCGAGTCGCCGTACGGAATAGGCCGGGTGGGAGGGATCGTGATCAGGATCCAGTACAGTATCAATCTGTTGGTCAGCGCGGAGAAAGGAGAGGGACGTGATTCAGGATCCAGGATAAGTATCTAACTCGTTTGGTCGAGTCGCAGGCGGAAGAGGCAGGGAGGGATCGTGATTCAGGATCCAGGTACAGTATCTAACTCTGTCTGCGCAGTCGCCGGACGGAAGAGAGAGGGTCGTGAGTGCTTCAGCATCCAGGAACATTATCTAACATCTGTCTTGGTCTAGTAGCCGGACGGAAGAGGAAGGGAGGGATCGTGATTCAGGATCCAGTACAGGATCCTCTTGTCTTGGTCGAGCGCGATGGAACGGAAGTGAGGGGATGAGTGATTCAGATGATCCAGGTAAAGTATCTAACTCGTTCTTGGTCGAGTCGCGGACGGAAGAGCGGGAGGGATCGTGATTAGGATCCAGGTACAGTATCTAACTACTGTCTTGGTCGAGTCGATGACGGAAGAGGAGGAGGGTCGTGATTAAGGATCCGGTACATATCTAACATCTGTCTTGGTCTAGTCGCGGACGGAAGAGGCAGGGAGGGATCGTGATTCAGGAGTCCAGGTAAAGTATCAAACTCTGTCCTTGGGTCGAAGTCGCCAGGACGGAAGAGCAAGGAGGGATCGTGATTCAGGATCCAGGTACATTATCTAAATCTGTCTAGTCGAGTCGCGACGAAGAGGAGGAGGGTCGTGATTCACGGATCCAGGTACATTATAACATCTGTCTTGGTCTAGATCGCCGGACGGAAGAGATGGGATGGGATCGTGATATCAGGATCCAAGTAAGTTCCTCTGTCTTGGTCGAGTCGCGACGGAATAGGCAGGGAGGGGATCGTGATTTAGCGGATCCAGGTAAAGTATCTAAACTCTGCTTGGTCGATGTCGCGGACGGAGAGGACAGGGAGGGATCGTGATTCAAGGATACATAGGTACATTATCTAATCAGGTTAGAAATAATCTAAACCTGCGTCGAGTCAGCCGCCGGACGGAAGGATGCAGGGAGGGATCGTGGATTAGGATCCAGCGTATAAGTATCATAACTTCTCTTCGATGGCTCGCCGGACGGAAGAAGAGGGAGGGTCCGTGATTCAGGATCCAAGGTAACATATATCTAACATCTGTCTTGGTTAGTCTCGCCGAGGAAGAGGCAGGGAGGGATCTGATGATTCAGGGATCAGGTACAGTAATCTAAAACCTGTCTTGGTCGGTCGCCGGAGAAGGGACGGAGGGATCGTATTCAGGATCCAATGTACAGTTATCTCACTGTCTGGTCGAGTCGCCGGACGGATATGAGGAAGGGAGGGAGCGTGACTCAGGATTCCAGAAGTACAGGATCTCTGTCTGTGTCGAGTGCCGGACGAAGAGGCAGGGAGGGATCGTGATTCAGGATCCAGTCTAGGTATGTGTATTCTAAACTCCGTCTTGGCCTCGAGTGCCGGACGGACGAGGGCGGAGAGGGATCGTGATTCAGGATCGTACAGTATCTAAACTCTGTCTTGGCGTTGTCACGGACGAAGCGGCGAGGCGAGGCGGGTCGTGATTCAGGATCCAGAACACACATTAATCTACATACCTGACAAAGTTTTATTCGAGAATACCGGACAGACGGCAGAAGGAATGGCGATCTCGACCTCTGACAACCGTGATGCCTCCCAGGGTTCAGCTGGTGATGCCGGCTATCTGTAATATGGATGTAATACAATCTTCGGTGGATCATATCATGAATGTATGCAGTATAGAGTTTGGCGTTGCAGCCGGAAAAGCTTCAATCGGCGGAAAATCCCGGATTCACGGTCAGGGCAGATCTAAACTCGTTCGAGTCACTAAAGCACGGTCGATCACCAGTGAGTATTACCCTGAATTCGTCGACGAGAGCTGAGGGCTGATCGGCCGAGAGACATGTGTCACTATCAACACTGTATTAGTCTAGTCGCCGGACGGACCGAGAGAACGGGAGGAAACTGTGATTTCAGGGATCCAGTACAGTATCCTCTGTCCTTGGTCGTTTTAGTAGACGGACTGCTCAAATAGGCAGGAAGGGATCGTGATTCAGGGACTCCAGGTACAGGATCTAAACCTCTTCGTCCTTGGTTAGAGTCGCCGGACCGAAGAGGAGGGAGGATCGTGATCAGGAATCCAGTACAGTATCTTAAAATCTCCTGTCTTGGTCTAAGTCGCCGGATGGAAGAGATGAGGAGGGGGACGTGGATTCAGGATCCAGGTAAATTATTTAAACTCTCTCTGGTCGAGTCGCGCGGAAGTCAGGGGATTCTCAGTGAAGTCCGGTAATTATCTAGACTCCCTGACGTCGGATGTCCGACTGATCAGGGATGCGCAGGATTAGACACGTATCTAAACTCTGTCTTGGTCGAGTCAGCGACGGAAGAGGCAGGAGGGATCGTATCAGTGATCCAGGTACATTATCAAATGATGCTTTCTTGTCTGCTAGTCCGACGGACGAGAAGAGGCAAGGGCAAGGGATGTGATTCAGGATCAAGTACAAGTAATCATCTGTCTTGGTCGAGTACGCGGATGGAAAGGAGTGAGGGATCGTGAATTCAGGATCCAGGTACATTTTCTAAATTGTCTTGGTCTAGGTCGACACGTACGAGAAGAGACGGGAGGGTATCCATCAGATCCAAGTAAGATACTAACGTCTTGGTCCGAGTCGCCGGACGGAAGACAAGGGAGGAGTCGTGATTCAGGATCCAGGTGGTAACAGTATCTAACTTGTTTGAGTTCAGTCGCGGACGGAGAAGACGGCAGGGAGGTGGAGGGTCCGTGATCAGAGATCCAGGTACATTATCAACATACTCTGTTCTGCGTGTCGCCGGACGGAAGAGGCAAGGGAGGGATCGTGATCAGGGATCATACAGTATCACATGTGTCTGGTCGATCGCCGGAACGGAATAGGCAGGGAGGGATCGTGTAGTTATATCCAGGTAAAAGTATCTAAACTCTGGTCTTGGTCGAGTCGCTGGACGGAAGAGGCGGAGAGGGATGTGATTTGCAAGGGATCCAGCGGTAATTATCTAAAATCTGTCTAGGTCCTAGTCGGGCTCACTGGCGAGGAAGAGGAAGGGAGGATCGTGATTCAGGATCCCGGTTACATGTACTAAATCTGTCTTGTTGATCGGCCGGACGAGAAGAGGCATGGGAGGGATCGTGAATTCAGGATCCAGGTAAGTTCCTACGCTTTCTTGGTCGAGTCGACGGAACGGAATGAGGCAGGAGGGATCGTTGCTATCAGGATCCAGGTAACAGTATCTAAACTCTGGCTTGGTCGAGTCGGCCGTACGAGAAGAGGCAGTGACGGGTCGTGATTCAGGATCTCCAGGTTACATTACTAACATCTTTCTTGTCTAGTCAGGGCCGGAGAAGAGGAAATGGAGGGAGCGCTGATTCGATCCAGGTAAACGTATCTAAGCAGTCTTGGTCGAGTCGCAGACGGAAATAGGCAGGGGAGGGTCGTGATTCAGATCCAGGTACAATGTATTAACTCTGTCCTTGTTCAGTCGCTGGAGAGAAGAGGCAGGAGAGGGATCGTGATTAAGTCTAGGTACATTATTAAACTCTGTCTGGTTAGCGCGACGACGGACGGAATAGGCAGGGGGGATCGTGATTCAGGATCCAGCGTAAGTATCTAAATCTGTCTTGGTCGAGTCGCAGGACGGAAGAGCAGGGTAGGTCGTGATTCAGATCCAGGTACATTATCTAATATCGGTCTTGGTTCGTAGTCGCCGGACGAAGAGGAAGGAGGGGTCATGATTGCAGGTTCAGGATCCTAGTCAAGCATATCTCTGTCTGGTCTGATGCCGGAGAAAGGCAGGAGTGGATCGTGATTCAGGGATCCAGTATAGTATTCATAAACTCTGTTGGTCGGAGTCGCCAGGACGAGGTAAGAGGCAGGGAGGGATCCGTTAATTCAGATCCAGGTACATATCTACATGCTGTCTTGTTGGTCGCCGACGGCCGAAGAAGTCAGGTGCAGGGAACTCGTTGATCAGATCCATGTATGTACTAAACATCTGTCTTGTGTAGAGTCGCCGGGACGGAAGAGGCATGGAGGGATCGTGATAGATCCAGGTAAGTATCTAAACTCTGTCTTGTCGATCGCGAGGAGAGGCAGGGAGGGATCGTGATTCGGATCCAGTAAAGTATCACTTGTTCTGGTCGAGTGGCCGGACGAATAGGCAGGGAGGGGTCGTGATTCAGGATCAGGAAAGTATCTAAACCTCTGTCTTGGTCCGAGTCGCCGGACGGAAGAGGCAGGGAGGGGGCATGTTGGCATTCGGATCCAGGTACAGTATCTAAACTTGTCTTGTCGAGTCGCCGCGAACGAAGAAGGAGGGAGGGTCGGATTCAGGATCGCGTCGTACATTATCTAAACATCTGTCTTGTTCGTAGTCGCCGGACGGAAGAGGCAGGAGAGGGTCGGTGATCAGGATCCAGGTACCATTACTCGAAACTCTGTCTTGGTCATGCGGTAGGAAGGAGTCGGAGGAGGGTCGTGACTCAGGAATCCAGGTAACAGTTATCTACATCTGTCTTGGTCAGCTTTCGCCGCAGTCAATAATAGGAGGGAGGAATCGTGATTCAGACCAGGTAAGTCATCTCAACATCTGTCTTGTAAGTCGACGCGGAATAGGACAGAGACCGGTAGGGATATTGTGATTCAGGATTCCACTGGTAAGTGAATCTAAACTCTTGTCTTGGTCTAGTCGCCGGAAAGGAAGAGGCAGTAGGGGTCGTATTCGACCAGGTACATTATCTAACATCTGTCTTGGTCTAGTCGCCGGACGGAAGAGGAAGGGAGGGATCGTGATTCAGAATCCAAGTACAGTATCCTCTGTCTTGGTCGAGTCGCCGGATGGAATAGGCAGAGAGGGATCGTGATTCAGGATCCTGGTAAAGTATCTAAACTCTGTCTTGGTCGAGTCGCCGGACGGAATAGGCAGGGAGGGATCGTGATTCAGGATCCAGGTAAAGTATCTAAACTCTGTCTTGGTCGAGTCGCCGGCCTGAAGAGGCAGGGAGGGATCGTGATTCAGGAGCCAGGTACATTATCTAACATCTGTCTTGGTCGAGTCGCCGGACGGAAGAGGCAGGGAGGGATCGTGATTCAGGATCCAGGTACAGTATCTAAACTCTGTCTTGGTCGAGTCGCCGGACGGAAGACGCAGGAGGGGTCGTGATTCAGGATCCAGGTACATTATCTAACATCTGTCTTGGTCTAGTCACCGAACGGAAGAGGAAGAGAGGGATCGTGATTCAGGATCCAAGTACAGTTTCCTCTGTCTTGGTCGAGTCGCCGGATGGAACAGGCAGGGAGGGATCGTGATGCAGGATCCAGGTAAAATATCTAAACTCTGTGTTGGTCGAGTCACCGGACGGAAGAGGCAGGGAGGGATCGTGATTCAGGATCCAGGTAAAGTATCTAAACTCTGTCTTGGTCGAGTCGCCGGACGGAAGAGGCAGGGAGGGATCGTGATTCAGGATCCAGGTACAGTATCTAAACTTTGTCTTATTCGAGTCGCCAGACGGAAGAGGCAGGAGGGGTCGTGATTGAGGATCCAGGTACATTAACTAACATCTGTCTTGGTCTAGTCGCCGGACGGAAGAGGATGGGAGGG
>CM071571.1:18609636-18622410 GCA_036426205.1 Ascaphus truei
GTCAAAGTCTTGATGGAAGAGGCAGGCGGGATCGTGATTTCGGATCCAGGTATAAGTACCTATCCTCTGTTTGGTGGACGCCGGCCGGAAGAGGCAGGGAGAGGATAGTGATTCAGGATCCAGGTACAGTTATCCTCTGTCTTGGTGAGTCGCACGACGGAAGAGGAAGGGAGGGATCGCTGATTCAGGATCCAGGTACTACCTATCCTCGGTTTTGGTCAGTCGCCGGACGAAAAGAGGCAGGGGGGATCGTGATTGATCGGATCCAGGTACAGTATCTATACTCTGTCTTGGTCAAAGTCGCGGACGGAAGAGGAAGGAGGGATCGTGATTAGGATCCAGGTTACAGTATCAACATCTGTCTTGGTCGAGTCGCCCGGACGGAAGAGGCGGGGAGGGTAGAGGATAGATGTTCAGGATTCCAGGTACAGTTACCATCCTTGTGGGTTGAGGCGCAGGAAGGAAGAGGCAGGGAGGATGTGAATCAGGATCCAGGTACGTACCTATGCGGTTGGTGGAGTCACCGGACGGAACGAGGAAGGAGGGATTGTGATTAAGGATCCAGGTAAAAGTTCTAACATCTGTCTTGGTAGAGTAGTAGCAGGACGGAAAGGAAGGAGGGATTGTGATTCAAGATCCAAGTAAAGTAATATCTGTCTTGGTCGAGTCGCCGGACGGAGAGGGCAGGGAGGGATCTGGATTCAGGAAACCAAGTACAGTACTTCCCTCTTTTGGTTGAGCGCACGGATGAAGAGGAAGGGAGGGATAGTGATTCGGATCCAGGTACGTATTATCTCAGTTTTGTCAAGGCGCCTGACGGAAAGGGCAGGGAGGGATCGTGATTCAGGATCCAGGTTAGAGTAGAGACCTATCCTCTGTTTTGGTTGAGTCGCGCCAGGCAGACGAGGCAGGGAGGGATCGTGATTCAGGATCCAGGGAAGAGACTATCCTTGTTTTGGTGAGTCGCCGGACGGAAGAGGCAGGGAGGGAGTGATTCAGGACCAGGTACAGTATCTAATCATTGTCTTGGTCGCGCTCCGGACGAGAGGAAGGGGAGGGATCGTGATTCAGGATCCAAGTACATATCCCGGCTTGGTCGAGTCGCCGGGACGGAAGAGGGCGGGAGGGATCGTAATTCAGGAACCAGGTACAGTACCCTTCCTTGTTTTGGGGGAGTCGCCAGACGGAACAGGCAGGGAGGGATCGTTGATTCAGGATGCAGGTACAGTATTAACATCGTCAAGGTCAGTGGCCGATGGAAGGAGGCAAGGAGGGGGGTCGTGATTCAGGATCCAGGTACAGTACTATCCTCTGTTTGGGTAAGTCGCGGAGGAAGAGGCAGGGAGGGATCGTGATTCAGGATCCAGGTACGAATTATCCTCGTTTGGTCGAGTGCCGGATGGAAGAGGAGGGAGGATCGTGATTCAGGATCAGTACAGGACCTATCCTCGCTTTGGTTGAGTCGCCGGAAGGGAAGAGGCAGGGGAGGGATCGTTGATTCAGGAATCCAGGTATAGTACCATCTCTTTGGTTGAGTCGCCGGAGGGAAGAGGCAGGGAGGGATCGTGATTCAGGATCCAGGTACAGTACCTATCCTCTGTTTTGGTGTAGTCGCGGCGACGAAAAGATAGGGAGGGATAGGTGATTCAGGATCCAGGTTACAGTATCTACTCTGTCTGGTCAAGTAGCCGGACGGAAGAGGAAGGGAGGGATCGTTGATTCAGGATCCAGTACGTATCTAATATCTGTCTTGTCGGTCGCCGAAGGAAGAGGCAGGGAGGGATGTGATTCAGGATCCAGGTACAGTACCTATCTCTGTGGTGAGTCGCCGGACGGAAAGAGGCAGGGAGGGTTCGTGATTCAGGAACCAGTACAGTACCTTTCTCTTTTTGGTGAAGGAGCGGATGGAAGGGGCAGGGAGGGATAGTGATTCAGGATCCAGGTATCCAGTATCTACCTCTGTTTTGGTCAATGTCGCTGATGGAAGAGGCAGGGAGGGATCGGTGATTCAGGATCCAGATCAGATTTATCCTCGTGTTGGTCAAGTCGCGTGACGGAAGAGGCAGGGAGGGATCGTGATCAGGATCAGGTTACAGTATTAACATCGTCTGGTTCGAGTCGCCGGACGGAGAAGAGGAAGGGAGGGATAATGATTCAGAGTCAAGTAACAGTCCTGTCTTGGTCGAGTCACCGGACGGAAGAGGCAAGGGAGGGACGTGATTCAGGATCCAGGTACAGATATATACTCTGTCTTGTTGAGTGCGCAGACGGAAAGGCAGGGAGGGATCGTGATTCAGGATCCAGGTACAGTACCATCCTCTGTTTGGTTGAGGCGCGGAAGGGAGGAAGAGGGATCGTGATTCATGATCCAGGTACAGTATCTAAATCTGTCTTGGTCGAGTGCTTACGGAAGGAAGAGGCAGGGAGGGATCGTGATTCAGGATCCAGGTACAGTACTATCCTCTGTTGGTGTGGAGTCGCGGACGGAAAGCGGCAGGGAGGGATCGTGATTCAGGATACAGGTACAGTATCTATCCTAGTCTTGGTCAAGTAGCCTCACGGAAGAGAAGGGGCCGGAGAGGAGGGATCGTGATTCAGGATCCAGGTACAGAGTACCATACTTGTTTTGGTGGACTCGCCGGACGGAAGGAGGAGGGAGATGGACGTGATTCAGGATCCAGTACAGTACCTATCCTCTGTTTGGTTGAGCCGGACGGGAAGAGGCAGGGAGGGACGGGATGTGATGATCCGGGCCGTATCTAACAATCTGTCTTGGTCGAGTCGCTGGACGGAAGAGGGAGGGAGGGATCGTGATCAGGATCCAGTCAGTCTCCTCTGTCTTGGTAGAGCGCCGGACGGAAGAGGCAGAGAGGGATCTCATCAGGAACAGGTAGAGTACTATCCTGTCTGTTGTTGAGTCGCAGGACGGAAGAGGGCAGGAGGGGGATCGTTGATTCAGGTACCAGGTACAGTATCTAACATCTGTTCTTGGTCGAGTCGCCGGAGGAAGAGGGAGGAAGGGAGGGTCATTGATTCAGGATCCAGTACCGTATCCTCGTTGTTGATGGTCGCCGGACGGAAGAGGCAGGAGGGATCGTGATTCAGGATCACAGGTACAGTACTATCTCTGTGTGGTTGAGTCGCCGGACGAAAGGCAGGGAGGGATCGTGATTCAGGATCCAGGAACGTATATATCCTCTGTCTTGGTAAGTCGCCGGACGGAAGAGGAAGGGAGGGATCGGATTCAGGATCCAAGGTACAGTATCACATCGTGTTTGTTCGAGTCGCCGGACGGAAGAGGCAGGGAGGGGATGTGATTCAGGATCCAGGTACAGTATCTATCTCTGTCTTGGTCAAGTCTCGGATGGAAGAGGCAGGCAGGGATCGTGATTTCAGGATCCAGGTCTAGTACCATCTGTGTGTGGTTGAGCGCGACGGAAGAGGCGGGGAGGATCGTGATTCAGGATCCAGTACAAGTCCTTCCTTGTCTTGGTTGAGTCGCCAGACGAAGAGGGCAGGGAGAGATGTGATTCAGGATCCAGGTACAGTTACTAGCTGTTTTGGTTCAGTCGCCGGACGGAAGAGGCAGGGAGGGATCGTTGATTAGGTCATACAGGTACAGTATCTATCCCTGTCTTGGTCAAGTCGCCGGATGGAAGAGGAAGGGAGGGATCATGATTCAGGATCCAGGTACAGTAATAACATCTGTCTGGTGAGTCGCACGACGGAGAGGCAGGAGGGATGCGTGATCAGGATCCGGTACAGTACCTATCCTCTGTTGTGTTGAGTCGCGGACGGAAGAGGCAGGGAGGGATCGTGATTCAGGATCAAGTTACAGTACCTCTCATGGTTTGGTTGCGTCACGGACGGAAGAGGAAGGAGGGGGGATCGTGATTCAGCACAGGGAAAGTATCTAACATCGGTCTTGGTCGAGTAGAGAACGAACAGGAAGGGAGGGATTTGTGATTCCAGATCAAGTACAGTAACCTCTGTCGTGGTCGTCGCCGGAGGAAGAGGCAGGGAGGGATGTGATTCAGGAACCAGGTACATACCTGTCATCTCTTTGGTTGAGCCGCCGGGGAGGGAAGAGGAAGGGAGGGATCGTGATTCAGGATACAAGGTACAGTATATATCCTCTGTTTTGGTCACGGCGTGACGGAAGAGGAAGAGGCAGGGAGGGATCGTGATTAGGATCCAGGTAGAGTACCTATCCCTGTTTTGGTTGAGTCGCCAGCAGAGAGCAGGGAGGGGATCGTGATTCAGGATCCAGGAAGATAACCATCTCTGTTTTGGTTGAGTCGCCGGACGGAAGAGGCAGGGAGGGATCGTGATTCAGGATCCCGGTACAGTATCTAACATCGTTTGGGTCGAGTCGCCGGACGGAAGAGGCAGGGAGGGACGTGATTCAGGATCCAGGGAAGAGTACATCCTCTTGTTTTGGTGAGTCGCCGGACGGAAGAAGAGGCAGGGAGGGACGTGTTCAGGATCAGGTACAGACTACCTCTGTTTTGTTGAGTCGCCGGACGGAAGAGGCAGGAGGGATCGTATTGGATCCAGATACAGTACACTATCTCTGTTGTTGGTCGACCGGACGGACAGAGGCAGGGAGGATCGTGATTCAGTAGCAGGTACAGTACCTTATCCTCAGTTTTGGTTGAGTTGCGGAGGGAAAGAGGAGGGAGGGATAGTGATTCAGGATCCAGGTAGTATTATAGTACCTGCTCCTCTGTGGTTGAGTCGCCGGACGGAAGAGGCAGAGAGGGATCGTTGTGATTCAGGATCCAGGTACAGTATATCCATCTGTCTGGTCGAGTCGCCGAGGAAAGGCAGGGGGGATCGTGATTCCGGATCCAGGTACAGTACCTATATCCTGTTTTGGTTGAGTGCCGGGGGAAGAGGCCAGGGAGGGATCTTGATTCAGGATTAGGTTACAGTATCTACTCTGTCTTGGTGTTGTGGCGGATGGAAGAGGCAGGGAGGGATCGTGATGATTCAGGATCCAGGGAAGTATCTATACTGTCTTGGTTGAGTCGCCAGAGGAAGAGAGCCGAGGAGGACGGGATTCAGGATCCAGGTGACAGTACCTATCTTGTTTTGGTTGAGACGCCGGACGAAGAAGAAGAAGGGAGGGGGGATTGATTCATGATCCAGTAAGTATCTAACATCTGTTTTGGTCGAGTCGCTGACGGAAGAGGCAGGGAGGGATGTGATCACGGTAGGACCAGTATACCTCTTGTTTGTTGAGTGCCGGACGGAAGAGGCAGGGAGGAGTGATTCAGGCATCAGGTATACAGTATCTCACATCTGTTTGTGAGTCGCGGACGAAGAGGAAGGAGGGATCGTGATTCAGGATCCAAGTACAGTATCCTCTGTCTTGGTCGAGCAGCACGGACGAAGAGGAGGGAGGGATCTCAATTCAGGAACCAGGAGAGACTATCCTCGTGTTTGGTTTGAGTCGCCGGCGGAGAGCAGGGAGGCAGGGAGGGATCGTGATTCAGGTCAGGTACAGTATCTAACATCTGTCTGGTCAGTCGCGGAGGGAAGAGAGAAAGGGAGGGATCATGATTCACGGATCCAAGTACAGTATCATCTGTCTTGATGAGTCGCCAGCGGAGAGGCAGGAAGGGATCGTGATTCAGGATCCAGGTTACGAGTACCTATCCTTGTTGTGGTTGAGTCGCGGACGGAAGAGGCAGCGGAGGGATCGTTGATCAGGATTCCAGGTACAGTATCTATCCTCTGTCTTGGTCAAGTCGCCCAAGGAGGAAGAGGCAGGGAGGGATCGTGATTCAGGATCCAGGGACAGTATCTAACATCTGTCTTGTTCGAGTCGCCGAGAGGAAGAGAGGCAGGAGGGATGTGATAGGATCCAGGTACAGTATATCCTCTGTCTTGGTCAAGTCTCATGAGGGAAGAGGCAGGCGGGATCGTGATCAGGGATCCAGGTAAGTACCTATCCTCTGTTTTGGTGAGTAGCGGACGGAAAGAGGCAGGGAGGGATCGTGATTAGGATCCAGGTACAAGTTCTATCCTCGTTCTTGGTTGAGTCGCCAGACGGAAAGAGGCAGGGAGGGATCTGATTCAGGTCCAGGTACAGTACCTATCCTCTGTTTTGGTTCAGTCGCCGGAGAAGAGGCAGGGGGGTCGTGATTCAGGATTCCAGGTACAGTATCTATCCTCTGTCTTGGTCAAGTCGCCGGGACCGGAAGACGGAAGGGAGGGATCGGATCAGGATCCAAGGTACAGTACTAACATCTGTTTGGTCGAGTCGCCGGAAGAGAGCAGGGAGGGATCGTGATTCAGGATCCAGGTACAGTACCTATCCTCTGTTTGGTTGAGTCGCCGGACGGAAGAGGCAGGGAGGGATCGTTGATCAGGATCCAGGTACAGTACTATCTCGGTTTTGGTTGAGTCACGCGACGGAAGAGGGCAAGGAGGGGCGATGATTCAGGACTCAGGTAAAGTATCTACACAGTCTTGGTCGAGCGTAGCAGGACGGAAGAGGAAGGGAGGGATGTGATTCCAGATCCAAGTACAGTAAACCTCTGTCTGGTCGAGTCCCGGACGGAAGAGGCAGGGAGGGAGGCGTGATTCAGGAACCAGGTACAGTACCTTCCTCTCTTTTGGTTTGAGGCCGCGGAGGAAAGAGGAGGGAGGGATCGTGATCAGGATCCAGGTACAGATAATCCTCTGTTTTGGTCAAGGCGCCCCTGACGGAGAGAGGAGGGAGGATCGTGATCAGGATCCAGGTGGTATTAGATACCATCTGTTTTGGGGAGTCGCCAGGCAGAAGACGGCAGGGGGATCGTGATGTCAGGATCCAGGAAAGGTACCATCCTCTGTTTGGTTGAGTCGCCGGAGGAAGAGGCAGGGAGGGATCGTTGATCAGGATCCAGGTACAGTATCTAACATCTGTCTTGGTCGCGTCAGACGAGGAAGAGGAAGGGAGGGATCGTGATTCAGGATCCAAGTTACAATATCCTCTGTTTGGTCGAGTAGCCGGAGGAAGAGGCAGGAGGGATCGCTAATCAGGAACCAAGGTACAGTACCTATCCTCTGTTTTTGGGCGTAGTCGCCAGAAGCGAAACAGGCGGGAGGGGATGTGATCAGGACATCAGGTACAGTATCTAACATTGTAAGGTTAAGTCGCCGGATTGGAAGAGGCAAGGAGGGATCGTGATTCAGGATCCAGGTAAAGTACCATCCTCTTTTTGGGTAAGCGCCGGACGGAAGAGGCAGGGAGGGGATCGTAATTCAGGATCCAGGTACAGTATATCCTCGTTTGGGGCGAGTCGCCGGCACGGAAGAGGCAGGGAGGGATCGTGATTCAGGATCCAGTACAGTACCTATCCTCTCTTTGGTGAGTCGCCGGACGGAAGAGGCAGGGAGGGATTCGTGATTCAGGATCCAGATACGTACCTATCCTCTGTTTTGGTTGAGTCGCCGGACGGAAGAGGCAGGGAGGGGATCGTGATTCAGGATCCAGGTACAGTAACTATCCTCTGTTTTGGTTGAGTCAGGGCGGAAGAGGCAGGAAGGGATAGTGATCGTGATCCAGGTACCGTATCTAACATCTGTCTGGGCGAGTAGCGGAGGAGAAGAGGAGGAAGGGGGAATAAGTTATCCCGGACGGGGGGTAGGGATGTATTCGGGATCCAAGTACAGTATTCTCTGTCTGGTCGAGTGCGGACGGTAGAGCAGGGGGGATGTGAGTGATTCAATGGAACAGGAGGTACAGTACCATATCCCTCTGTTTTGGTCGAGTCGCCAGACGGAAGAGGCAGGGAGGATCGGATTCAGGATCCGAGGTCAGTACTATCTCTGTTTGGTGAGTCGCCTGACGGAAGAGGCAGGAAGGGATCGTGATCTGATCCAGGGTACCGTATCCCTCTGTCTTGGTCGAGTCGCCGGAGGAAGAGGAAGAGGAGGGATCTTGCGTGATCAGGATCAGGTACAGTATCTATCCTCGGTCTTGGTCGAGTCGCCTGACGGAAGGCAGGAGGGATCGTGGATTCTGGTCAGAGTATAGTATTACATCTGTCTTGGTCAAGTCGCCGGACGGAAGAGGCAGGGAGGGATCGTGATTCAGGACCATACAGTATATAAACATGTGTCTTGGTGAGTCGCAGGACGAGAGGAGGGACAGGATCGTGAGTCAGTGATACAGGTACAGTACCTTACCTTGTTTTGGTTGAGTCGCCGGAAGGAAGAGGCAGGGAGGGATCGTGATTTGGATCCAGTACAGTACTATCCTTGTTTTGGTTGAGCGCGCGACAGGGGAAGAGCGCGGGAGGATCAGTGATTCAGAATCAGCTACAGTATCTATCCTCGTTCTTGGTCGAGTGCGTGGCGGAAGAGGCAGGGAGGGGGGGATCGTGGATCAGGATCCATTACAGTATTAAACATCTGTCTGGTTGATTCGCCGGGGCGGAGAGAGGCAGGGAGGGATCGTGATTCAGGATCCAAGTACAGTATCCTCTGTCGAGTCGAGTCGCCGGACGGAAGAGGCAGGGAGGGATCGTGATTTCAGGGATCCAGGTACAGTAATCTATCCTCTATCTTGGTTGACGAGACAGAAGAAGAGGCAGGGAGGGATCTTGATTCAGGATCCAGGTACAGTACTATCTCTGTTTGGTTGAGTCGCCGGGGAGGGGAGAGGAAGGGCGGGAGGGGATCGTGATTCCGGATCCAGGACAGATCTTACTCTGTCTTGGTCGAGTCCGGAGGAAACCACGGAAGAGGCAAGGAGGATCATGATTCAGGATCCGGTACAGAATATTATTGTCTTGGCGAGTCGCTGGTGGATGGAAGAGGCAGGGGGGATCTGTGTGATCAGGATCCAGGTACAGTATCTAACCTGTCTGGTCGAGTCGCCGAAGGAAGAGAGTTGCACTGTGAGGGAGACCACACAGACTGAGAAAGAGTTAAGGGAACTATTGATACAGGTAAAGGAGTTAAACAGAGGTAAGACGATAAAGTCGTCGGACGCTGGTTGGAAATAGAGTCAGTAGCAGGGCTTAAGCGTAGCAACATTGGGGTCAAAGTTTTAATAGAGGGTAGAAGGAAGTTATAGTAAGAGTATTAGGTAGTAGTTAGAGCTTGTTTTAAAAGAGAGTAGTATTTTAAAGGCTTTTTTAGGGTTAAGGACAACATTGGGTAAAGTAACGGAGGTACATAGGGTAGGGACCGTGGCAGCTTTTACGTTAGGGGCAGTGATAGTGGGACAGTTTGGTTCATTTCTGGAGAGGGAGATACGTCACAGGTTTAGCGAACAGGACTGCAGTACAGGGGTACTGCACAAGCGGCAGCGTAGCTGGCGAGGAGAGGGTCCTGTTCTTTATGCAATGTCAATGTCAGGGAAAGTATAAGAGCGTGTTTTGTGCGTGAGCCAACTGAAGAGAGGGTCCTTCTCGACTACGAGAATGTCCAATGCAAAGAAGGCCAGGGCATAGAGTGTCTCTTGGGCGTCGACCAGTTCCACAGGGTTCCACGTTGATCCAAGGTTAAAGGGGGAACCAGGGGAGCGAACACAACTGGCCAGTAACTGTTTAATTCCTGGAGGAAGACAAGCCTTCATAATGAGATCTACGGCACGGTGTTGCAAAGGGGTTTAAAACCTTCTAACATAAAGGATCTTCATCAGGGGTGTATTTCACAAAGATACTGGTTTTCAAAATGGGATGGTCACCAGCGGGGGACAGGATTTCAGATAGAAAACCTGCCAACCTCACACAGGGCGGTCCGAGTTGTGGGCGACGAACATATGTCACGGGTGTGTTCGCCACAAACCTGGGTCGGGACCGCTGGTGAGGTGGGGTGTGTATGATAAGCACAGCTTAGACCGCGCAGGCTGATCCGGATTGCGCAGTTCAATAGCGTCATAGCGGGTCGGGGACTGGAGAAGGCAGACTCATCAGTGGACAGGCCAGGGTCAGGATGGAGACATAAGGGTAAACGTTATCAAGCGGATAAAGTTCGGCAACAGGAAGCCAACAGGTCCCGCTTCAGCGTAAATAGTGCAGGGCAGGAGCGGGTTTGCGTGTGGCGACATGGACCATGGTATGGTCTCAGGAAGGGATAGGCAGACCGGAGTGGGCACACGCCTGGCAGCATGGTAAAACAGTGCTTCAGCGCAAAGAGTCCAGAGCGACCGTGCAAGGAGAGAGAAAGCTACAGACATCAGGACTCGGTAGACGGCCTCTGCTAAGGGAAGGGCATCAAGGCCCAGGAAAACAGGGAGCTGAAGTACACAGGAGGTCTCCGCTCAGCACAGGAACCTGGACACGGCCTCTGAATGGAGAGTGAGACAGCAGGCCCCAGGAACCAGTAGACAGGCCTCTGCTATGGAAGGACAGCAGGCACAGGAAACTTAAGTCAGGATATTAGAGCCTTGAGGTCTAAGATTGAAAAGATACCACATCCTGTTTTAAACATTTCACGGAATGTGGTCAGAGGAGGAACTACAATTTTCCTCTGGGGATTGATCAGTTAATTGTAAATTAGAGGAGGTGATCATGTCAACTTCTGGACCGTAGGGAGGCGGTATGGATCTTATTCTCCAAAAACGCTTCCCTATGGGTCTGAATATTGACGGCCAAGTTAACCCATTTCTGTTATGTTTACAATTGTAATATCGATTGTACTTAGGTCAATCACGATCAGTGATCAATTCAGACAATAAGATTTGGTCAAAAATAGCCCTGAAACTAAGCTTTATACAGTAAATAAACTGTTATAAATAAATTTATAAAGTTATTAGTAAAATCGGTTTGTGATGTATGTGTGATATACTCTATACAATGTGTTTTAAATATGATAATGTTGTATTCCGGTTCTAGGATTTAGGTTACAATCCTGTGTATGCAGTATGTATTGTTTAACGTTTTTAAGTTTTGTGTCACATATTATTCTTCAAACTATGTTATTGTTTACTATCTTATATTTTTCCCTATGTAGTTGTAAGTTGTAATTCAATAGGTTTTTTCAATTTTCTTATGCTTTCCTTTTTGTATCATTGTATTCCTAGTAATGTGATCTTAGCGTTTGTGTTAGTTTCATTGTCGTAATGGCACATGCCCCGTGAGTAGACTATACATATGTCTTGTAGGGATGTTAGTATTGGCAAGGCAGTGCTTTCCATATAATTGCCCTATCCAAAATGGCCACTCATGTCTGTGGGACGTTCTTTTGCCCTTAGATCGGCACTGAGCGCTCTGCGCATTGCGCGATGACGCGGCAGATCATGACGTCATCAGGTTCCGATTTTTGGCGCGAAACGGCCCACAGGTAAGAGGGATATAATGGATGTCATACATGGTGTTATCTTGAAAAAAGAATGCTGTGACGTTCGAAACGAGTTTTGGAGGGTCTTTGTCACTTAAAGGCCCTTTTATTTATTAGTTCAGTGGGTCCTTCCTGCTCCGTTTGTGATGGTGCGCTTTTGGTCTCCTTTTTCCTGCACAGGAAACAGGAGCTGAAGTACACACGGAGAGTCCTCGCTTCAGCACAGGAACAGGACCGGTCTCTGCAAGGGAGAGTGAGCAGGAGACCCAGGACCAGTAGATAGGCCTCTGCTATTGGAAGCACAGCAGGCCTCAGGAAAGGAAAGGAGTGAAATCAACATGAAGAGTACTCCGCTCAGCACTAGGAGTAGAACAGGGCCTCTGCGTGATGAACTAGCAGACAGACCTCAGGAACAGTAGATAGGCCTCTGTATGGAAGCAAAACGCAGGCCTCAGGAAACAGGGAGTGATGTCAACACTGGAGAGTACTCCGCTTCAGCACAGGAAACAGAAACAGGCCTTGAGTGAAACTAGCTGCAGGCCTCAGGAAAGCAGGCCTCGTAGAGTAGAGAGTAGTAGCTGGCCTCAGGATATCAGGAAACACAGGACCTGCATGAAGACTAGCAGCAGCTCAGGAACTAGGGAAAGAACATAGAGAGGTTATAAACAGGAGACAAGCGCACGAGGCTTGTGGCGACGAACACGTGTGCACAGGGAAGGATGTATGTCGGCAGGGAAAGCATTGTGGGGAAGGCTTGGTATTTAAAGGTCAGTGAACCAATAGCAAAGGGGGTGTGACAGTATGCTTAATGAGTGAATCCATGTGCCAGTAAATATCAGGGGAAGTGTTCCAGGACTCACAGGTCGTAAGGCAAGGCAAACAGTAACTAAGGTGCGGAATCAGTTACAGTTGGTTCGTAAATAGATCAAGAGGAGGTGATCACATCAATTATTGAACCGAAGGGAAGAGTATATGGATTTTTTATTATAAGACGCGCTCCCTGTTGGTTTAAATATGAATGGCATTTAAGCCATTTCTTTGAACTAAGCAATATTATTTAATGATATCAATATGCTTTTGATTATTGTATTTTTGTACAATCATCAATTCTTGCCTTGTATAATGTTCAGATAATGTCAATACTTCTAAGTAATATACCCAGTCGACTATTATTCATGACATTGTATTGGGATACTTATTTTAAATAGGGATGGTTAGAATACCTATATTAGTCAGTTGGATCGTGATTCAGGATCCAGGAAGAGTACCTATCCTCTGTTTTGGTTGAGTCGCCGGACGGAAGAGGCAGGGAGGGATCGTGATTCAGGATCCAGGTACAGTATCTAACATCTGTCTTGGTCGCGTCACCGGACGGAAGAGGAAGGGAGGGATCGTGATTCAGGATCCAAGTACAATATCCTCTGTCTTGGTCGAGTCGCCGGATGGAAGAGGCAGGGAGGGATCGTAATTCAGGAACCAGGTACAGTACCT
>CM071571.1:18622479-18637635 GCA_036426205.1 Ascaphus truei
GAAGAGGCAGGGAGGGATCGTGATTCAGGATCCAGGTACAGTACCTATCCTCTCTTTTGGTTGAGTCGCCGGACGGAAGAGGCAGGGAGGGATCGTGATTCAGGATCCAGATACAGTACCTATCCTCTGTTTTGGTTGAGTCGCCGGACGGAAGAGGCAGGGAGGGATCGTGATTCCGGATCCAGGTACAGTACCTATCCTCTGTTTTGGTTGAGTCGCTGGGCGGAAGAGGCAGGAAGGGATCGTGATTCAGGATCCAGGTACCGTATCTAACATCTGTCTTGGTCGAGTAGCCGGACGGAAGAGGAAGGGAGGGATCGTGATTCGGGATCCAAGTACAGTATTCTCTGTCTTGGTCGAGTCGCCGGACGGTAGAGGCAGGGAGGGATCGTGATTCAGGAACCAGGTACAGTACCTATCCTCTGTTTTGGTCGAGTCGCCAGACGGAAGAGGCAGGGAGGGATCGTGATTCAGGATCCAGGTACAGTATCTATCCTCTGTCTTGGTTGAGTCGCCTGACGGAAGAGGCAGGAAGGGATCGTGATTCTTGATCCAGGTACCGTATCTATCCTCTGTCTTGGTCGAGTCGCCGGATGGAAGAGGAAGGGAGGGATCGTGATTCAGGATCCAGGTACAGTATCTATCCTCGGTCTTGGTCGAGTCGCCTGACGGAAGAGGCAGGGAGGGATCGTGATTCTGGATCCAGGTACAGTATCTAACATCTGTCTTGGTCAAGTCGCCGGACGGAAGAGGCAGGGAGGGATCGTGATTCAGGATCCACTTACAGTATCTAACATGTGTCTTGGTTGAGTCGCCGGACGGAAGAGGCAGGGAGGGATCGTGATTCAGGATCCAGGTACAGTACCTATCCTCTGTTTTGGTTGAGTGATTCAGGATTCCAGGTACAGTACCATCATCTGTTTTGGTTGAGTCGCCGGACGGAAGAGGCAGCAGGGTGGGAGGGGGGGGAGGGATCGTGATTCAGGATCCAGGTCCAGTACCTAACATCTGTTTGGCGAGTCGCTGGACGGAGAAGAGAATGGGGAGGGATCGTATTCAGGATCCAAGTACAGTTTCCTCTGTCGTGGTCGAGTTGCCGGACGGAAGAGGCCAGGGAGGGATCTAAATTCAGGAAAAGGGTAGGAGGTGAGAGTACCTATCTCTGTGTTGGTTGAGTCGCCGGACGGAAGAGGCAGGGAGGATAGTGATCAGATTCAGGTACAGTATCTAACATCTTGTTCGTGGTCGAGTCGCCGGATGGAAGAGGAAGGGAGGGATCATGATTCAGGATCCAAAGTACAGTATCTCGTCTTGTCGAGTCCGACGGAAGGAAGAGGGCAGGGAGGGATCGTGATTCAGATCCAGGTGCAGTAATCTATACTCGTCTTGATTGATGTCGCCAGACGGAAGAGGCAGGAAGGGATGTGAATCAGGAATCCAAGGTACAGTAACTATCTCTGTTGTGTTGGTTGAGTCGCAGGACGGAAAAGAGCAGAGGCAGGGAGGTATCGTGATTCCGGATCAGGTTACAGTATCTATCTCTGTCTGGTCAAGTCGCCGGAGGAAGAGGAAAGGGAGGGAGCGTTGATTCAGGATCCAGGTACCAGTAATAACATCTGTCTTTTCGAGTCGCAGACGGCAGAGGCCAGGGAGGATGTGATTCAGGAATCCAGGTTACAGTATCTATCCTCTTGTCACGTCTCTGATGGAAGAGGCAGGCAGGATCGTGAATCAGGATCCAGGTATATACCTATCTATGTGTTGGTTGAGTCGCCGGACGGAAGAGGCCAGGAGGGAGTGATTCAGGATCCCAGGTACAGTTCCTTATCGTCTGTCTTGGTTGGTCGCCAGAAGGAAGAGGCAGGGAGCGATCGTGCGTGATTCAGATCAGTTACGTACCTATCCTCTGTTGTGGATTCAGTGCGCGGACGGACGAGCAGGGAGGATCGTGATTCAGGATCCAGGTACAGGTACGTATCTATCCTCTGTCTTGGTCAAGTCGCCGGAACGGAAGAGGAAGGGAGGGATTCGTGATTCAGGATCCGGTACAGGATCTAAATCTGTATTGGTCGAGTCGTCCGACGGAAGAGGCAGGGAGGGATCGTGATTTCAGGATCCAGGTACAGTACCTTCCCTCTGTGTGGTTGGTAGACAGGACGGAAGAGGCAGGGAGGGTAGGGATCGTGATCAGGATCAGGGTACCGTACCTATCCTCGGTTTGGTGAGTCACGGACGGAAGAAGGCAAGGAGGGATCGTGATGCAGGATCCAGGTAAAGTATTAACATCTGTCTTGGTCGAGAGTAGAGGACGGGAACAGGAAGGGAGGGATGTGATTGCCAGATCCAAGACAGTAACCCTGCTCTTGGTCGAGTGCGCGACGGAAAAGAGGCAGGGGAGGGATCGTGATTCAGGAACCAGTACAAGTACCTTTCCTCTTCTATTGGTGAGCACGGATGGAAGAGGTAAGGGAGGGGGGATCGGTGATTCAGGATCCAGGGACCGTATCTATCCTTGTTGGTGCAAGGCGCCGACGGAGAAGAGGCAGGAGGGATGTGAGTAGGATCCAGGTAGATACCTATCTCGTTGTTGTTGGCTAGCCAGGAGAAGAGCAGGCGATGGGATCGTGATTCAGGATCAGGAGAGTCCTATCCTCTGTTTGTGTTTGAGTTCGCCGGAGGACAGTGCAAGGGAGGGATCGTGATCGGATCAAGTACGATCTAACACTTGGTTTGGTGCGCGTCACCGGACGAGAGAGAAGGAGGGATAGCTACAGGCATCCAAGATCAGAGTCTCTGTCTGCGATGGATCGACAGGACGGAAAGGCAGGGAGGGAGGGATCGTAATTCCGGAACAAGGTACAGTAACCTTATCCTCTGTTTTGGGGCGAGTCGCAGACGGAACAGGCCAGGGAGGGATCGTGATTCAGGATCCAAGTTACCAGTATCTAACATCTGTCAAGGTCAAGTAGCGCGGATGGAAGAGGAAAGAGGGATCGTTGATTTCAGGTATCAAGGTACAGTACATCTCTGTTTGGGTAAGGCCGGCGGACGAGGAGCAGGAGGGATGTGATTCAGAGGCTCCAGGTACCTATCTATCCCGTCTTGGTCGAGTCGCCGCGGCACGAGAAGGGCAGGGAGGGATAGTGATCAGGATCCAGGGACAGTACGATATCCTCTCTTGTTTTGAGTCGCCGGACGGAAGAGGAGGGAGGGATCGGATTCGGGATCCAAGGTATAGTACCTATCCTCTGTTTTGGTTGGGCAGTCGGACGGAAGAGGCAGGAGGGAAGGGATACGTTGATTCGGAATCCGGTACAGACCTTCATCTGTTGTGTGTAGTCGCCGGAGAAAGATTACGGAGGGATCGGATTAGATCCAGGATGGTAACAGTTATAGTCCTCTGTCTTGGTCAAGTCGCCGGACGGGAAAGAGGAAGGGAGGGACGTGATTATTGATCCAGGTACAGTATCTAATCTGTCTTGTCGAGCGCTAGGAGAGGAAGAGGAGGGAGCGGATCGTTGATTCAGGATCCATTAACAGTACTATCCTATCGTTGGTGAGTCAGCCGGATGGAAAGAGCGGAGGGACGGGATTTGATTCAGGAATCCATGTACAGTACTAATCTCGGTTTTGGTGATCGACGGATGGAAGAGGAAGGGAGGGATCCATGATCAGGATCCACAGTACAGTATCCTTGTCTTGTTCGAGTCGCAGGAGGGAAGAGGCAGGGAGGGATCGTGATCAGATCCAGGGACAGCTATCGATAACTCTGTCTTGGTTGAGCGCCGGATGGAGAGGAGGGAGGATTGTGGATTCAGGATCCATGTACAGTACCTATCCTCGTTGTTGGTGAGTCGCGGATTGGAAGAGGAAGGGAGGGATCTGATTTCGAGGTCCAAAGTACAGTATCCTATGTCTTGGCTCGAGTCGCCGGCGGAAGAGGCAGGGAGGGCCGTGATTCAGGATCAGGTTACAGTGTATCTTACTCTGTCTTGGTTGAGTCGCCAGACGGAAGAGGCAGGGAGGAGACGTTGAGTCAGGATCAGGTACAGGTCTAATCATCTGTCTGGTCAAGTCGCGAAGGAAGAAGAGGAGGGTGGGATCGTGATTCAGGATCAGGACAGTATCTACACATCTGTCTTGGTCCAGAGTCGAGGCCGGAAGGATAAGAGGACAGGAAGGGATCTTTCAATTCAGGAACCGGAGTAGAGTACCTATTCCTACTGTTGGTGAGTGCCGGACGGAGAGGCAGGGAGGGATCGTGATTCAGGATCCGGGTACAGTACAGCATACTTCTGATTTGTTGAGGTCGCCGGAGAAGGGCAGGGAGAGATCGTTGCTTACAGGATCCAGGAACAGTACTATCTCTGTCTGGTTGAGTAGCAAAGCCGGAGAGGGCCAGGTGGGGGATCGGTTGATTACAGATCCAGGACGTACTAGCTTCTTGGTTTGGTTGTCGCGACGGACACGGGCAGGAGAGACGTGTCATGATTGGTTTAGTGGTAGGTTTTTTAGGGTAGTTTATTGTTTTTGGTTGGTAGTGTTTTTTTTTATTTTATTGGTTTACGTTTTTCATACTATACTCTGTCTTGTCAAGCGCCGGAGGAAGAGGAGGGAGGGATCGTGATTCATGATCCAGTACAGTCATCTAATATTGTATTGGATCGAGTCGTGACGGAAGAGGCAGGGAGGGATCGTGATTCAGGAATCCAGGTTACGTAACATCATCTGTGTGGTTGAGTGCCGACGGAGAAGAGGCCAGGGAGGGTCGTGATTCAGGAACCAGGTTACGTACCTTCCTGTTTTTTGGTGAGTCGCCGGATGGAGGGGACAGGTAGGAGGATCGTGGATCAGGATTCCAGGAACAGGATTATCCTATGTTTTGGTCAAGTTGCCTGATGGAAGCGGAGGGGAGGGGATGTGATTCAGGATTCCAGATTCAGTATATATCTCTATGTTGGTCAAGTCAAGACGGGAAGAGGCAGGCAGGGGGGATCGTGTGATTAGGATCCAGTAGAGTACCTATCCTCGTTTGTGGTGTGAGTCGCGGACGGAAGAGGCAGAGGGAGTCGTGATGTAGGATCAAGGTAAGTATAACATTGTCTTGGTCGAGACGCGGACGGAAGAGGAAGGGGGGATTCATGATTCACCGGAGTGCCAAGTACAGTATCCATATGTCTTGGTCGAGTCACCGGACGGAAGAGGCAGGGAGGATAGTGAGTCAGGATCCAGGTACAGTATCTATACTCTTGTCTTGGTTGAGTCGGCCCAGACGGAAAAGAGGCAGAGGGAGGGATAGTGATTTCAGATCAGGACAAGTACATATCTCTTGTTTGGGTGACGCGCCGGACGGAAGAAGAAGGGAGGAGATTACATGACCAGGTTAAGTATAAAAATCTCGTCTGGTCTGAGTCGTTGCCGGAAGAGGCAGCGGAGGGATCGTGATTCAGGATCCAGGGTTACAGTAATTCCTCTGGGTTTTGTTGAGTAGCCGGAGGAAGAGGCAGGGAGGGATCGTGATTCAGGGATACCAGGACGAGCCTTCCTCGTCTTGGTTCAAGTCGCCTAACGGAAGAGGCGGAGGGAGGGGAGTCGTGATTCAGGAGCCAGTAGAGCTTACTTCCTCTTTTGTTGAGTCGCCGGACGGAAGAGACCAGGGAGGGATCGGTGTCAGGACCAGGTACAGTACCTATCCTTGGTTGGTGAGTCGCCGGACGGAAAGAGGCAGGGAGGATCGTGATCAGGATCCAGTACAGTATAAACATCTGTATGGTCGATGTCGGCTGGACGGAAGAGGAAGGGGGGATCGTGATTCAGGATCAAGTACAGTATCTCTGTCTTGGTCGAGTCGCCGGACGGAAGAGGCAGGGAGGGATCTCAATTCAGGAACCAGGTAGAGTACCTCATCCTCTGTTTGTTGATTTCGCCGGAAGGAAGAGGCAGGGAGGGATCGTAGTATTCAGGATTCCAGGTACAGTATCTAAATCTGTCTGGTCGAGTCGCGGATGGAAGAGGAAGGGAGGATCAGATTCAGGATCCAAGTACAGTATTCTAGTCTTGGTCGAGTCGACGGACGGAAGAGGCAGGGAGGGATCGTGATCAGGATCAGGTGCAGTATTAACTGTATTGATTGAGTCGCCAGACGGAAGAGGCAGGAAGGATTGTGATTCAGGATCCAGGTACAGTACCTATCTCTGTTGTGTGTGAGTCGCGGCGGAAGAGGCAGGGAGGTATCGTGATTCAGGATCCAGGTACAGTATCTTCCTTGTCTTGGTCAAAGTAGCCGGACGGAAGAGGAAGG
Source organism: Ascaphus truei (assembly GCA_036426205.1). Taxonomy (NCBI): domain Eukaryota; kingdom Metazoa; phylum Chordata; class Amphibia; order Anura; family Ascaphidae; genus Ascaphus; species Ascaphus truei. Next base: position 18,628,781 of record CM071571.1, read on the forward strand.
GAGGGATCGTGATTCAGGATCCAGGTACAGTATCTAACATCTGTCTGTTCGAGTCGCGGACGGAAGAGGCAGGGAGGGATCGGATTCAGGATCCAGGTACAGGATCTATTCTCTGTCTTGGTCAACGTCCTGATGGAAGAGGCAGGCAGGGATCGTGATTCAGGATCCAGGTATAGTACCTATCCTGCTGTTTGGTTGGGAGCGCGGACCGGAAGAAGAGGCAGGAGGGATGCGTGATTCAGGATCAGGTACAGTCTATCCTCTGTCTTGGTGAGTTCGCACGAGGAAGAGGACAGGGATGGGATCGTGATTCAGGATCCAGGTACAAGTACCTATCCTCTTGTTTGGTTCAGTCGCCGGACGGAAAAGAGGCAGGGAGGGATCGTGATTCAGGATCCAGGTACAGTATCTATCCTCGTCTTGGTCAAGTCGCGGACGGAAGAGGAAGGGAGGGATCGTTGATTCAGGATCCAGGTTACAGATCTAACATCTGTCTTGGTCGAGTCGCCATGACGGAAGAGGCAGGGGAGAGGGATTGTGATTCAGGATCCAGGTACAGATACCTATCCTGGTTTGATGAGTCGCCGGCGGAAGAGGCAGGGAGGGATCGTGATTCAGGATCCAGGTACGTACCTATCCCGGTTTGGTTGAGTCACCGGACGGAAGAGACAGGATGGATGTGTGATTTAAGGATCCAGGTAAAGTTTATCTACATATGTCTTGGTCGAAGAGTAAGTAGCAGGACGGAACAGGAAGGGAGGGATTTGATTCCAGATCCAAAGACAGTAACCTTGTATTGGTCGAGTGCCGGGACGGAGAGGCAGGGAGGGATCTGGATTCAGGAAACCAAGTACAGTACCTTTCCTCTTTTTGGTTGAGCCGGATGGAAGAGGAAGGGAGGGATCGTGATTCAGGATCCAGGTACCGTATATATCCTCAGTTTTGGTCAAGGCGCCTGACGGAAGAGGCAGGGAGGGACTGGATCAGGATCCAGGTAGAGTACCTATCCTCTGTTTTGGTTGAGTCGCCAGGCAGAAGAGGCAGGGAGGGATCGTGATTCAGGATCCAGGAAGAGTACCTATCCTCTGTTTTGGTTGAGTCGCCGGACGGAAGAGGCAGGGAGGGATCGTGATTCAGGATCAGGTACAGTATCTAACATTGTCTTGGTCGCGCACCGGAGGAGAGGAAGGAGGGATCGTTGATTCAGGATCCAAGTACAGTATCCTCGTCTTGGTCGAGTCGCCGGACGGAAGAAGAGGGGAGGGATGTAATTCAGGAACCAGGACAGTACCTTCCTCTGTTTGGGCGGAGTGCCAGACGAGAACAGGCAGGGAGGGATCGTGATTAGGATCAGGTACAGTATCTTAACATCGTCAAGGTCAAGTCGCCGATGGAAGAGGCAAAGGAGGGGATCGTGATTAGGATCCAGGTACAGTACATATCCTCTGTTTTGGGTAAGTCGCGGACGGAAGAGGCAGGGAGGGATCGTGATTCAGGATCCAGGTACGTAATTACCTCGTCTTGGTCGAGTCGCCGGACGGAAGAGGCAGGGAGGGATCGTGATTCAGGATCGGGTACAGTACCTATCCTCTCTTTGGTGAGTCGCCGGACGGAAGAGGCAGGGAGGGATCGTCTTGATTCAGGATCCAGGTATAGTACCAATCCTGTTTGGTTGAGTCGCGGACAGGGAAGAGGCAGGGAGGGATCGTGATCAGGATCCAGGTACAGTACCTATCCTCTGTTTTGTGTAGTCGCGGACGAAAAGATTAAGGGGGATAGGTGATTCAGATCCAGGTACAGTATCTATTCTGTCTTGGTCAAGTCGCCGACGGAAGAGGAAGGGAGGGATCGTTGATTCATGATCCAGTACGTATCTAATATCTGTCTTGGTCGAGGCGCCTGAAGGAAGAGGCAGGGAGGGTCGTGATTCAGGATCCAGGTACAGTACCTATCCCTGTTGGTTGAGTCGCCGGACGGAAGAGGCAGGGAGGGTTCGTGATTCAGGAACAGGTACAGTACCTTTCCTATTTTTTGTGTGAGTGCGACGGATGGAAGGGGCAGGGAGGGATAGTGATGATCAGGATTCAGGTCCAGGTACAGATCTACCTCTGTTTTGTCAATCGCCTGATGGAAGAGGCAGGGAGGGATCGGGATTCAGGATCCAGATTAGTATCTATCCTCTATTTGGTCAAGTCGCTGACGGAAGAGGCAGGGAGGGATCGTGATTCAGATCCAGGTAAGTATTTAACATCTGTCTGGTTCGAGTCCCGGGACGGAAGAAGAGGAAGGGAGGGATCATGATTCAGGAGCCAAGTACAGTATCTCTGTCTTGGTCGAGTCACCGGACGGAAGAGGCAGGGGAGGGTCGTGATTCAGGATCCAGGTACAGATCTATACTCTGTCTTGGTTGAGTCGCAGACGGAAGAGGCAGGGAGGATCGTGATTCAGGATCCAGGTACAGTACCTATCCTATGTTTGTGTTGAGTCGCGGAGAGGAAGAAGGGAGGGACGTGATTCACTGATCCAGGTACAGTATCTAACATCTGTCTTGGTCGAGCGCTTGACGGAAGAAGGCAGGGAGGGATCGTGATTCAGGATCCAGGTAAGTACATATACTCTTTTGTGGAGTCGCCGGACGGAAGGGCAGGGAGGGATCGTGATTCAGGATCCAGGTACAGATCTATCCTCTGTCTTGGTCAAGTCGCCTCACGGAAGACGGCAGGGAGGGATCTGATTCAGGATCCAGGTAGAGAGACCACCTTGTTTTGGTTGAGTCGCCGGACGGAGAGCAGGGAGGGATCGTGATTCAGGACCAGTACAGTACCATCCTCTGTTTGGTTGAGTCGCCGGACGGAAGAGGGCAGGGAAGGGATCGTGCTTAGGATCCAGGGTCCAGTATCTAAAATCTGTCTTGGTCGAGTCGCTGGACGGAAGAGGAAGGGAGATCGTCGATTCAGGATCCAAGTACAGTATCCTCTGTCTTGGTCGAGTGCCGGACGGAAGAGGCAGAGAGGGATCTCAATTCAGGAACCAGGTAGAGTACTATCCTCTGTTTTGGTTTGAGTCAGCCGGACGGAAGAGAGGCAGGAGGGGGGATCGTTGATTCAGGTTACCAGGTTACAGTATCTAACATCTGTTCGTGGTCGAGTCGCCGGATGGAAGAGGAGGAAGGGAGGGATCATTGATTTCAGGATCCAAGTAACCAGTATCCTCTGTCTGATGAGGCGCCAGACGGAAGAGGCAGGAAGGGATCGTGATTCAGGATCCAGGTACAGTACCTATCCTCTGTGTGGTTGAGTCGCGGACGAAGAGGCAGGGGGGATCGTGATTCAGGATCCAGGTAACAGTATCTATCCTCTGTCTTGGTCAAGTGCCGGACGGAAAGAGGAAGGGAGGGATCGTGATTCAGGATCCAGGTAAGTATCTAACATCGTGTTCTGTTCGAGTAGCCGGACGGAGGAAGAGGCAGGGAGGGATCGTGATTCAGGATCCAGGTACAGTATCTATCCTCTGTCTTGGTCAAGTCTCCTGATGGAAGAGGCAGGCAGGGATCGTGATTCAGGATCCAGGTATAGTACCTATCTCTGTTGTGGTGAGTCGACGGACGGAAGAGGCAGGGAGGGATCGTGATTCAGGATCCAGGTACAGTCCTATCCTTGTCTTGGTTGAGTCGCCAGACGACAAGAGGCAGGGAGAGATCGTGATCAGGATCCAGGTACAGTACATATCCTGTTTTGTTCAGTCGCCGGACGGAAGAGCAGGGAGGGATCGTGAGTCAGGATCCAGGTACAGTATCTATCCTTGTCTTGGTCAAGTCGCCGGACGGAAGAGGAAGGGAGGGATCGTGATTCAGGATCCAGGTACCGTGATCTAACATCTGTATTGGAGAGTCGACTGAGGAGAGGCAGGGGGATCGTGATTAGGACCCAGGTACAGTACCATCATCTGTTGGTTGAGTCGCGGACGGAAGAGGCAGGGAGGGATCGTGATCAGGATCCAGGTACAGTACCATTCATCGGTTTGGTTGAGTCACGGACGGAAGAGGCAAGGAGGGATCGTGATTCAGGATCCAGGTAAAGTATCTAACATCTGTCTTGGTCGAGTAGCAGGACGGAACAGGAAGGGAGGGATTGTGATTCCAGATCCAAGTACAGTAACCTCTGTCTTGGTCGAGTCGCCGGACGGAAGAGGCAGGGAGGGATCGTGATTCAGGAACCAGGTACAGTACCTTTCCTCTCTTTTGGTTGAGCCGCCGGATGGAAGAGGAAGGGAGGGATCGTGATTCAGGATCCAGGTACAGTATCTATCCTCTGTTTTGGTCAAGGCGCCTGACGGAAGAGGCAGGGAGGGATCGTGATTCAGGATCCAGGTAGAGTACTATCCCTGTTTGGTTGAGTCGCCAGCAGAAGGCAGGGAGGGATCGTGATTCAGGATCCAGGAAGATACCTATCCTCTGTTGGTTGAGTCGCCGGACGGAAGAGGCAGGGAGGGATCGTATTCAGGATCAGGTACAGTATCTAACATCGTCTTGGTCGCGTCACCGGACGGAAGAGGCAGGGAGGGGATCGTGATTCAGGATCCAGGAAGAGTACTATCCTCTGTTTTGGTTGAGTGCCGGACGGAAGAGGCAGGGACGGGATTCGTGGATCAGGGATCAGTACAGACTATCCTCTGTTTTGGTTGAGTCGCCCAACGGAAGAGGCAGGGAGGGACCGTGATTTGGATCCAGACTACAGTACTATCCTCTGTTTTGGTTGAGTCCCGGACGGACGGAAGAGGCAGGGAGGGCGCGTTGATTCAGTAGCCAGGTACAGTACCTATCCTCTGTTTTGGTTGAGTGCTCGCGGAGGGACAGGAGAGAGCAGGGAGGGATCGTGATTCAGGATCCAGGTATTATAGTACCTCCTCCCTGTTTTGGTTGAGTCGCCGGACGGAAGAGGCAGAGAGGGATCGTGATCAGGATCAAGGTACGTATATAACATCTGTCTTGTCGAGTCGCCGGACGGAAGAGGCAGGGAGGGATCGTGATTCCGGATCCAGGTACAGTGACCCTTATCTGTTTTGGTTGAGTCGCCGGGCGGGAAGAGGCAGGGAGGGATCGTGATTCAGGATTAGGTACAGTATCTATCCTGTCTTGGTCGTTGTGCCGGATGGTGGAGAGGCAGGGAGGGATCGTTGATGTCAGGATCAAGGTACAGTATCTATACTCTGTCTTGGTTGAGTCGCCAGACGGAAGAGGAGGAGAAGGACGTGGTTCAGGATCCAGGTACAGTACCTATCCTTGTTTTGGTTGAGACGCCGGACGAAGACAGAAGAAGGGAGGATCTGTGATTCATGATCCAGTAAAGTATCTAACATCTGTTCTGGTCGAGTCGCTTGACGGAAGAGCCAGGGAGGGATCGTGATTCAGGATCCAGGTACAGTACATATCCTCTGTTTTGTTGAGTCGCCGTGAGAAGAGGCAGGGAGGGATGTGATTCAGGATCCAGGATACAGTATCTAAATCTGTCTTGGTCGAGTCGCTGGACGGAGAGGAAGGAGGGATCGTGATTCAGGACCAAGTACAGTATCCTCTGTCTTGGTTCGAGAGTCGCAGGACGGAAGAGGCAGGGGGGATCTCAATTCAGGAACCAGGTAGAGTACCTCCTCGTTTGGGTTGAGTCGCCGGACGGAGAGGCAGGCAGGGAGGGATCGTGATTCAGGTACCAGGTACAGCTATTAACATCTGTCTTGGTCGAGTCGCGGATGGAAAGAGAAGGGAGGGATCATGATTCAGGATCCAAGTACATATCTCTGTCTTGATTGAGTCGCCAGACGGCAGGCAGGAAAGGGATCGTTGATTCAGGATCCAGGTACAGTGTACCTATCTCTGTGTGTGGTTGAGTCGCGGACGGAAGAGGCAGGGAGGGATCGTTGATCAGGGATCAAGGCTACAGATCTATCCTCTGTCTTGGTCAAGTCGCCCGGAGGAAGAGAAGGGAGGGATGTGATTCAGGATCCAGGTACAGTATCTAACATCTGTTCTGTTCGAGTCGCCGGACGGGGAAGAGGCATGGGGGACTGATTCAGGATCCAGGTACAGTATCATCTGTCTTGGTCAAGTCTCTGATGGAAGAGGCAGGCAGGGATCGTGATTCAGGATCCAGGTATAGATACCTATCCTCTGTTTTGGTGAGTCGCGGACGGAAGAGGCAGGGAGGGATCGTGATTCAGGATCCAGGTAAGTTCCTATCCTCTGTCTTGGTTGAGTCGCCAGACGGAAGAGGCAGGGAGGGATCGTGATTCAGGATCCAGGTACAGTACCTATCCTCTGTTTTGGTTGTGTCGCCGGACGGAAGAGGCAGGGAGGGATCGTGTGATCAGGATCAGGTACAGTATCTATCCTCTGTCTTGGTCAAGTCGCCGGACGGAAGAGGAAGGGAGGGATCGTGATTCATGATCCAGGTACAGTATCTAACATCTGTCTTGGTCGAGTCGCCTGACAGAAGAGGCAGGGAGGGATCGTGATTCAGGATCCAGGTACAGTACCTATCCTCGTTTGGTTGAGTCGCCGGACGGAAGAGGCAGGGAGGGATCGTGATTCAGGATCCAGGTACAGTACCTATCCTCGGTTTTGGTTGAGTCACCGGACGGAAGAGGCAAGGAGGGATCGTGATTCAGGATCCAGGTAAAGTATCTAACATCTGTCTTGGTCGAGTAGCAGGACGGAACAGGAAGGGAGGGATTGTGATTCCAGATCCAAGTACAGTAACCTCTGTCTTGGTCGAGTCGCCGGACGGAAGAGGCAGGGAGGGATCGTGATTCAGGAACCAGGTACAGTACCTTTCCTCTCTTTTGGTTGAGCCGCCGGATGGAAGAGGAAGGGAGGGATCGTGATTCAGGATCCAGGTACAGTATATCCTTGTTTGGTCAAGGCGCCTGACGGAAGAGGCAGGGAGGGATCGTGATTCAGGATCCAGGTAGAGTACCTATCCTCTGTTTTGGTTGAGTCGCCAGGCAGAAGAGGCAGGGAGGGATCGTGATTCAGGATCCAGGAAGAGTACCTACCTCTGTTTTGGTTGAGTCGCCGGAGGAAGAGGCAGGGAGGGATCTTGATTCAGGATCCAGGTACAGTATCTAACATCTGTCTTGGTCGCGTCACAGGACGGGAAGAGGAAGGGAGGGATCGTGATCAGGATCCAAGTACAATCTCTCTGTCTTGGTCGAGTCGCCGGACGGAAGAGGCAGGGAGGGATCGTAATTCAGGAACCAGGTACAGTACCTATCCTCTGTTTTGGGCGAGTCGCCAGACGGAACAGGCAGGGAGGGATCGTGATTCAGGATCCAGGTACAGTATCTAACATCTGTCAAGGTCAAGTCGCCGGATGGAAGAGGCAAGGAGGGATCGTGATTCAGGATCCAGGTACAGTACCTATCCTCTGTTTTGGGTAAGTCGCCGGACGGAAGAGGCAGGGAGGGATCGTGATTCAGGATCCAGGTACAGTATCTATCCTCGTTCTTGGGGCGAGTCGCCGGACGGAAGAGGCAGGGAGGGATCGTGTGTCAGGATCCAGGTACAGTACCTATCCTCTGTTTTGTGAGTCGCCGGACGGAAGAGGCAGGGAGGGATCGTGATTCAGGATCCAGGTACAGTACCTATTCTCTGTTTTGGTTGAGTCGCCGGACGGAAGAGGCAGGGAGGGATCGTGTGATTCGGATCCAGGTACAGTACCTATCCTCTGTTTTGGTTGAGTCGTGGGCGGAAGAGGCAGGAAGGGATCGTGATTCTGATCCAGGTACCGTATCTAACATCTGTCTGTGGCGAGTAGCCGGAGGAAGAGGGGAAGAGGAGGGGATCGTGATTCGGGATCCAAGTACAGTATTCTCTGTTTGGTCGAGTCGCGGACGGTAGAGGCAGGGAGGGATCGTGATTCAGGAACCAGGGTACAGTACCTATCCTCTGTTTTGGTCGAGTCGCAGACGGAAGAGGCAGGGAGGGATCGTGATCAGGATCCGGGACAGTATTATCTCTGTTGGTGAGTCGCCTGACGGAAGAGGCAGAAGGATGTGATCTTGATCCAGGTACCGTATATCCTCTGTCTTGGTCGAGTCGCCGGATGAAGAGGAAGGGAGGGATCGTGATGTCAGGATCCAGGTACAGTATCTATCCTCGGTCTTGGTCGAGTCGCCTGCACGGAAGAGGCGGAGGGAACAGGGATCGTGATTGGATCAGGTTATAGTATTACATCTGTCTTGGTCAAGTCGCCGGACGGAAGAGGCAGGGAGGGATCGTGATTCAGGATCCAACTTACAGTATCTTAACATGGTGTCTTGGTTGAGTCGACGACGAAGAGGAGGGCAGGATCGTGGATTCAGTATCAGGTACACGTACCTATCCTCTGTTTTGGTTGAGTCGCCGGAGGAGAGAGGCAGGGAGGGATCGTGATTCTGGATCCAGGTACAGTACTATCTCTGTTTTGGTTGAGCGCCGACGGCAGAGGCGGGAGGGATCGTGATTCAGAATCCAGCGGTACAGTATCTATCTCGTCTTGGTGAGTCGCTGGAGGAAGAGGCAGGGAGGGATCGTGGATCAGGATCCACTTACAGTATATAACATCTGTCTGGTTTGATTCGCCGGGGCGTGAAGAGGCAGGGAGGGATCGGATCAGGATCCAAGTACAGTATCCTCTGTCGAGTCGAGTCGCGCGGGAAGAGGCAGGGAGGGAGTGAGTGATCAGGATCAGGTACTATCTATCCTCTATCTTGGTTGAGACGCCAGACAGAAAGAGGCAGGGAGGGATCTGTGATTCAGGATCCAGTACAGTACCTATCCTCTGTTTTGGTTGAGTCGCCGGGCGCGAGAGGGCAGGGATGGG
>CM071571.1:18637705-18682398 GCA_036426205.1 Ascaphus truei
AGGGAGGGATCGTGATTCAGGATCCAGGAACAGTATCTATCCTCTGTCTTGGTCGAGTCGCCGGACGGAAGAGGCAAGGAGGATCATGATTCAGGATCCAGGTACAGTATCTATTCTCTGTCTTGGTCGAGTCGCTGGATGGAAGAGGCAGGGAGGGATCGTGATTCAGGATCCAGGTACAGTATCTAACATCTGTCTTGGTCGAGTCGCCGAACGGAAGAGATCTTGCACTGTGAGAGAGACACACAGACCTGAGAAATGCAGGGATTTACAGTGGGAAACTCATAGGCCTGACTAGCAGGGGTTAAGACAGGAATAAGCTTAAGTACAGAAGTTAGGGGTTCAGAGCTAGAAATAGAGGGTAAAAGGGATTCATTCTCGGATACTAGAGCCTTAGGGTTGGCTAGAGAAATATACGTATTTTCCAGGGCTGATCGGCAGGGGTTAACGTAGACATATCATTGGGGTCAAAGTAACCGGAGGTACATTCAGGGCTAGGGACCGTGGCAGCTTTTACGTTAGGGGGCAGTGATAGTGGGACAGTTTGGTCATTTCCTGGAGAGGGAGATACGTCCACAGGTTTAGCGACAGGACTGGCAGTACAGGGGGACTGCCAAGCGGCAGCGTAGCTGGCGAGGAGAGGGTCCTGTTCTTTTATGCAAATGTCCAATGTCAGGGAAAGTATACAGAGCGTGTTTTGTGCGTGAGCCAACATGAAGAGAGGGTCCTCTCGTACTACGAGAATGTCCAATGAGAAGGCCAGGGCATAGAGTGTCTCTTGGGCGTCGACCAGTTCCACAGGGTTCACGTTATCCCAGGTTAAAGGGGAACCAGGGGAGCGAACACAACTGGCCAGTAACTGTTTTAATTCCTGGAGGCAGAAAGCCTTCATAATGAGATCATTACGGCATCGGTGTTGCAAAGGGGTTAAACCTTCTAACATAAACGGATCTTCCATCAGGGGTAGTATTTCACAAAGATACTGGTTTTCAAACTGGGACTGGTCCGCAGGCCGGGACAGGATTTCAGATAGAAACCTGCCAACCCTCACCACAGGGCGGTCCGAGTTTGTGGGGCCGAACATACTGTCACGGTTGTGTTCGCCACAAACCTGGGTCGGACCGCGTGGCTGAGGTGGGGTTGTATAAGCACCGACTTTAGACCGCGCAGGCTGATCCGGATTGCGCAGTTCATAGTCGTACATAGCAGGGTCGGGACTGGAGAAGGCAGCATCATCAGTGGACAGGCCAGGGTCAGGATTGGAGACATCAGGGTAAACGTTATCCAAGCGGAGTTTCGGCAACAGGAAGCCAACTAGGTCCCGCTTCAGCGTAATAGCTGCAGGGCAGGAGCGGGTTCTGCGCGTGTGGCGACCATGGACCATGGTACTGGTCTCAGGAAGGGATAGGCAGACCGGAGTGGGCACACCGCCTGGCAGCACTGGTAAACCAGTGCTTCAGCGCAAGAGTCCAGAGCGAGCCTGTGCAAGGAGAGAGAAAGCTACAGACCTCAGGACTCGTAGACCGGCCTCTGCTAAGGGAAGGGCATCAGGCCTCAGGAAACAGGGAGCTGAAGTATACACAGGAGGTCCTCCGCTTCAGCACAGGAACCTGGACACGGCCTCTGCAATGGAGAGTGAGCAGCAGGCCCCAGGAACCAGTAGACAGGCCTCTGCTATGGAAGGACAGCAGGCCACAGGAAACCTTAAGGTCAGGATATTAGAGCACTTGAGGCTCATAAGATTGAAAGATACCAATCATCCTGTTTCTAAACATTTCACGGAATGTGGTCAGGGAGGAACTACAATTTTTCCTTCCTGGGGATTGAATCAGTTAATTGTAAATCTAGAGGAGGTGATCATGTCAACCTTCTGGACCGTAGGGAGGCGTATTGGATCTTTATTCTCCAAACACGCTTCCCTATGGGTCTGAATATTGACTGGCAGTTAACCCATTTCTTGTTATGTTTTACAATTTGTTAACTATCGATTGTACCTTAGGTCAATCACGATCAGCTGATCAAGATTTCAGACAATAAGATTTGGTCAAAAATAGCCCTTGAAACTCAAGCTTTATACAGTAAATAAAATGTTATAAATAAATCTTATAAAGTTTATTATAAAATCGGTTCTTTGATGTATTGTGTTGATAATACTCTATACAATGTGTTTTAAATATGATAATTGTTGTATTTCCCTGGTTCCTAGGATTTAGGTTTACAATCTGTGTTATGCAGTATGTATGTTTTAACATGTTTTTAAGTTATTTTGTTGTCACATATTATTCTTCAAACTATGTTCATTTGCTTTCTATATTATTATTTTTTCCCTTATGTGTAGTGTAAGTTGTAATTCAATAGGTTTTTTTCAATTTTTCTTATGCTTTTCCTTTTTGTTATCATTTGTATTCCTTAGTAATTGTATCTTAGCTTTGTTTAGTTTCATTCCGTCGTAATGCGCATGCCCAGTGAGTAGCACTATACATATGTCTTGTAGGGATGTTTAGTATTGGCAAGGCAGTGCTTTCCTATAACTTGCCCTTATCCAAAATGGCCACACTGTCTGTGGGACTTTCTTTTGCCCTTAGATCGGCACTGAGTCGCTCTGCGCATGCGCGATGACGCGCGCAGCATCATGACGTCATCAGGTTCCGATTTTTGGCGCGAAACGGCCCACAGGTAAGAGGGTATATAATGGATGTCATTACATTGTGTTTTATCCTTGAAAAAGAATGCTGTGACGTTCGAAACGCGTTGGATGGGTCTTTTGTCACATTAAAGTGCCCTTTTAATTATTTTCCGTTTTGGGTCCTTCCTGCTCCGTTTGTGCTGGTGCGCTTTTGGTCTCCTTTTTTCCTGCACAGGAAACAGGGAGCTGAAGTACACACTGGAGAGTCCTCCGCTTCAGCACAGGAACCAGGACACGGTCTCTGCAAGGGAGAGTGAGCAGCAGACCCCAGGAACCAGTAGATAGGCCTCTGCTATGGAAGCACAGCAGGCCTCAGGAAACAGGGAGCTGAAGTCAACACTGAAGAGTACTCCGCTTCAGCACAGGAGTCAGGAACAGGCCTCTGCGTGAAACTAGCAGCAGACCTCAGGAACCAGTAGATAGGCCTCTGCTATGGAAGCAAAGCAGGCCTCAGGAAACAGGGAGCTGATGTCAACACTGGAGAGTACTCCGCTTCAGCACAGGAAACAGAAACAGGCCTCTGCGTGAAACTAGCTGCAGGCCTCAGGAAAGCAGGCCTCTACGTAGAGAGTAGTAGCTGGCCTCAGGATACTCAGGAAACACAGGCCCCTGCATGAAGACTAGCAGCAGGCCTCAGGAACTAGGGAAAAGAACTAGAGAGGTTAATAAACCAGGAGACAAGCCCGAGGCTTGTGGCAGAACACGTGTGACATCCAGGAAGGATTATGCTCGGCAGGGAAGCATTGTGGGAAGGCTGTATTTAAAGGTCAGTGAACCAATAGCAGAAGGGGCGTGTGACAGTATTGCTTTAATGAGTGAATCCATGCTGCAGTAAATATCAGGGGAAGTGTTCCAGGACTGCACAGGTCTGTAAGGCAAGGCAAACAGTAAACTAAGGTGCGGATCCGTTACAGTTGGTTCGTAATAGATCAAGAGGAGGTGATCACATCAATTTATTGAACCGAAGGGAAGCGTATTGGATTTTTATTCTAAAGACGCGCTCCCCTGTTGGTTTAAATATTGAATGGCATTTAAGCCATTTTCTTTGAACTAAGCAATATTATTTAATATATCAATATGCTTTTTGATTATTGTATTTTTTGTACAACTCATCATATTCTTGCCTTGTTTAATGTTCATTATAATGTATCAATACTTCATACAGTCTACATATTATTCATGACATTTTATTGGTGCTACTTATTATATAATAGTTATTGTTAGATTATATTATGTCAGTATATAGTCATTATTATATTTTATTATGTCATATAGATATATCACCAATTTTTAATAGTTAGAATTGTATTTAGATTTAACCTTTTGTTCTTCAGGTTTTTTGTTCAACATTGATTTTTTTATTTTATTATGTTTGTGTCCTCCCTTCTCTTTATTTTTTTTCTTCTTTTTTTCTTTTTCTTTTTCTCTTTGTACTTTTCTTTTCTTTTTTCTTTTCTGTCTCCTTTTATCCTCCTTCCCTTCCCTGCCCCCCCCCCCCTTTTATCCCCCTCTCCCCCCTCCCCATTCTTTTGGGTATATGTAGACTATTCAATAAGTATTAGTGTTGTACAGGCATACCCCGGTTTAAGGACACTCACTTAAGTACACTCGTAAGTAAGGACATATCGCCCAATAGGCAAACGGCAGCTCGCGCATACACCTGTCAGCACGTCCTGAACAGCAATACCAGCTCCCTACCTGTACCGAAGCTGTGCGCAAGTGGGGAGACTGTAGAGCCTGTTACAAATGCGTTATTTACATCAGTTATGCACGTATATGACGATTGCAGTACAGTACATGCATCGATAAGTGGAAAAAAGGTAGTGCTTCACTTTAAGTACATTTTCGCTTTACATACGTGCTCCGGTCCCATTGCGTATGTTAATGCGGGGTATGCCTGTATTATGTTTTGCCTCAGATATTCTGGCTGTTAGGCTTCAGTTGTTTATTGCCCTCACTTGTTTTACCTTCTTTACCCCTCCTGCTGCCATTTCCGCCCTCTTACCGCTTTTGACGGACCGCAGGTAAGAGGGGTATAAAATAGATTGCATTTCAATGTTTGTTATCCTTGATAAAGGGCGCACATGCGTTCGAAACGCGTTGGATTTTAAAGGTCTCATGACCAAATAAAATTTTCATTTTTTCACTACTTGGGTCCTTTCCTTGCTCCCACCAGATCGTGCGCTCCTCTTCACTATCTGTAGCCTGGGGTATGCCATTGTGAAGATTGAGATAATGTATGTGGCTCAGGCTATATGAAGACAGACTATCATCACCTCCATTTTGGCCTAACCGGCATTTTGAGTGTTTGCTTGTATGAATGCTTATCTGTTTTATTCGTGTATGATCTGTAATGTTTGATTCTGCAGTGTATCGCTCCTAGATGTAACTAGCCCTTGTGTATTTCCTACGAGTCATGAAAAGAAATTGAATTGCATTCGTAAGAGGTTTTTTCCTTTCTTAGATAATTCTGCTGACCTTAGGTTCTGTTATCTGACAGATACAGTAACACACAGGGCTGAACAGAGTAACTCCTTTATGTCACAAGGTCAAGAGGCCCACATTATGGTAAATTATAGGATAAGAATATAGCGTATGCAGCATATTTATGTATCAATATGTATTTTTGTATGTCATCATATTGTTTTTATCTCTAAGCCAGCCCCCTTAAGGGGCGTATTACTCATTTTGAAATGTATAAAAATGTGATACCAAGCAATATTTTTTCAGAGGCATGAGTTAATTTTTGAATTCTTTTCTCTCAATTGTACCTTGGTGCAGATAAACTCACGTTGTTACTTTGAACCCTTGACTCATTAATTTTATTTCTACACTTTCACAGATGGCGCCCCTTGAATAGGGACGCAACACCTCGGGACCAGGAGACCCCAGACGGAGCAGCTGCCTACATTACTCAAACGTGCACACTTGGAATAAGGTATGGCTTTATCCTTTTTAACAAAAAAAGCCGTTAGATTAATTGTTTGAGTAATCTGTAGACAGTTTGTTCTTATCAATATTATACTGATCAGGTATTGTTGTTGTTGTTTTATATTATTGCCATAAACTCAGGTTATACCTTATGCTAAATGGCAGGCCAATTCAGGGCTCAGAAGGTATAATAGGTTATAAGGTGGAAAGTCTCCTAAAAAACTTGGGAAGAGAACTATTGTTAAGGAACAGCAGGTGACTATTTTTAACACCACTGGTCCTTAACTCTATATATTCTACTTATATTATACCAAGTGGTGGGACACCTTATTGGTACATGGTCAGCTAACGTTGATCAGTGTAATAATGGTACATGGTCAGCTAACGTTGATCGGTGTAAGGTACATGGTCAGCTAACGTTGATCGGTGTAATACAGGAGAATTATGGGGAAACCTACGTTCTCAGCAGTCGCCGGCGAAGGGTATGTCCCTTGAAATTATGTGTGGACTTTATGGCAATAAAATGTTTTAAAAATGGATATTTAGTGGCGCAGAATATATTAAATAAGAAGGAAAGGGAAACATATCAGGCCTCTATTTTGAAAATAGCTGCAGCATTAGTGGACCCCCCTTTTCCTCATCCCCCTTCCTTCACCTTTCCTTTCACTGAAAGGTCACAGGAGTTGCATGTCTGTGAGACATGGAAGTTAATTATTAACCTAGGAAGAAATGGCTTGAATTTAAGAATGTTAAAGTTGTTTTTAAGGAATGAATGCATTAATACTGCATAGAAAAAGAAAAAGGGGACATCCCCTTTAAATGTTTTTTGTTTGTTTGTTTTTGTCTTAGAAAAATCATAGTAAGTAACTAGTTTGAGGGCATAATAATATACATGTCATGGAGTGAAGTGTTTGTGTGTCACTCTGATAGTTTATGTATGTATGTATGTATGTATGTATGTATGTATGTATGTATGTATGTATGTATGTCTTTATTCATATAGCACCATTAGTGTACATAGCACTTCACATTGTCGCGTGTAGTACTAATCATAAAAATAACAAATAATACAAATAACAGATCATAATGATTTTGAATGAAATAATAATAAGAGTTAAAATAAACCTATACCACAAAAAAAATGCTAAAAGCTACTTCCAATATGACAAAAATACAAAGTGCAATACTTATATATCTCTTGTAAAGGGTCATTTAAGTTTAACCCTTTTGTCAAAGTGTATTAAGCATGTTGCCATTTACAAGGCATGACAGTAGCATTTAAAATAAACCTAGGAAGCATTGTATGTTAAAGTTTGTTAATGTAATGTTTTAAAAGAAAATGTAAAAATTGTCAGTTGTAAAAAGATTCCTTTACACCCTGACTCAAGTATGAATTTGTATTTTTTACTGTAGCACATTTTTGTTGTTCCTGGGCGTGGGAGATACTGTGTTACAATATTTAAATGATCTATTGATACAAATAAAATATGAAGTAGGATATAAGGAAGTTTTAAATTTAAATTTTATGTGCTGATTTAGAGGAGTCAGGACTAAAGCAAGGTATATCTAGAACGCAACGTTTTAAAAAGTAAATGTTTATTTTCTATTGTAATAATAATATTAGACATAAGAATGATTCTGATCTTATGGAGTAAGGAAGTTTTATTAAGTTTTACCCTGTCCCACAGGATTAAATAGAATGTTGAAGTTTTGTTAATTGCCCGTAGAAAGTAGAATGAATGTTGATGGAAGATAAACTCAGAGAACGTGTGTGTGTGTGTGTGTGTGTGTAAGAAAGATAAGGAATTAGAAATAAATAGTAAATAAAACAATAAGATTTTTGTTTTATAGGATGGTTGTGTTTTTGCTTTTTAGTTATCAAGGTTTCTCTGTTCAAACTTATAATAGGAAACTAACGGTTTGTTTTCTTAAATACACTGGTCTTGTCTGATTTTTGAACAGTAGTCATCTAAAAAGAGGGAAGTTTAAAAGCAGCCAAGCGGGCTGCCCCCCCTCCTCCAGCTTAAGGAATGTACAAAGACCACGTTCCAGGCATGAAAAGTTAACTAGAAGCTGAGAAAGAAAAAAAAGAAAAAGAAAATGTTTAAAAGCAGCTTAGTTATAGTATGTGAAAGAGAATGATTCTGTAATTTATTTATTTTTGGACTGAGTTTGCAGGATCAAACATGTCTGTTTTGGGGTTTTATCTTATTTTTTGTAAAGTTCATTTTGCTCTGTATCAGAGAAGTGTGAAATTATGCTTATTTATTGTGCTTTCTGTTTTTTGTATCCATTTTAGGATAAATACCTCATAGTTTATGGGCATCTCCCAGCAACAGTACTGGGTACGTCTGGTCTGCTGCACCAGTACGGGTTAAATTATTTCCCAAAGCTGTCCTCTCCAGAATTGGCCAATACCCACTCCGCAGAAATGCTTTAGATCAAGCATGTCAAACTCAAAGACTAACACGGGCCAAATAAACAAGGTTTAAGTTTAGGTGGGCTGCAAATCTTTTAATCTTTATCCCTTGTTTTTAACACACCAGAATAAATTCATGCTTACACTTCCTTGGTATGCCCGTGTGCTTCTTGTTAGGTTGCTTTCTTTGTTGTTATAATATATTAATATATGTTCTATGCAGCGGAATTCACACACCCAATATGATTGAAAGGACTAATTTTATCCCTCATTTTTTTATTCTTATCTAGGGGTGTCTGTGATATCTGTTGTATGTTATATATATTCCTTTATTATTTCATCTTTAATATTATATTGTGGGTTCCTTAGGTTTATGGTAGTAGTATATATCCGTTTAGTTCATATTTAGTGTTTTAACTGTCCATGTTATATGTTTTTTCATTTTGTCTATGTTCATTTTGATTAAAGTTGTTGCATTCAGTGTTGTTCTATTGTAACCAATCATATTACCCAGTGTGCTCTGTCTGTCACTGACACGGCTCAGGCTTGATTCGTGTTGTAATAACGCGACTCAGTTCCGGGTCGCGTGACGATGACGTCAGTATGGGCTAATTTTGCCGCGAAAATTCTTATATTAAAATGTATGCGACTACGTGTCTCCACACACCTTGAGAAAGTCCTGTGGGATGAAACGCATTGGTGCGTTGTCCTATACCATTGCTAAGCTGTCTAATAAAGGATAATATAATTTTTCATTTGCCTTGAGTTGCCCTTATTCATATTTTTGCATCGTGGATGTAACTATCTGTGTTCCTTCTCTCTTCTACTCATCTGGATCTGTATCCAGTAGAATGAAAGGACCTACTCACTTGGGAAGTGAGGAGGGGCGGGCTTAAAACCTGGGAAGGAGGAGATGCTAACCTCCAACAACTGAGACAGCTGAAAATAAATTGACAAAACACACAAAACCCCAGCAAGCTCTTTTAGAGAACCCATGAGCCCCTACAAAATAGCTCTCCTTTTTGACACTTATATACATATATATTTTGTGGGGGCTCAGGGGTTCTCTAAAAGAACCTTTACTCCTTGATAAAGCACTATTGTGTGAAACGCGTAGGAGGGTCTTTACCCCTTGCTTGTCATTATGATTGGGCATTAAATCCTCCATTTTTATACACCTGTATTCCTCATCATTGGCAGTGCGCTGCTATGTGCTATTTGCACATTTTTTCTAGCTGGTTTACCTTCATCTGCGGCTGGACACGCCATCAAGAGACTTTTATTGGCGCCAAGAGTGGGTAAGGTACAAGAATTATTCTTGGATTCTTTACCAGGGCTACTTATTGTCACGCTGTGCAGCCCGCAGAGCAGGCCAGTCCCCTGTATGGAGGTGGTATGTTGAATATACACACCGACAGCAGAGGGAGCGGGTCCGGGATGTGGTTGTTGCGTGGCCAGGCTGGATTAAGATTTAGAATAGTCGTTGTACTTACCGAGTTCAGGAGTATAGAGAGTTCCGTAGTCAAATCCGTTTCCATGTCCGAGGGTCTGAGAAGTAAGAATCATGATGGGTAAGCTGAAGTCGGGAGCCAGAGAAGGTATTCAGACAAGCTGGTTCAAATCTGTAGGGGTAAAGACAAACAGGAGCACGACACAGTTTCCAGGCTACACAGGAAGCAAGGAGCTATGCAGAGCAAAGAAGTGAAGGCAAAGCAGGATATTTAAAGTGACAGTGACCAATCCGGACGAGGGGCATGATGGAGGCGTGTCGAGGAGCTGCTCGTGAGTGGCTGAGAGACCAGGAAGTAGTAGAGCACAGCTGAGAGTCTGTAACACCAGTGCCAGAATCCAAGATGGCAGCGGCAGAGTTCAAGGTATGCACTGGGTGGCGGCATGGGTAGCGACGGGGGTAGGGGCAGCAGCCGCTGCAGTACTGGTAGTGGGTAAGGAGGGGTCACGCCGCAAGGGATTGACCTCAGGACGATCCATCCAAGGCTTCTGTGGAAATTTCTTGTGGAAGCAGTCCAAAAGAACTGGAGCATGGATGTCCTCCTCAGGTACCCAAGAGCGTTCCTCTGGGCCATAACCCCTCCAGTGAACAAGGAATTGTATCTTTCCTCTGGATACACGAGAATCCATGATTGTCTGGATTTCAAATTCAGGGTGTCCTTGGACCGTGACTGGTTTGGGTTTATGGGTCTTAGCAGGGAACCGTTTGCTCTGGACGAATGGCTTGAGCAAGGAAATGTGGAATACGTTTGGAATCCTCATGGAAGACGGAAGTTGCAGACGAAATGCCACAGGATTGATTTGTTCCTGGATCAGAAAAGACCCTAAGAATCGGGGTGCCAATTTCGGGGTCGGAGACTTCAACTTGATGTTCTTGGACGAAAGCCAAACTCGGTCCCCTGGCTTGTAATTAGGGGCCTGTTGACAACGGTGGTCTGCCTGAGACTTGAATTTCTGAGCGGCGCTAAGAAGCGCAGACTGGATCTTGATCCATGACTTCTGAAGAGTAGATACCCGTTCATCAGCCGCCGGCACTCCTATCGGAATGTTTGAGATTGGCAGTCGACTTGGGTGGAAACCATAATTCACGAAGAACGGGGTTTTGTGCGTGGATTCATTACGAAATGAATTGGTTGCAAATTCTGCCCAAGGTAGCAGGTCAACCCAATTATCCTGGGAATCGGAAATAAAACACCGTAGGTATTGTTCCAGCGTTTGATTTAGTCTCTAAGTTTGCCCATTAGTCTGGGGGTTATAGCCTGACGAGAAGGATAGCGCCATGCCAAGCCTCTTGGAGAAAGCACGCCAAAATTTCAAAATAAATTGCGTGCCTCGGTCCAAGACTATGGATGTAGATATCCCATGGATGCGAAACACCTCCTTGGTGAAGATATCAGCTAGGGTAGGCGAGGAGGGAAGTCCTTTGAGTGGAACAAAGTGGGCCTGTTTTGAAAAACGGTCAACGATGACCAAAATGGTATTCATCCCTCTGGAAGGGGGTAGATCCACAATGAAATCCATTGAAATATGTGACCATGGACGTTCAGGTACTGGCAAGGGCATGAGCAAGCCTGAGGATCTTTGATGAAGAGTCTTGTTTTGTGCACATACTGGACAAGCACTAGTAAATTCATGAATCATCTTTGCCATATTAGGCCACCAAAAAGTACGCTTGATAAGATCCAAAGTTCTTTTGAAGCCGGGATGGCCGGCTGAACGGACAGAGTGGCCCCATTCTAGTATCTTTTGATGAAACTTGGGTGCGGCATAAAGAGTTCCTTCCGGTACCTCTAGACCACTCGGAATTTGTGTTTGAGCTTCAACGATCTTTTCGAGAATGTCAAATGAGTTGGCGGAAATGATAAACTTAGAGGGTACGATAGTTTCAGGGGTTTCTTCGGATCTTTCCTCAGGAGAAAATTGTCGGGACAAGGCATCAGCTTTTGTGTTCTTAGAACCGGGAATATAAGACAGAGTATAATTAAATCTTGAGAAATATAGTGCCCAACGGTCTTGACGAGACCCCAGACGACATGCATTTTCAATATAAAGAAGATTTTTATGATCGGTCAATATAGAAATAGGTTCGCAGGAGCCTTCCAGGAGATGTCGCCATTCCTGGAAGGAAAGCATGTCAAACTCAAAGGCTAACACGGGCCAAATAAACAAGGTTTAAGTTTAGGTGGGCTGCAAAAAAACAAAAACTTCAATTTTCATAGAAACGTAGGTTTATTTCGAAAAGTACAGTATAAAAAAAAAAAAGAACAAGAACAACGATAAAATTAATGTTTTCTTCCTGACACTTGGCATCTCTGACTCTCTCTGACTTTCTCTCTCTGACTCTCTCTCTCTGACTCTCTCTCTCTGACTCTCTCTCCCTGACTCTCTCTCTCTGACTCTCTCTCTGACTCTCTCTCTCTCTGACTCTCTCTCGCTCTCTCTGACTCTCGCTCTCTCTGACTCTCTCTCTCTCTCTGACTCTCTCTCTCTGACTCTCTCTCTCCCTCTGACTCTCTCCCTCCCTCTGACTCTCTCCCTCCCTCTAACTCTCTCCCTCGCTGTGACTCTCTCCCTCCCTCTGACTCTCTCCCTCCCTCCCTCTGACTCTCTCCCTCCCTCTAACTCTCTCCCTCCCTCTAACTCTCTCCCTCCCTCTGATTCTCTCCCTCCCTCTGACTCTCTCCCTCCCTCTGACTCTCTCCCTCTCTCTCTGACTATCTCTGACTATCTCTCTCTGACTCTCTCTGACTCACCCTCTCTCTGACTCTCTCTCTCCCTCCCTCTGAATCTCTCTCCCTCCCTCTGACTCGCTCTCCCTCCCTCTGACTCCCTCCCTCTGACTCTCTCCCTCCCTCTGACTCTCTCCCTCCCTCTGACTCTCTCTGACTCTCCCTCCCTCTGACTCTCTCCCTACCTCTGACTCTCTCCCTCCCTCTGACTCTCTCTCCCTCCCTCTGACTCTCTCTCTCTCTCTGACTCTCTCTGTCTCTCTCTCTGACTCTCCCTCTCTCTGACTCTCTCCTCTCTCCCTCTCTCTGACTCTCTCCCTCTCTCTGACTCTCTCCTCTCTCCCTCTCTCTGACTCTCTCCCTCTCTCTGACTCTCTCCCTCTCTCTCTGAATCTCTCCATCTCTCTCTCCCTCTCTCTGACTCTCTCTCTCCCTCCCTCTCTCTCTCCCTCTCTCTCCCTCTCTCTCTCTGACTCTCTCTGACTTCCTCTCTCTGAATCTCTCTCCCTCCCTCTCTCTGACTCTCTCTCCCTCTCTCCCTCCCTCTCTATGACTCTCTCTCCCTCTCTCTGACTCCCTCTCTCTGACTCTCTCACTCTCTCTGACTCTCTCACTCTCTCTGACACTCTCTCCCTCTCCCTGACTCTCTCTCCCTCTCTCTGACTCTACCCCTCTCCGACTCTTTCCCCCTCTCCGACTCTCTCCCCCTCTCCAACTCTCTCCCCCTCTCCGACTCACACACACTCTCTCTCAGAAATACACTCTCTCTCTCAGACACACACACTCTCTCTCAGGCACACTCTCTGACACTCTCTCTCAGACACTCTCTCTCTCAGACACTCTCTCTCAGACACTCTCTCTCTCTCAGACACACACTCTCTCTCAGACACACTCTCTCTCAGACACACACTCTCTCTCAGACACACACTCTCTCTCTCAGACACACTCTCTCTCTCAGACACACACTCTCTCTCTCAGACACACACTATCGTGATTCAGGACTCCTAGTATAGTATCCTATGCTATCTGGTCGAGTCGCCGGACGGAAAGGCAGGGAGGGATCGTGATTCAGGATTCCAGTACATATCTAACTCTGTCTGGTCGAGGTCCCGGACGGAAGAGGCAGGAGGGGTCGTGATTCAGGATCAGTGTACATATCTAACATCTGTCTTGGTCTAGTCGCCGGACGGAAAGAGGAAGGGAGGATCGTGATTCAGGATCCAGGTAAAGTAATCAAACTCTGTCTTGGTCCGAGTCGCCGGCCGAGAGGCAGGGAGGATCGTGATTCAGTGATCCAGGTAAAGTATCTAAACTCTGTCTTGGTGAGTCGCCGGACGGAAGACGAGAGGCAGGAGGAGATCTCGTGATTCAGGATCAGGTAAAGTATCTAAACTACTGTCTTGGTCAGGCGCCGACGGAGAGAGGCATGGGAGGATCGTGATTCAGGACCAGGTACAATTATCTCAACTGTTCTGGCTGAGTCGCGGACGGAGAGGACAGGGAGGGATCGTGATCAGGATCCAAGTAGTATCTCTGTCTTGGTCGAGTCGCCGGACGGAAAGGCGGAGGTGTGATTCAGAATCCAGGTACATATCTAACTCTGTCTTGGTCTAGTCGCACGGAACGGAAGAGAAGGGAGGGTCAGTGATTCAGGCTCCAAGTACAGTATACCTCTTGTCTTGGTCGAGTCGCCGGGAAGAGGCAGGGAGGGATCGTGATTCGGATCCAGGTAGTATCTAAACCTGTCTTGGTCGTAGTCGCACGGACGGAGAGGCAGGGAGGAGTAGTGATTCAGGATCCAGTAACGATCTAAACTCTGTCTTGGTCGAGTCGCCGGACGAGAAGAGCAGGGAGGGATCGTGGATTCAGGATCCAAGGTAAAGTATAACTCTGTCTTGGTCGAGTCGCCGGAACGGAAGAGCGGGAGGGATCGTGATTAGGATCCAGGTATATTATCTAACATCGTGCTTGCGAGTCGCGGACGGAAGGAGGCAGGGAGGATCGTGTTCAGGATCCAGGTACGTATCTAACTCTGTCTGGCGAGTCGCCGGACGGAGAGGAGAGGGGTCGTTATTCAGGATCCAGGTACTTATCTAACATCTGTCTTGGTTAGTCCCGCCGACGGAGAGGATGGGAGGGATCGTGATTCAGGATCCAAGTACAGTATCCTCTGTCTTGGTCGAGTCGCCGGACGGAAATAGGCAGGGAGGGATCGTGATTCAGGATCCAGGTACAGTATCTAAACTCTGTCTTGGTCGAGTCGCCGGGGAATGAGGCAGGAGGGTCGTGATTCGAGATCCAGGTAAGTACTCTAACTCTGTCTTGGTCGAGCCGCCGGAGGAGAGGCAGGGAGGATCGTGATTCAGGATCCAGTTCAGTATCTAAACTCTGTCTTGTCGAGTCCGGACGAAGAGGCAGGAGGGTCGGATTCGGGATTCAGGACAGGTACAGTATCTAACATCTTCTTGGTCAGTCGCCGGACGGAAGAGGAAGGGAGGGATCGTGATTCAGGATCCAAGTACAGTATCTCTGTCTTGGTCGAGTCGCCGAGGAAAAGGCAGGGAGGGATCGTGATTCAGGATCCAGGTAAAGTATCTAAACTCTGTCTTGGTCGAGTCGCCGGATGGAATAGGCAGGGAGGGATCGTGATTCAGGATCCAGGTAAAGTATCTAAACTCTGTCTTGGTCGAGTCGCCGGACGGAAGAGGCAGGAGGGGTCGTGATTCAGGATCCAGGTATGTATCTAACTCTGTCTTGGTCTAGTCGCCGGACGGAGAGGCAGGGAGGGATCGTGATTCAGGATCCAGGTATTAGTCTAAACTCTGTCTTGTATGAGTAGCCAGACGGAAGAGAGCAGGGAGGGATCGTGATTCAGGATCAAGTTACAGTAACTCTGTCTTGGTCGAGTCGCCGGACGGAAGAGGCAGGGAGGGATCGTGATTCAGGATCCGGTAAAGTATCTAAACTCTGTTTTCGAGTCGCGGACGAAGAGGCAGGAGAGGGTCGTTGATTCAGATCAGGTACATTATCTAAACATCTGTCTGGTCTAGTCGCCGAGAGAAGAGAAGGGAGGGATCAGTGATTCAGGATCCAAGTTACAGTATCCTCTGTCTTTGGTCGAGTCGCCGACGGAATAGGCAGGAGGGATCGTATTCAGGATCCAGGTACAAGTATCTAAACTCGTCGTTGTCGAGTCGCCGGACGGATAGGCAAGGGAGGGATCGTGATTCAGGATCCAGGTAAGTATCTAAATCTGTCTTGGTCGAGTCGCCGACGGAAGAGGAAGGAGGGATCGTGATTCAGGATCCAGGTACAGTATCTAACTCTGTGCTTGGTCGAGTCGCCGGACGAAGAGGCAGGGAGGGATACGTGATTCAGGATCCAGTAAAGTCTTAAACTCTGCTTGGTCGAGTCGCCGGACGGAAGAGGCAGGAGGATCGTGATTCAGGATCCAGGTAGTTCTAACTCTGTCTTGGTCAGTCGCCGGGAGGAAGAGGCAGAGGGGGATCGTGATTCAGGAATCCAGGTACAAGTTCTCAACATCTGTCTTGGTCTAGTCGCCGGACGGAAAGGAGGGAGGGATCGTGATTCAGGATCAAGTACAGTATCCTCTGTCTTGGTCGAGTCGCCGGACGAGATGGAGAGCAGGAGGGATCGTGTTCAGGATCAGGTAAATATCTAAACTCTGTCTTGTCGAGTCTCCGGACGGAAGAGGCAGGGAGGATCGTGATTCAGGATCCAGTACATATAAACTCTGTCTTGGTCGAGTCCCGGACGGAAGAGGACAGGAGGGGATCGTGATTCAGGACCAGGTACATAGCTAAACTCTGTCTTGGTCGAGTCGCCGAGAGAAGAGGCAGGGAGGGGATCGTGATTCAGGATCCAGGTACATTATCAACATCTGTCTTGGTCGAGTCGCGACGGAAGGCAGGGAGGGATCGTGATTCAGGATCCAGGTAGTATCTAACTCTGTCTTGTCGAGTCGCCGGACGGAAGAGGCGGAGGATCGTGATTCAGATCAGGTAGGTACAAGTATCTAAACTCTGTCTGGTCAGATCGCCGGACGGAAGAGGCAGGAGGGATCGTGATTCAGATCCAGTACTAGTATCTAAACTCTGTCTTGGTCAGTCGCGGCGAGAGGCAGGGGGGTCGTGATTCAGGATCCAGGTACAGTATCTAACATCTGTCTTGTCTAGTCGCCGACGGAAGAGGAAGGGAGGGATCGTGATTCAGGACCAAGGTACAGTTCTAACTCTGTCTTGGTCGAGTCGCCGACTGGAAGAGGCGAGGAGGATCGTGATTCAGGATCCAAGGAATCTAAATCTCTCGTTTTGGTCGAGTCGCCGGACGGAAGAGGCAGGGAGGGATCGTGATTCAGGATCCAGGTAAAGCTATCTAAACTCTGTCTGGTCGAGTCGCGGAGATGGAAGAGGCAGGGAGGGACTCGTGATTCAGGATCCAGGTACATTATCTAACACTCTGTCTTGGTCGAGTCGCCGGACGGAAGGCAGGGAGGGATCGTGATTCAGGATCCAGGTAACAGTAGTACTACTCTGTCTTGGTCGAGTGCGCGGAAGAGGCAGGGAGGGATCGTGATTCAGGATCCAGGTAAAGTATCTAAACTCTGTCTTGGTCGAGTCGCCGGACGGAAGAGGGGAGGGATCATGATCAGGATCAGTACAGATCACTCTTCTTGGTCGAGTCGCCGAGGAAAGCAGGAGGGATCGTGATTCAGGATCCAGTAAAGTATCTAAACCATGTCTTGTCGAGTCGCGAGGAAGAGCAGGGCGGTGGGATCGTGATTCAGGTACCAGGTAAGATCAACTCTGTCTTGGTCAGTCGCCGGACGGAAGAGGAAGGGAGGGATCGTGATTAGATCCAGGTACATGTATCTAACACTGTCTTGGTCGAGCCGGACGGAAGAGGCAGGGAGGGATCGTGATTAGGATCCAGGTAAGTATCTAACTCTGTCTTGGTCGAGTCGCCGGACGGAAAAGCAGGGGGGATCGTGATTCAGGATCCAGGTACATATCTAAACTCTGTCTTGGTCGAGTCGCGGACGGAAGGGAGGGAGGGATCGTGATTCAGGATAGTACAGTATCCTCTGTCTTGGTCGAGTCGCCGACGAGAGGCAGGGAGGTCGTGATTCGGATCCAGGTACAGTATCTAACTCTGTCTTGGTCGAGTCGCCGACGGAGAGGCAGGGAGGGATCGTGATTCAGGACCAGGTACATTATCTAAAGTCAGGTCTGTCTATCTGGTCGCCGGACGGAAGAGGAAGGGAGGGATCGTGATTCAGGATCCAGTACAGTATCTCTCTTCTTGGTCGAGTCGCCGATCGGAAGAGGCAGGGAGGGATCGTGATTCAGGATCCAGGTAAAGTATCTAACTCTGTCTTGGTCGAGTCGCCGGACGGAAGAGGCAGGGAGGGGGGATCGTGATTCAGGATCCAGGTAAAGTATCTAACTCTGTCTTGGTCGAGTCGCGGACGGGAAGAGGCAGGGAGGTCGGTGATTCAGGATCCAGTACAGTATCCTCTGTCTTGGTCGAGTCGCCGGACGGAAAGGGCAGGAGGGGTCGTGATTCAGGATCCAGTACATTATCTAACCTGTCTTGGTCGTAGTCGCCGGACGGAAGAGGCAGGAGGGACGTATTCAGATCAGGTAAAGTATCTAAACTCTGTCTTGGTCGAGTCGCCAGACGGAAGAGGAGGAGGTCGTGATTCAGGATCCAGTAGTATCCTCTTGTCTTGGTCGAGTCGCCGAGGGAAGAGGCAGGAGGGATCGTGATTCAGGATCCAGGTAAAGTATCTAAACTCTGTCTGGTCGAGTCGCGGACGGAAGAGGCAGGGAGGGATCGTGATTCAGGATCCAGGTACAGTATCTAACATGTCTTGGTCTGAGTCGCCGGACGGAAGAGGCGGGAAGGGATCGTGATTCAGGATCCAGGTAAGTATCTAACTCTGTTGGTCGAGTCGCGGACGAGAAGAGGCGGAGGGGTCGTGTGATTCAGGATCCAGGTAACAGTATCTAACATCTGTCTTGTCTAGTAGCCGGACGGAAAGGAAGGGAGGATCGTGATTCAGGATCCAGGTAAGTATCTAAACTCTGTCTTGGTCAGTCGAGACGGAGAGGAAGAGGAGGAGGGATCGTGATTCAGGATCCAGTACAGTATCTAAACTCTGTCTTGGTCGAGTCGCCGGACGGAAGGCAGGGAGGATCGTGATTCAGGATCAGGGTACAGTATAAACTCGTCTTGGTCGAGTCGCGACGGAGAGGCAGGAGGGGTCGTGATTCAGGATCCAGGTACATTATCTAACATCTGTCTTGGTCGTAGTCGCCGGACGGAAGAGGAAGGGAGGGATCGTGAGTCAGGATCCAAGTACAGTATCCTCTTCCTTGTCGAGTCGCCGAGGAAAGGCAGGGAGGGATCGTGATTCAGGATCCAGGTAAAGTATCTAAACTCTGTCTTGGTCGAGTGCGGGACGGAAGAGGCAGGGAGGGATGTGATTCAGGATCCAGGTAAAGATATCTAAATCTTGTCTTGGTGAGTCGCCGGACGGAAGAGGCAGGAGGGGTACGTGATTCAGGATCCAGTACATTATCCTCTGTCTTGGTAGAGTCGTCCCGGCGGAAAGGCAGGGAGGGATGTGATGTCAGGATCCAGGTAAAGTATTTCTAAACTCGTCTTGGTCGAGCGCAGGACGAAGAGGGGGGTCGGGGGGGGGGCAGGGAGGGATCGTGATTCAGGATCCAGGTACAGTATCTAAACTCTGTCTTGGTCGAGTCGCCGGAGAAGAGGCAGACGAGGGATCTGATTCAGGATCCAGGTACATATCTACAACTCTGTCTTGGTAGTCGCCGGACGGAAGAGGCCAGGACGGGAGAGGGTCGTGATTAGGATCCAGGTACATTATATAACTCTGTCTTGGTCATGTCGCCGGACGGAGAAGAGGCAGGAGGGTTGATCAGGATCAGGTCCATTTAAGCATTTTAAATGTTTGGTCAGGTCGCCGGACGGAAGAGGAGGGAGGGGATCGTGATTCGGATCCAGGTAAAGTCATCAACTCTGTCTTGGTCGAGTCGCCGGACGGAAGAGGCGAGGGAGGGATCGTGATAGGATCCAGGTACAGTATCTATCTCTGTGATGTGCCAGATGGAAGGCAGGGAGAGGACGGACGTGATTCAGGATCCAGGTAAAGTATCTAAACTGTCTTGGTAGTCGCCGGACGGAAGATGGCAGGAGGATCGTGATTCAAGGATCCAGGTAATCTCTAACTCTGCTTGGTCTAGTCGCCGACGGAAGAGGAGGGAGGGATCGTGATTCAGGATCCAGGTAAGTATCAAACTGGTCGGGTCGAGTCGCCGGAATGGAGAGGCAGGAGGGAGGGATCGTGATTCAGGATCCAGGTAAAGTAAACTCTGTCTTGGTCGAGTCGCCGGAGGAAGAGGCAGGAGGGTCGTGATTCAGGATCCAGGTAAGTATCTAAACTCTGTCTTGTCTAGTCGCCGGACGAAGAGGAGGGAGGGATCGTGATTCAGGATCCAGACATATCTAATCGGTCTTGGTCGAGTCGCGGGCCGGACGAGGCATGGGAGGATCTGTGATTCAGGATCCAAGGTACAAGTTATCACTCTGTCTTGTGTCGAGTCGCCGGACGGAATAGGCAGGGGGGATCGGAGTTCAGGATCCAGGTAAGTATCTAAACTCTGTCTGGTCGAGTGCCGGACGGAAGGGGCAGGGAGGGATCGTGATCAGGATCCAGGTAAATATCTCTAAACTCTGTCTTGGTCGAGTCGCCGACGGAGAAGAGCAGGGAGGATCGTGATTCAGGATCCAGGTACAGTTTCCTCTGTCTGTCGAGTCGACGGGGGGGCGGGAGGAATAGGCAGGGAGGGATCGTGATGATCAGGATCCAGGTAAAGTATCTAAACTCTGTCTGCGCAGTCGCGGACGGAAGAGGCAGGGAGGGATCGTGATTCAGGATCCAGGTACATTATCTAAATCTGTCTTGGTCAGTCGCCGGACGGAAGAGGAAGGAGGGGTCGATGATTCAGGATCCAGGTACATTATCTAACTCTGTCTGTCTAGTCGCCGGACGAAGGCAGGGAGGGATCTGATTCAGATCCAGGAAATGTATGAACTTGTCTTGGTCGAGTCTCCGGACGGAAGAGGCAGGGGATCGTGATTCAGGATCCAGGTAAAGTATCTAAACTTTGTCTTGGTCAGTTCCGGAGGAGAGGGCAGGGAGGGATCGTGATTCAGGATCCAGGTAAAGTATCTAAAACTATGTCCTGGTCGAGGTCGCAGGGAAGTGGAAGAGGAGGGAGGGATCGTGATCAGGATCCAGGTACAGTATCAAACTCTGCTTAGGTCGAGCGCGGACGGAAGAGGACAGAGGGACGTGATTCAGATCCAGAGGTAACATATCTAACTCGTCTTGGTCAGTCGCAGGACGGAAGAGGCAGGGAGGGATCGTGATTCAGGATCCAGGTACAGTATCTAACTCTGTCTTGGTCGCAGTCGCGCGACGGAAGTAGGCAGGAGGGTCGTGAAGTGACTTCAGGCTCCAGGTAGATTATCTAACATCTGTCTTGTCTAGTAGTCGGACGGAAGATGGAAGGGAGGGATCGTGATTCAGGATCCAAGTACAGAATCCTCTTGTCTTGGTCGAGTCGCCGAGGAACGGAAGGAGGGGATGTGATTCAGGATCCAGGTAAAGTATCTAACTCTGTCTTGGTCGAGTCGCAGACGGAAGAGGGGAGGGATCGTGATTAGGATCCAGGTACAGTATCTAACTACTGTCTTGGTCGAGTCGACGGACGGACACGAGGAGGAGGGTCGTGATTCAGGATCCAGGTAAGTATCTAACATCTGTCTTGGTCAGTCGCGGACGGAAGAGGCAGGGAGGGATCGTGATTCAGGACCAGTAAAGTACTCAAACTCTGTCTTGGTCGAGTCGCCAGGACGAAGAGCAGGGAGGGACGTGAATTCAGGATCCAGGTAATTATCTAAATTGTCTGGTCGAGTCGCAGACGAAGAGGATAGGGAGGGATCGTGATTCAGGATCCAGGTACATATAACTCTGTCTTGGTCGAGTGCGGCACGGAAAGGCAGGGATGGGAGTGTGATTCAGGATCCAGTACAGTATAAACTCTGTCTTGGTCGAGTCGCGGACGGAAAGGCAGGAGGGGATCGTGATTCAGGATCCAGGTAAATATCTAACATCTGTCTTGGTCGATGTCGCGACGGAAGAGGAGGGAGGGATCGTGATTAGGATCAAGGTACAGTATCTAACTGTCTTGGTCGAGTCGCCGGACGGAAAGGCAGGGGGGATCGTTGGATTCAGGATCCAGGTACAGTATCTAAACTCTGTCTTGGTCGAGCGCCGGACGGAAGAAGCAGGAGGGGTCGTGATTCAGGATCCAGGTAATATATCTAACATCTGTCTTGCGAGTCGCCGGACGAAGAGCAGGGAGGGATCGTGATGATTCAGGATCAGTACAGTATTAACAACTGTCTTGGTCAGTCGCCGGAGGAAGGGAAGGGAGGGATCGTGATTCAGGATCCAGGTAAGTATCCTAAACTGTCTGGTCGAGTCGCGGACGGAATATGGGCAGGGAGGGACTGATCAGATTCCAGGTAAAGTACTAAACTCTGTCTGTGTCGAGTCGCCGGACGAAGAGGCAGGGAGGGATCGTGATTCAGGATCCAGGCTTAAGTATAGTATTCTACTCGTCTTTGGTCGAGTTGCCGGACGGAAGAGGCAGGAGAGGGATCGTGATTCAGGATCAGGTACAGTTATCTAAACTCTGTCTTGGTCGATTGTCGACGGACGAAGAGCAGGGCGAGGGATCGTGATTCAGGATCCAGAGACTATCTACTTGCCGAACATTTATTCGAGAGGAATCCAGAGACGTACGGCAGAACGGAATAGCGGCCGATTCACCGTTGCAAGCGCAGCCGTTGCATTGCTCCCAGCCTGGGTTCAGCCGGTTGATGGGCGGTGATTCTGGTAAATGATAAGGATCTAGAGGATATTAATCAGGCTAGTTCAAATGCTTCGGTGTCGACAGATGGAAGGCAGGGATTCAGTGATTTGTAATGCAGTATATATAGAATCTGTGGTCGTATTGACAGCCAGGCGGAATGAATACAGACTGGTCTCTACAATCGCTGGCGGATCAAATACCCCTAGTAGCGACTAGGGCAGGAAGAACGGAGGATCCAAATCAATACCGGTATACCGAATTCGTGGGATAGCCGGCGAGAGAAAGGTGTGATCGGCCAGTAGGTAAAACCTGTCTTGGTCGAGTCGCCGGACGGAAGGGACGGGAGGGATCGTGTGATTCAGGATCCGTAGTATCTACTCTGTCTTGGTCGACGGGACGGAGAAGGCAGGGAGGGATCGTGATTCAGGATCCAGGTACAGTATCTAAACTCTTGTCTTGTGGTAGCGCCGGACGGAAGAGGCCAGGGAGGATCGGTGATTCAGGATCCAGGTACAGATTTAATCTGTCTTGGTCAGTCGCCGGATGGAATAGAGGAGGGATCGTGATTCAGGATCCAGAGTACATATCTTAACATCTGTCTGGTCGAGTCGCCGGACAGGAAGAAGGCAGGAGGGATCGTGATTCAGGATCCAGGTTACAAGATCTAAACTCTGTCTTGGTCAGTGCAGGACGGAAGAGGAGGGAGGGATCGTGATTCAGGATCCAGGTACATTATCATGTCTGTCGGTCGACGGACGGAGGAAGAGGCAGGGCGATAGTGATTCAGGATCAGGTAAGTATCTAAACTCTGTCTTGGTCGAGTCGCGGACGGAAGGAGGAGGGAGTGAATCAGGATCCAGGTACATTCTAACATATGTCTTGGTCAGTCGCAGACGGAAGAGGAGGGAGGGTACGTGATCAGGATCCAGTACACGTAACTCATTCTTGGTCGAGTCGCCGGACGGAAAGGAGGGGAGGATCGTGATCAGGATCCAGGTACAGTATCTAACTACTGTCTTGGTTGAGTCGCGCGAGGAAGAAGAGCAGGAGGGATCGTGATCAGATCCAGGTAAGTATCAAACTCTGTCTTGGTCGAGTCGCCGGACGGAAGAGGCAGGGAGGATCGTGATCAGGATCCAGGTACATTATCTAACATGCTGTCTGGTCAGTCGCCGAATGGAAGAGGCAGGGAGGGATCGTGGTAGTTCAGGATCCAGGTAAAGTATCTACTCTGGTCTTGGTCGAGTCGCCGGACGGAAGAGGAAGGAGGGAGTCGTGATTGATTAGGATCCAGGGTACATATCTAAAATCTGTCTTGGTCTAGTCGCGACGGAAGAAGAGGAGGAGGGAGGATGTGATTCGGATCCAGGTACATTACTAACATCTGTCTTGTCTAGTGCGCCGGACGGAAGAGGAGAGGGAGGGATAGGTGATTCAGGATCCAGTACAGTATCACTCTGTCTTGGTCAGTCGCGGAACGGAAGAGGCAGGAGGGATCGTTGATACAGGATCCAGGTAAAGTATCTAAACTCTGCTTGGTCGAGTCGCCGGACGGAAGAGGCAGGAGGGATCGTGATTCAGGATTCCAGGTATACATTACTAACATCTTCTTTGTTAGTCAGTCGGAGAAGAGGAAGGAGGGACGCTGATTCAGGATCCAGGTAAAGTATCTAACATCTTGTCGAGTCGCGACGGAATAGCGGCAGGGAGGGATCGTGATTCAGAATCCAGGTACAGTTTAACTCTGTCTTGGTCGAGTCGCCGGACTGGAAGAGGCAGGAGGGGTCGGTATTAGGATCACGGTACATTATCTAAATCTGTCTTGGTCTAGGTCGCCGACGGAGGAGGAATAGCAGGAGGGGATCGTGATTCAGGATCCAGGTAACAGTATCTAAAACTCTGTCTTGGTCGAGTCGCGGACGGAAGAGGCAGGAGAGGGATACGTGATTCAGGATCCAGGTACAGTATCTAAACTCGTCTTGGTCGAGTCGCCGGACGGAAGAGGAGGAGGGGTCTGATTCAGGATCCAGGACTATAAGAAATTCTTCTGGTCTGTAGGCCGGACGGAAGGCAGGGAGGGATCGTGATCAGGGTCCAGGTACATATTCTAACTCTGTTGGTCAGTCGCCGACGGAAGGAAGAGGCAGGGAGGGATCGTGATTCAGGATCCAGGGTACAGTATCTACATTGTCTTGGTCGGTCGCCGACGGAACGAGGAGGAGGGCAGGGATCGTGATCAGGATCCAGTGTACTTATAAACATCTGTCTTTGGTTAAGGCGCCGGACGGAAGAGGATGGAAGAGGGATCGTGATCAGGATCCAGGTAAAGTATCTAAACTCTGTCTGTCGAGCGAGGACGATGGCAGGGAGGGATCGTGATTCAGGATCCAGACAGTTCACTCTGTTTGGTCGAGTGCCGGACGAATGGACAGGGAGGGATCGTGATTCAGGATCGGTACAGTATCTAAACTCTGTTTGGTAGACCGCGAGTCGCCGACGGAGAGGGGGAGGGAGGATGTGATTCAGGACCAGGTACAAGTATCTAACTTATCTGTCTTGGTTGAGTCGCGGACAGGAAGAGGAAGGGAGGGATCGTGATTCAGGATCCAGGTAAAGTATCTAAACTCTGTTTGGTCGAGTCGTCGGACGAAGAAGAGGCAGGAGGGGTCGTGTGATTCAGGATCCAGGTATATATCAACCTCTGTCTTGGTCTAGATGCGGCAGGAAGAGGATCGGGAGGGATCGGATTCAGGATCCAAGTAACAGTATCCCTCTGTCTTGGTCAGATCGCCGACGATAAAGGCAGGGAAGGTCGTGAATTCAGGATCCAGGTAATATCTAAATTCTGTCTTGGTAAGTCGCCGGCGGAAGAGAGCAGGAGGATAAGTGATTTCAGGTCCAGTACAGTATATCCTTGTCTTGGTCTAGTCGCCGGAAAGAAGAGGCAGAGAGGGTCGTGATTCGGGATCCAGGTATATCTAACATCTGTCTTGGTCTAGTCGACGCGGAGAAGAGGAAGGAGGGATGTGATTCAGAATCCAAGTACAGATCAATCTCTGTCTTGGTCAGTCCGCCGGACGAAAGAGAGAGCGGAGGACTGATTCAGGATCCAGGTAAAGTATCTAAACTCTTCTTGGTCGAGTCGCCGGACGGAAGAGGGCACGGGAGGATTGTGATCAGAATCCAGGTACAGTATCTAAACTCTACTCGTGAGTCGAGTGTCGGAAAGAGTCAGGGAGGGATCGTTAGATTAGATCCAGGGAATTATCTAACTCTGTCTTGGTCGAGTCGGGACGAAAGACAAAGGGCAGGGAGGGATCGATGATTCCGGTCCAGGTACATTATCTAACATCTGTCTTGGTTTCGGAGTCCGCGGACGGAAGAGGCAGAGGAAGGGATCGTGATTCAGGATTCAAAGTATACCAGTAGTATCCTCTGTTTGGTCAGTAGCGGAAGAATAGGCAGGGAAGGGATGTGTTGATTCAGGAGCAGGTACAAGTATTAAAACTCTGTCTGGGTCGAGGTCGCCGGACGGAAGAGGAAGCGGTGAGGGATCGTGATTCAGGATCCAGGTAAATATCTAAAATCTGTCTTGGTCGAGTCGCGGACGGAAGAGGCAGGGAGGGATCGTGATCAGGATCCAGGACAGTATCTAAACTCGATTGTGAGTCGACGCGGAGGAATAGGCGGAGGGACGTGATTCAGGATCCAGGTACATTATCAAACTCTGTCTTGGTCAGTCGCCGGACGGAAGGAGGAAGGGAGGATCGTGATAGGTCCAGTGTAACAGTATCTAAACTCGTCTGTCAGTGCCAAGACGGAAGAGGCAGGAGGGGTCGTGATTCAGGATCCAGGTACATATCTAACACTCTGTCTTGGTAGAGTGCCGGACGGAAGAGGACAGGGAGGGATCGTGATTCAGGATCCAAGCTACAGTACTCCCTGTCTGGTCGAGTCGCCACGGACGAAGAGGCAGGGAGGGATCGTGATAAGGATCCAGGTAAAGTTTCTAAACGCTGTTTGGTCGAGTCGCCGGACGGAAGAGGCCAGGGAGGGATCGTGATAGGATTCCAGGTAACAGTATTAAAACTCGGTCTTGGTCGAGTCGACGGATGGAAGAGGCAGGAGGGATCGTGATTTCATGGATCAGGTACATTATCTAACATCGTGTCTTGGTCTAGTCGCCGGACGGAAGAGGAAGGGAGGGATCGTGATTAGGACAAAGTACAGTATCCTTCGTTTGTTGGTCGGTCGCCGACGGAATGAAGGCAGGGGGCGGGATCGTGATTCAGGTTCCCAGGTAAAGTATCTAAAATCTGTCTTGGTTCGAGTCGCCGGATGGAAGAGGCAGGGAGGGGCGTGATCTAGGATCCAGGTACATGTATCTAACATTCTGTTTGGTCTAGCGCCGCCGGACGGAAGAGGTAGGGAGGGATCGTGATTTCAGGATCCAGGTATAAGTATCTAAACTGTCTGGTCGAGTCGCCGGACGGAGAGGAGGGAGTAGGATCGTGATTCAGGATTCAATGTACAGTATCTTATGCCTTGGTCGAGTCGCGACGGAAATAGGGCAGGGAGGGATCGTGATCAGGATCCAGGTAAGTTCAACTCATGCTTGGGCGAGTCGACGGACGGAAATAGAGGCGGAGGCGATCGTGGCTTCAGGAAGTAGTAATAAACTCTGTTTTGGTCGAGTCGGCGGAGGAAGAGGCAGGAGGGATCGTGATTCGGATCCAGGTACTTATCAACATCTGTCTTGGTCTAGGTCGCCGGACGGACGAGAAGGGAGGGATCGTGATTCAGGATCCAAGTAGATCTAACTCTGTCTTGGTCGAGTCGGGCCGGGCTCGGACCGGAATAGCAGGGACGAGGATGCGTGATTCAGGATCCAGGTAAAGTATTCAAACTTGTCTTGGTCGAGTCGCCAGAACAGAGAGAGCAGAGTATGGGTTGTGATTCAGGACATCCAGGAAGTATCTAAATCTCTTGGCGGTCGCCGGACGGAAGAGGAAGGAGGGATCGTGATTCAGGATCCAGGTCCATATCTACATCTGTCTTAGTCAGTCGCCCACGAACGCGAAGAGGAAGGGAGGATCGTTGATTCAGGATCCCAGGTACAGTATATCCTCTGTTTTGGTAGAGTCGCAGCACGGAAGGAAGGCAGGAGGGATCGAGATTCAGGATCCAGGTAAAGTAGTCTAAAACTCTGTCTTGGTCAGTCGCCGGACGGAGGAAGAGGAGGGAGGGATCGTGATCAGGATCCAGTACAAGGCTTATTCTCTTGTCTTGGTCGAGTTCGCCGAGAAAGGCAGGGAGGGATCGTGATCCGGATCCAGGTAAAGTATCAAACTTGTCTTGGTCGAGTCGCCGGACGGCGGAGAGGGAGGGATCTGTGATTCAGGATTTCGGTAAGTAAAGGATCTAAAAATCTGTCTGGTCGAGCGCCGGACGGAAGAGGCAGGCAGAGAGCAGGAGGATCGTGATTCAGGATCCAGTACGTATCTAAATCTGGTCTGGTTGAGTCGCCGGACGGAAGAGGCAGAGGGTCGCTGATTCAGGATCCAGGTACATATCAACATCTGTCGTGGTCTAGTCGCCGGAGGAAGAGGAAGGAGGGATCGGAATTTAAGATCCAGTAAGATCTAATCTGTCTTGGTACGAGTCGCGGACGGAAAAAGGAGGGAGGGATCGTGATTCAGGATCCAAGTAAGTATATCTACATCTCTGCTTGGTCGAGTAGCCGGAGCGAGAAGACGCAGGGAGGGATCGTGATTCAGGATCCAGGTACAGTATCTAACACTCTGTATGGTCGAGTACGCCGGACGGGAAGAGGAGGGAGGGATCGTGATTCAGGGATCAGACAGTATATCTAACTCTGCTTGTTCGAGTCGCCGGACGGAAGAGGCAGAGGACGGGATCGTGATTCAGGATCCAGGTAAACAGTATCTAACTTGTTGGTCGGTCGCCGGACGGCAGAGGCAGGAGGACGGTTGATCAGGATTCAGGGTAAAGTATCTAACACTTGGCTTGTGTCGAGTCCCGGAGAAGAGGAGGGAAGGGATCGTGATTCGGATCCAGGTAATTATCTAAATCGGTATTGGTCCTAGTGCGACGGAGGAAGGGAGGGGGGATGTGATTCAGCATCAAAGACAGCTCTCTTGGTCGAGTCGCCGACGGAATAGCAGGGAGGGATCGTGATTCAGGATCCAGGTAAAGTATCAAACTCGTCTTGGTCGAGTCGGCCTACTGGAAGATGCAGAGGAGGAGTAGTGATTCAGGATCCAGGTTAAGTATCAAACTTGTAGTGGTCGAGTCCCGGACGGAAACAGGAAGGCGGACATCGTGATTCAGATCCAGGTCACATTATCTAACAGCTCTGTCTTGGTCGAGTCGCCAGACGAAGAGGCAAGGGAGGGATCGTTGATTCAGGATCCGGGAAAGTATATAAACGATCTGTCTGGTCGAGCGCCGGACAGAAGAGGCAGGAGAGGGATCGTGATTCAGGATTCAGGAATTCAACATCTGTCTAGTGCGGACGGAGAGGAGGACGGGATTGGCTCAGGACTCATA
This sequence comes from Ascaphus truei, assembly GCA_036426205.1. Lineage (NCBI taxonomy): Eukaryota > Metazoa > Chordata > Amphibia > Anura > Ascaphidae > Ascaphus > Ascaphus truei. The sequence goes on from CM071571.1 coordinate 18,666,542, forward strand.
GGACTATCCTCTGTCTTGGTCGAGTCGCGGATGGAATAGGCCGAGAGAGGGAACGTGATTCGATCCAGGTCAGTATCTAAACATCTCGTCCTTGTCAGTCCCGAGACTGGAAGCTGCAGGGAGGGATCGTGATTCAGGATCAGTACATTATCTAAACTTGTTGGTCTAGTCTGCCGGACGGAATGGAAGGGGAGGGTCGGACTTCAGGATCCAGGTAGCCTTTATCTACCATGGTTTGTCGAGTCGCCGACGGAAGAGGCAGGAGGGATCGTGTTGATTCAGACACAGGCTCAAATATCTAACATCTGTCTTTCGAGTCGCCGGACTAGGAGGCAGGGCCTTCGGGACACGTGATTCAAGGATACCAGGTTAAAGCACCCATAAACTCTGTCCCTTGGTCGAGTAGCACCTCTGTCTTGGTCGAGTCACCGGACGGAATAGGCAGGGAGGGATCGTGATTCAGGATCCAGGTACAGTATCTAAACTCTGTCTTGGTCGAGTCACTGGACGGAAGAGGCAGGAGGGTTTGTGATTCAGGATCCAGGAACAGTATCTAAACTCTGTTTTGGTCGAGTCGCCGGACGGAAGAGGCAGGGAGGGATCGTGATTCAGGATCCAGGTACAGTGTCTAAACTCTGTCTTGGTCTAGTCGCCAGACGGAAGAGGCAGGAGGGGTCGTGATTCAGGATCCAGGTACATTATCTAACATCTGTATTGGTCTAGTCGCCGGACGGAAGAGGAAGTGAGGGATCGTGATTCAGATTCCAAGTACAGTATCCTCTGTCTTGGTCGGCCCCGCCCCCTCTGCAAGACACAGACATAGAAGCAGCAGCACGGAGCGCCCGTGCACAGCTCTGTCCGCCCCCAGGTTTCCCTGCAAGCTGCTCGCGCCTCCCTACATAATCGTGCGCCCCCCCAAGGGGGCGCGCCCCACATGTATGTAACACCCCCCCTAGTGTGTGTGTGTGTGTGTGTGTGTGTGTGTGTGTGTGTGTGTGTGGCCCGTCACTCCACCTCAGGCCAATGAGAGGTGTGCCGGGGCGGGCGGCCCAAGGGACCAATGAGATTTCCCCTAGGGACACCGGATATCCAGACAGGCATACAGTGCTTTCACTAATATAGTATAAGATATATATGTAACGGGTATTCCCTACTAGTCTGACCCCCCCAATCTCATATTGGCCCCTGTGGTCTAACCAGCCCCCATTACGTGGTCGTGTCTGGTGGTGCACCTGTAGGCAACAGGACTCCTGAGTCTCCCGCATGATGGTATTCGGGGATGCCAACCCAGACAGGCAGCTGAGGTAGTGTGTGCGAGTCCTACCTATATCCAGTGCAGCGCCTCCACCTCATCAGGATCCCTGAGTCCGCATGGGGATGGTTCTGATGAGGAACTCCTTCTTGGTGGTGATTGCCCCTGAAGAGTAATTGCAGACTCACACCATGGGGTTCTCGTTGAACAAGCCATCTTTATTTGCATCTTGTGGTTTGGGCCAGCTGCCCCTCGCGGGCAGCAGCTCAGCCACACATCGATTCGTGCTTCCCTTTAAAAGGTACACCCTCCCAATGGAGTGGGATCCCCTCTCCCTCGCAGGGAGATCACCCTGTGCCAGGTCCCTGGACACAGTTGGCCTTCTTTAACTGGACGTGGCTTGCTATAGAACAGTGCCACTAGTTACGGCACTAGTGGGCACCAGGCTTTCCCGCCATCCTCCTAATTCTCCTTCCAACTCGCAGTATCAACAACAACTAACTTTTGGCAGTGCTGTGCCTTATATACCTTAGGAGGCAGGCACATCTCTGATGTCACTAACTGGGGACTCAGAGCAGGTAGCCACTCCCCTCCATACATAGGGCACCTCACCAGGGTGTGAGGGCAAACCTCCATGATTACTGCTGGCATTCCTGTAACTTACCAGGTTTTGCTGCCAGCAGGGGAGACAACTGCAGACCATTGATATGCATGGCTACATATATATATGATGTGGTTGGTGTTGGGATTTGAGCTTACCGGGAAAGTGTGTGTTAACACAACAGTATAAACCGAAGGATCTCAAATCAAGAATAAATGCACTGAGGTGAAAAGAAAAATGATAGTTATCTATAAGCTCAACGGTACTGGTGTGAAGAGAAAGATAAATAAGGTAAAGCAAGTGAGGAAAGCTGGTAATGGCAGGGAGGCTGAAAAAAAAGCAAAGGTATATACAGATGAAAAAATAAAGATAAGCCGGGGACAAGGAGGGCAAAAAGTTACAAAAAAGGGAGACATGGGGCGGGCAACATTTGGGGGGTGGAGGGGGAAGCCCCATTTTCAGACCCGTTCCCACAGGTTCTAAATAACTGCTGTATTTCCCTCAGAAATCAGCCTAGAAGTGTCACCACGAACTCAAGGGAAAACAGGGAAGGGGGGAAAGGGGAGGGGAAGAGGAGGAGTGTACCCTCGCGACTGCTAAACAATATATGCTGTGGTGCTGCTATCAGGGGTAAGCAAGAACTAACACTGGGGGAGAGAAAGAACCCCAAAGGAGAGCACTCAAACAGGAGCGCAATACACAGTAGATGGAAGGGGAATAGTAGCAATGATATGAGGAGTGATTATATTAAAATAACTTTATTTGGAGTCTTGATTCAACTAAAATAAATGGAACGCTAAGTTGCCAGAGTAAATTAGTCTCATAATGAGCCAAAAGCGCAGCGAAATATAAAATGTACCAGGTCTCATGTGTACAGTGTTTGCTAATACCCTTGATGATATATGCAGGGTAAAGCCAGATGACTCATTAAACCACTGGAATCTGTGTAAGCTATTGTAAAGCTACAGATATTACAACCTGTCGCAAGTATAGCGTCACAAGGACAGGTGAATGTGGGTATTGCCTGCTCATGTAGGATAGCAAGATAAATAATCAAGGTAAGTATCCGCAGTAATGTACCAACACAAGAACATACGACAAACAATATTGTCAATAGCCAGTAGTAAGGCAAAACAGGTAGGTTGGTCACTGCTAGTATCCCCAATGGAGAGGGGACTGCTGCTGTGGAAGGACACCGTTACAGCAGTGAACAGGTTACACACATTCAGTCAGCATTGTAGTATAGTAGATGTCTTGGAGGGATATACAGGCATACCCCGCATTAACGTGCGCAATGGGACCGGAGCATGTATGTAACACAGGCGTACCCCGCATTAACGTGCGCAATGGGACCGGAGCATATACAGGCATACCCCGCATTAACGTACGCAATGGGACCGGAGCATGTATGTAAAGCGAAAATGTACTTAAAGTGAAGCACTACCTTTTTCCCACTTATCGATGCATGTACTGTACTGCAATCGTCATATACAGTACGTGCATAACTGATGTAAATAACGCATTTGTAACAGGCTCTATAGTCTCCCCGCTTGCGCACAGCTTCGGTACAGGTAGGGAGCCAGTATAGCTGTTCAGGACATGATGACAGGCGCATGCGTGAGCTGCCGTTTGCCTATTGGGCGATATGTCCTTACTCGCGAGTGTACTTAAAGTGAGTGTCCTTAAACCGGGGTATGCCTGTATCTACTCTGCATGCACAGATCAAGCGTCTACTAGTCCAGTGAATTGAAAAAATAGAACAGTAGTACACAGGTAGTGTCTACTTACACTTGAAAAAATGATAAAACCAACATGAAACTCTGGTAGAATAAAAATATCAGGAACCGTGGTGGTGCTTAATAACTGGTGCTTAATAGCCCAGCACCTACTTGCCAGTGCCTGTATAACAGGTGTTGCCATAGTTACTGCTCGAGATACAGGTTATAAGCTTAATACTTGTATCTAGCTCCGTGTAGGGTAGCTAGTGTGGGCTTGGACGCGCTCCGATCACGAGCGTTGGTCCCGCCCCCTTGACGTGATGACGGCAGTGACGTAGATACAGGTTATAAGCTTAATACTTGCTTGCTCTCCTTTGGGGTTCTTTCTCTCCCCCAGTGTTAGAAGTGTCACCAGCCTCGACCAACCAGCATAAAAATATAACGTGGGACCATCTCCGGCAAAACAGCAGAAAGAGCCATCTCAGAAATGTCCATCACGGTGTTGTATTCAAGTGTAGCTGCGTGTAATGGTTAAAGGTGACGCAAACAAAATGCAGGGGCTCTATGGGGCCTGCCGTAGTGCGCCCGAGGAAGCACAACGGAATGGCAGATTTTTCAGCCGACAAAAGATTTTGATGCGCGCTTCAGCCAATGCGGGCGAACCTCCCACCTGACGTCACGGCCGCGCCCCTGCCACGTTTCCCCATTGCGCACGTCATAGAAATCCTACAGGCCACATATTGCTCAAACAACAGGCGCGTGCGCGCGAGGCCATGCGCTCGGCCGCGCGCACCTACTATATCCGAGACCGAAGACTCGCGAGCGCTCGGATAAAGGCCCACAGTGATGACATCATCGCGTTACGTTGTATGGAGATCCCGACGGAAGCCGAGGGGATCCAGCTGTAGTCGTGGCAACGGCTGGACGCGCCATCTGATGGCCCCGCAGAGTCGAGCATCCCACAGCTCGAGGCCAGGACACCCAACCCAAGGAAATAAAAAAACCAGCAAAACAACCATTGCAGTAATACAATACAGAGTACTTACAAACGTATCATCTTGCAGAGCACTTCTTTTGTTTCATTTTTTTATTGGTTTTCAGAGGAAAGGGTACATATCTATGCGTATTAAATGTGCCAAACCTGAGGCCTTTAAATGCAACCCGTACAGGTAAAACGCGCCCCACAAAACTGCGATATGCCCCCGCCCCATCACCACTGGTATTGAAGCTGGAACCTTGGGTACGCAGGCGACCTCTTACGAGCCTCTGCTCATCCTGCACAGGAGTCGGCATTATCCACCCTCTCACTCCTCCAGCCGGGAGAGCGATCGCCTCTGTTGAGGTATTGGTCTTTCCCCTTTAATTGAGGTAAAAGAGGATAGAAAGCAGAAAGAGAAGAAGAGGGGGAGAGCGGACAAGGGGAGAAGGGGAGGTAGAGGGGGGGGCGAAGGAGGGGGATGGAACGGGAGGGGGAAGGGAGGGGAGTGGGGCAATGGGGGGGGGAGCAAAAAACATGTTCCAGATTAGAAAAATATTTTATATTGACGTAAAAGAAACACAAATGAGTGCGATGAAAATACACTGGATAAGTTGAGGAAACATAAACATAAAATTGGAACGATACAAAGTTACCAGAGGCTCCTTGTGCGATGTCAATGTAGCTGTTAGTAAGAGCAACAAAAGTAGCAGTACTGTGGTTCAGGCAATGCTGATAGGGAAAGCGCCCGCTCTCAGCCCTTCAGTGCAGGCAGATCACGTCTCAGTAGTTTGTAATGTAGACCAGCTGATCCATTTCACGTCTGGCTCTACTCACCACCGGGTAGGGAATTCCGCCGCTACCAGCTAACTGCTCCGTTTGTACCGGTCAGGGAAGGCACCCGCTCCCGGTATGATGTTTCCAATGGTCACGTGGTTTCACAATGAGAGATTCACAGACTCACAATGAAGCTGCAGACATGGAACACTGCCCTGCTCCGCCCAATCTTTGAATGAATAAGTGCAATAAAGCACCAAAAAGGGGAATTCATTAGAAACTGTACTAAATTAGTCAGATATATATCTAGAGTAAAAATGGAATAAAAAAACACAATCTATTTCCTATCCTACGCGTTTCGCATCATAAAAGATACTTCATTTTACTGGAGGACTGAGAGCGGGTGCTTTCCCTATCAGCATTGCCTTAACCACAGTACTGCTACTTTTGTTGCTCTTACTAGCAGCTACATTCACATCGCACAAGGAGCCTCTGGTAACTTTGTATCGTTCCAATTTTATGTTTATGTTTGCTCAACTTATCCAGTGTATTTTCATAGCACTCATTTGTGTTTCTTTTACTTCATTATAACATATGTTTCTAATCTGGAACATGTTTTTGGCGCTGGTATCTTTTTCCTTTACATTTGCACTATTAGATGTTTTCAGCCATCTCAATATACCTGCTGCATTTTTCCTGATCCTAGTCACACATTTATATTTTTATTATTATTTTGCTATCCCTTGGAACACCTGGCTGTGGTAGTTTAACATAGTTGGTTTCGAGCGCACTACACTACCCTATTTTTCTTTACTAATCCTGCAGAGCACTGCAAAAAATGAGAATACACCAGGAACAAAGCCTGGCTCATCTAATGCATTAAAGTACAGATATAACAATAGAGATGATAGAAAACAGATCACATTAGCGACGCACAGATATGAGTGTAACCTGTCTTCCCCCACCCTGAAGGAGATTTCCTGCGGTTACCTGGTGATGGTGCTACCTGCTGGTTCACAGGAAGGCCCTGAGCATCTGCTGCTGTTATTGGGGATTAACAGGACAGGCTTTCTGTGCTGGGTAGTTCTTTTTCACTGGCACAGCGCCTCCCTTCCAAATAGGTTCAGCCCCTGTGGAAAACACTCTCCCTCCCTGAAGAAACTGCAGCCTCAGGCAGGCGTATATAACAGCAACTTGGTGTTTATTGTCCATATAGGACATGTCGATGCCCATTTACCCGAGGGGGGTCCAAATTTGGATGGTGAGGCACTAGCCAAAGTGGCAGAGACCCGAATGCTAGACCCAGTCCTACTTAATTTGGCCAATTAGAATCACGAAACAGCTGGACATAGAGGTGCACAGGCCACCTATGATTGGGCCCAACTGCAGAAGGTTACCTATAACCCTGAATATGTTAAAAACTGTAAAGAATCAATGTCTTGTGTGTGGTGTTTTCAAGCAATGGCCGTGGGAGAAACAAGCCCATGCCAGGTCTGCCAGATAGACTTTATAGGCCCACTGCCAAAAGGCCTGGGAGGACTACTCTACTGCCGCACAGCTGTGGCTACATTCTCAGGACTTGTAAAAGCACTGCCGAGCAGAAAGGTGGACCACGCCGTTACTCTGTGGATGCTACAGCAGATTGTGACTGCGTACAGTGTGCCTGACGAAATGTAATCAAATCAAGGGACCCATTTTACTGGCCACATTGTGCAAGCATGGACTAAGGACTGTGGGGTGCAGTGGACATTGCATATTCCGTATCATCCACAGGTGGCTGGTTTGGTGGAGAAGAGTAATGGATTGTTAATTAAAAGAGTAAACTCACCACAACACAGACATTAAAGGTGGATGGGATGGAGTCCTTACACAGGCTTTACTCTTATTGAACACACGCCCAATAGGGTCAAGAAGTACCCCATACGAAAGAATGTTGGGACAGGGGGAAGCCATCCCCCATACACAGTTACGTCTAATGTTCGAGGGCCAAACCCCACGGTGCTTGCGCCACAACTGGTATGAAGTTAGCACCCCTTCAGGGGTAACAGCCAAAGGCAGAGCAGAATCAGTCAGTGTGTCGCTAGGCATTTATGGGGAATTGCAGGAAGGGAGTGCTGTGTTTTTCTACCTCTCACCCTTGCTAACAGACACAGGGTGGGCGGTGGTGGTAGAGACTGGTAGGGAAGAGGCCTCTGTGCGAGTTGACCCACAGACTTACAGATGGGCAGTAACTCTTGGTAATGCTGAAGGAGAGAGCATTTCAGCAGGTGTACACCTGGGTGATGTGGGAATCTATGTGCCACCGTCCCTGCAGATTACTTGGCATGACGAAAACTCTGATTTCACAGTGGGTGCCAGGGTATGTATGGGTGGTGTTGCCACAAAACAAAGGAGGACGTAAGCAAGGGGAAGTGATAGCAAAAGGGCAAGGAGTGACCAGATTGGTGTTAGTACAAGGGGCCCTTCACCCTGAATATGTTCCTGCCTATCGTTTAATAGCAGTTAATTGATATTTGTTTTTCTGTTTGTTTTGCTGAGTCCATGGATATCTGCATCCCCGGGATCCACGGCGTACTGAACACTTTGTCCAATCAAACCAACCAGACAAATTGTCGGATGTGTGGACCCACCTCAGTGCGCAAGAAGATGGTTACACGTACACGAATTGTCGGATCTGTGGAGCCACCTCAGTGCGAGAAGATGGTTACCCGTATATGGGTGTCCCATGGACTATGGAACATTGTCTCCAATATACAACCCATCTTATGTTACCCGTTGGTAAAAGTTAATTTCCGTTCCAGAGAAGAGCTTGTTATGTAAAAACAAGTCTAGTCACGTACCCCTCCCCTAGACTCAGGCAAATGGTTGGGGGTATTTGGGGCAACAATTGTTGAATAATTATGGTTACAATTTACGTGGGGTTTTATCTTTGTATCAATATGGACTATATGTACCGCACCCTTGAGTATAGGCGTTCCGTCTATAGGAAGAGATTTCCCTGCCACCCAAATCAACAGGTGGAATAAATTGGGAAGTACCACGTATTAGCTGAAGTATGCCATAACATGTGCTTTGAGTTAGCAGAACTCTCTCTCTTGTCACATGTTTACCATATATAGAGTTGGCAGAACACACAGAGAGAGAAACCCAATAATTAGCACTCAAACCCCCTAAGGATGAGTGATTTGTTCATTAAAATGAATCTTAAATTAAGTAAGTAACTCATCATTTAATGTTCAAAAATAACTAAAATAATGGTGCTTAAAATAGGACAAACAATGGACACACACTACTGATCCTATGTTGAATGCTGGTAGCACTCTGGATCAACAATTAATTCAGATACCTGAGTTTAATTAGATCAGATATCCGGAAAGGGTCTGATATACAGATAGTCCTTTTTGAGGTGATATTGGCTTGAGGAGAGGAATATTGCTTATATTAGATGCCAGTGATTCATACTCTAAACCCCATAGGTAGGGTGAGTGAGTGTAGGTAATTGCCAATCAAGTGATTGGCTAAACTGTGTGACTGGGAAGGTACACAGTAGACCCCTTACATTTTGACTCAATAGGCAGTGATTCCTCTAACAAAGTTGTAGAAATCCAGGTGTGTTTGGGGAGCGCAGATATGTAAAAGACAAAACACACAAAATAGAGTGCAATATGTCTGTGTTAAATTAAAGTGATGCTTTTCTTCAGATTCTGGTGAAGTGTGTACTCACAAGTCTCTCTCTTGTGTGGTGTATATAAAGGTATCTTTATGGCATCGTGCCTGGCTTCTCCATACAGATAAATTCCTTATTTCTATAATGAAGCAAGAGAATCAACCATAGTGCGATCAGAAAGTGAAAGCTTTATCTTAAAAATATGGTAAAACACAGTCACATGGTGTTGGTAGGTAAAACAGCAAATTGATCATAAAATGATCCACGCCAGCAAACAGAAGCTTTGTGGCTGGAACAGTACACCCCGTCCACTCTCTCAGCTGATCGGTCTTCCTGTCTGTGTCTGTTCCGGTGGAATCCCGGGTGACGTCAGAGGAATGACGTCAGAGGAATGACTGCCTATTGAATCACTATGTAAGGAGTCTACTGTGTACCTTCCCAGTCACACAGTTTAGCCAATAACTTGATTGGAAATTACCTACACTCACTCACTTACCCTACCTATGGAGTTTAGAGTATGAATCACTGGCATCTAATATAAGCAATATTCCTCTCCTCAAGCCAATATCACCTCAAAAAGGACTATCTGTATATCAGACCCTTTCCGGATATCTGATCTAATTAAACTCAGGTATCTGAATTAATTGTTGATCCATAGTGCTTCCAGCATTCGACATAGGATCAGTAGTGTGTGTCCATTGTTTGTCCTATTTTAATCACCATTATTTTAGTTATTTTTGAACATTAAAGATTAATTTTAATTAAGTAACTGATCATTTAATTAAGTAACAAATCATTCAACCTTAGGGGGTTTGAGTGCTATTAATTGGGTTTCTCTCTCTTTGTGTTCTGCCCACTCATTTACCCAAACTCACCACTCCCCCACCAAAATCCCTCTCCCACTTTACTAGCGGAGCACCCCTATTGCTACTCATATATAGTTTTGTTTACTGCACAGGAAGTGTGACTCATCAGTTTAAGTATGCATTTTGCTACAACACTTAGGCTTCCTCCAATCAGTGCTAACACAAAATACTATAAATAAGAGCCTAGGCTGGGGATAGTGCCAGAAGCTTCTCCAAGGACCGTGCAGGTGCCCTGACCAAGAACTCCCCTCACTCTCTCGGGATCAGGCTGGACTGATTGGAGCTTCCCCAGGTGTTTGGAGCATTTTTCCTGTTGTATGCTGTTAAGCTGTAACTAAGAACATAACCGAAGCTAAGTAAAATCCCTTTTTATTACATCTCTAAGACTGTTTACTGACTCAGAGTGTGCAAGTTATTGGCGGAATCTAGAATCTTTGCATTACAGTCTCACCTAGCACCTAAAATAACAGTATGTGTTTAGTGAAAAAGGAAAGATGCCCAGGGGAAAAAAGTCAGGTATGGCGTAAATTTTAGCGACAGGTGCTTCATGACAAGGAAATATGTCCAAAGGGCTAATATCGGCTAGACAGATAAAAATAACCTATAGGCAACATATTAACGACAATGTATACATAATGAAAAAGGACAATATATACATAATACTATGGACAGAGCAGGGGACTTCCTAGAGGTTGTTAGAATGTATTTCCCCCTCCTCCCCTTCTTATGAGCAGTGCCAGATTAAGACCCTCGGCCCCTAGGCACCAAGACTTTGCGGGCCCTCCTCCTGCAACGTTACGGCACCATGAAAGATATATAATGTTTTTAATGATTGTGTCTCCTGCACTGTAGAACTTACACTGTTCTACATAGGAGAGTCCGACAGAGGGTACAGGTGGGAGGCAGTGGGTGCTGTAGAGGGAAGCAGGAGAGGGAGACAGGAAGGAGGGCAGTGGGTGCAGGAGATAGGGGAAGTGGGTGCAGGAGTGGGTGCAGGAGAGGGAGACGGGGCAGTGAGTGCAGGAGGGAGACAGAGAGGCAGTGTGTGTGGGAGAGGAAAATGGGCAGTGGGTGCAGGTGGGAGGGAGATGCAGTGGTTGGAGGAGAGAAAGAGAGAGGGGTAGTGGATGCGGGTGGTAGGGAGAGATGCAGTGGGTATAGGTGGGAGCAGTGCCGCCAACAGGGTGTATCTTCCGGGGTTGGCATCCCGGGCCCGGTGAGTGGAGGGGCCCGGCCGGCACTACAAGTTGGGCCTGACCTCTGGCCAGGCCCGTCTGCCGGTCCTCTCACGGACGGGCCCGGCTCTCCCTCAGCAGCAGCCTCAGCCTGCATCAATCTATCCCTCTGTCCCTCCCCAACGGGCCTCTCTGACGTCAGCAAACCGAAAGCTCTCTGACGTCAGCGCTCTCTGCTTCTGGCACACGATGGCTTGAGCGGAAGGCCTGCCGGAAGCTCGGCGTGGGACAGAGGCGGCTGCTCACGCGGTGCGTCCCCCCTCTGCCCCTGGTCCCCGTGGGGGTGGGAGGTGGTAGCGGGGGTGTTCCTTCCTCGGGAGGGGACAATGCGCTCCCTTCCCCCTGGTCCCCTTGGTTGCCCACGCAGGGCGGGAGATGGGTGGGGCGGTGGTGGTGTGCGGTCACCCACCCCCTCTCTCTGTGTCACCCTCTCTGTCCTCTCTCACCCTCTCTTTCTCCTTTTCTCTCTCTTACCCTCTCACCTTCTCTCTCACCCTCTTTCTCTGTATGTATGTATGGGGGGAGGGGGTATATGTTTTTTTTAAATATGTATTGGGTACAGTAGGTGGTTTTTTGCATGCATTTGGGGGGGTGGGGATTTTTTTTGTATGTACAGTATTTGGGGGTGGGAAGTTTTTTGCATTTGGGGGTGGAAGTTTTTTGGTATATATCTTGTGGGGGGAATTGTGTGAGGGGGTAGGAAATGAGTGAGCGTGGGGTAATTGACAGAGGGGGAGAGGGGGTGAGTAAGGAAAAGAGGGAGTGAGAGTGAGACGCAGGGGAAACACATGCGAGGCGGGAGAGTGAGAGGGGGTGAGACGGAAGGGAGAGAAATACATGCGAGGCGGGAGAGTGAGAGGGGGTGAGACGGAAGGGAGAGAAATACATGCAAGGCGGGAGAGTGAGAGGGGGTGAGACGGAAGGGAGAGAAATACATGGGAAGAGGGGTGGAAAGAAAGTGGGCTCGTGAGGTGTGAAATGGGGGGGGGCGGCTCGCAATACCGCCGACATGGGGGGGGGGGCTGCTTAAAATGTTTGTCCTGGGCTCCCCGATTTCTATTGGCGGCCGTGAACACATCCCTTAACAACTCTTATAATCACTCCCTATAACATTGATACAAATGAATGTTACATCAATCTGTCTGTCTAGCTGTCACCTTAATGTCACACATGCCATTCGTCTCCCTGTGCTGCTCAGTAACTCTGTTTATTACCATTATATATATATATCAGTCAGTCAGTTGCAATCAGACACAGGGATTTTATTCAAAAAGTTTATTTTCACCCCCATCTAGGACCGGATGCCCCATTATAATAATTCCCAGGGGGTGCCAGGATCACGTTGCTATGCAGAACACCCCCCCCCCCCCCCCGCTGAAGGGAATGGGAGCCTGGTGGTTTCCAGGTACGCTCACTGATTGTGTGTCAGATAATGAGGTCAACAACGGACATTTCTACTATGAGAAGTGGGAGAGGGAGACGCCTTTTAAAACAAATCCCCCCCTATCCTTTAAAAAAAATAAATGAAAGTTTCAGCATATATAAACCGGGGGTCATACTTAGTACCTTCCAGTGGCGGCATAATATCTCAGAGGCCTCAAATCATCGGAGATATTAGTGGCACCAAGGGGATTATTTACTTAAAGGTTCCCGGCTGCAAAACTGGAACAAAACCAGCACAAACGCTGCAGCCTTTAGTAAATAATAACCCCTAGTTTTTCGATACGAGAGGGTCTCCCGCAGATTGTCAGGGGGCGACAGATTGGTGCCCCCAAGGCTGCCAGCGATCCGAGAAGTGAGAGGTAGGTGCCACTAACATTATGATCATTCCGCTGGTGCTAGGAATGAAGGTAGAATAGAGCATCCTAATTAATGTCAGGATTAAGAGATTGTCACGATATGTAACAGGGGTACTGCCCAAAAAAACCCTGTTACAGGCACACCCCGCATTAACGTACGCAATGGGACCGGAGCATGTATGTAAAGTGAAAATGTACTTAAAGTGAAGCACTACCTTTTTCCCACTTTACGATGCATGTACCGTACTGCAATCGTCATATACGTGCATAACTGATGTAAATAACGCATGTGTAACAGGCTCTATAGTCTCCCCGCTTGTGCACAGCTTCGGTACAGGTAGTGAGCCGGTATTGCTGTTCAGGACGTGCCGACAGACGCATGCGTGAGCTGCCGTTTGCATATTGGGCGATAAGTACACTCGCGAGTAAGGACATAAGTGAGTGTCCGTAAACCGGGGTATGCCTGTATTATAGCCCCTGTAAGGTGGAATTCTAAATATATCGGTGCGACTGCCCTATAGAGACACAGAATGCACTGCTGTGGGCGAGACAGGGGCCCTCTACTGACACTGCTATGAGTGAGTGATCTCACTCCTTATTAGTGAGACTCAGTCTAGTGAGTGAGACTCCTCTCTAGTGAGTGAGACAGGCCAGGGAACAGCATGTGGATTAAGGAGGGTAATTCTGTATACAGTACTCCGAATCAGCCGTAGGGGACATTCTTGGACAAAAACCTCCCATTAATGTCTATGGATGGCTTCTTTGGAGTATATGGAATTAACCCTCCCGTTTAGCTGTCGCAACCCCTTGGGTGTCAGACTGCACAGCAACACTGTGCAGACCACTGAGGCTCTCGAGTGGTTACCAGCTCCTGTATAAAGAATGGTGACAGTGCTGCAGATCTGACTCAGAGTCCTTGTCCTGTTTAATGTCTCTCCGTGACCTGCAGGTCCCTGTACTGTGCGCGTTGCATAGATAATCTGTCTCTTCCCCTGAGGATCTGAAGCCGCGGAGTTCAGTTGCAACAATCCGAGGATGAGGGAGCTCCAAGAAAGTCCTCCGCCTGTCCTATACAGATGAAGCCCCTCCCCCTGCGCAGTGCGGAGGGCGTCGATAGGGTCAGGTCACCGCAGGGAGACTGCTAGGGCGCCGAGGAGGAGTGTCAGCGAGGAGCTAACTCCGGACGCTCCGCCACAATCCTGAGCGTTTTCCTGCGGCAGAGAAAACCAGAGATCATTAACTGGGGAACCCAGGATTAGGGATAAATCACCCAAATAATCAGGGGTGTCAGGCCGCGTGCATTAACCCCTTCCCCGCCAGAAGGTATTTGGTAGCAAAGGACATAAGAAAAGGCAGTGGTACAGTGTTACAATGTACTGAAGCAATGTAACACATAACACAGCTTTTTCAGCACAACCTAGCTACTATAGCACCTACTCACAGACAGAAAGTAGTGTTACCGTGGGTGTGTAAATAAAAAGTAGTGTTAGCCTGGGTGTGTAAATTAAAAGTAGTGTTAGCCTGGGTGTGTAAATTAAAAGTAGTGTTAAGCTTGGTGTGTAAATACAAAGTTTGTGTTACTCGGGCGTGTAAATAAAAAGTAATGTTACCCCGGGTGTGTACATAAAAAGTAGTGTTAGCCTGGGTGTGTAAATTAAAAGTAGTGTTAAGCTTGGTGTGTAAATACAAAGTTTGTGTTACTCGGGCGTGTAACTAAAAAGTAATGTTACCCCGGGTGTGTACATAAAAAGTAGTGTTACCCTGGGTGTGTACATAAAAAGTAGTGTTACCCTGGGTGTGTACATAAAAAGTAGTGTTACCCTGGGTGTGTACATAAAAAGTAGTGTTACCTCGGGTGTGTAAATAAAAAGTAGATGTACTGTGGGTGTGAAAGTAGTATTGATACTCTGTACCCACTCCACCTGCACCACTGGTTTTATGTATACTCAGCCAAATATCTTGTTTAAGGTGCCCCCGGCAGTCTGGATTCTCAGACATGCCACCCTCCCCCACCCATTCTCAGTGCAGCTCCCCTCCCCCCTCACCTCTGCGTGGAACGCGTGACAGGAGTGGGGCCGGCGTCGCAGTTTCTGAGAACGCATGCGGTCACACTTCACAGAAGCGTTATGTACACTGAGGTCAAGGAGCAAAACCAGAACATTGAAATAATTATATCGGACAGGGAGAGGTTATATGGGGCAATAGGAGGTATAGGGAGGGGTTATATGGGGCAGTTAGATGGGGCAATAGGAGGAGTTATAGGAAGGGGTTATATGGGGTAATAGGAAGAGTTATAGGGAGCAGTTATATGGGGCAATAGGAGGCGATATAACCCCTCCCTATATGGGCAATAGGAGTTATAGGGAGGGGTTATATGGAGCAATAGGAGGAGTTATAGGGAGGGGTTATATGGGGCAATAGGAAGTATAAGGAGCGGTTATATGGGGCAATAGGAGGAGGTATAGGGAGGGGTTTTATGGGGCAATTGGAGGAGTTATAGGGAGGGCTAGACAGGTAGGTAGACCACACTCAGTAAGTAGAGAGCAGGGCTCTGTGTGGCTTGCCCTGGTAAAGGTAACGTAACGTCTCCTGCTGGGTTTGCAGGTACAGGATATATTTGACTTCTTTGGCTTGGAGCGGGACGGGGGGGAAAATGCTGCAGTCACAGGAGGAGTCGCTGACCAAGAGGAGGAGGTTACTGTGCGGGACCTGGTTCAGCACGAACATCCTGCGGAGAGAGAGACATGCAGAGCGTGCTGCGGGGAGACATGCAGAGCTCACGCTATGTTATTTACCCCTGTATGGGATCTCTCACGGACGTTATTTCCCCTGTATGGGATCTCTCACGTATGTTATTTACCCGATGTATGGGATCTCTCACGGACGGTTAGTTACCTATTTACCCGCTGTATGGGATCTTCCCTCCACGTATGTGTATTTACCACCCGCTTATGGGATCCTCCTCG
>CM071571.1:18682462-18748534 GCA_036426205.1 Ascaphus truei
GGGAAGACAGGCAGATCGAGTTGCGGAGAGAGAGACATGCAGAGCGTGCTGCGGGAGACATGCAGAGCGAGTTGCGGCAGGAGAGAGAGACATGCAGAGCGTGCTGCGGGGAGACATGCAGAGCGAGTTGCGGAGAGAGAGACATGCAGAGCGCACTGCGGGGAGAGACATGCAGAGCGCGCTGCGGGGAGAGACATGCAGAGCTCGCTACGGGGAGAGACATGCAGAGCGCGCTGCGGGGAGAGACATGCAGAGCGTGCTGTGGGGAGAGACATGCAGAGCGTGCTGTGGGGAGAGACATGCAGAGCGCGCTGTAGGGAGAGAGACATGCAGTGCACGCTGCGGGGAGAGACATGCAGAGCGCGCTGCGGGGAGACATGCAGAGCACGCTGCGGGGAGAGAGACATGCAGAGCGCGCTGCGGGGAGACATGCAGAGCGCGCTGCGGGGAGAGAGACATGCAGAGCGTGCTACGGGGAGAGACATGTAGAGCGCGCTGCGGGGAGAGACATGCAGAGCGCGCTGCGGGGAGAGAAACATGCAGTGCACGCTCGGGGAGAGAGCAAGAGACATGCAGAGCGCGCTGCGGGGAGACATGCAGAGCGCGCTGCGGGGAGAGAGACATGCAGAGCGTGCTACGGGGAGAGACATGCAGAGCGCGCTGTGGGGAGACATGCAGAGCGCGCTGCGGGGAGAGAGACATGCAGAGCGTGCTACGGGGAGAAACATGAGAGCGCACTGTGGGGAGAGACATGCAGAACGTGCTGCGGGGAGAAAGAGACATGCAGAGCGCGCTGCGGGGAGAGAGATATGCAGAGCATGCTGCGGGAAGACATGCAAAGGTGCTTCGGAGAGAGATATGCAGAGCGTGGCTGCAGGGGAGAGACATGCTGAGCACACTGCGGGGGGAGAGACATGCAGAGCCTGCTGCTGGTAGAGATACATGCAGAGCGCGTTGAGCGGAGAGAGACACATACAGAGCGCGCTGCGGGGAGAGAGACAATGCAGAGCGCGGTGAGCGGAGAGAGACATAGAGCGCGCTGCGGGGAGAGAGACATGAGAGTGTGCTGCGGGGATAGAGGCATGCAGAGCGGAAGTGCTGCTGCTGGGAGAGACATGCAGAGCGCTCTGCAGGGAGAGGGAGACATGCAGAGCGTGCTGAGAAGAGAGACTTAAGAGCGTGCTGCGGTGTGAGAGATATGCAGGGATGCTGCTGGGAAAGAAAGATGCAGAGCGCTCTGTGGAGGGAGGAGACCAGAGATGCAGAGGCTCTGCGGGAAGATACCAGAGATGTAGAGCACTCTGCAGTAGAGACATGCAGAGCGCTCTAAGGGGAAACCTGCATAGCGCTCTGCAGGAGAGAAACAGACAGCAGAGCGTGGGGGGAAGAGACACACAGCCAAGCGCTCTGCAGGGAGAGAACAGACATGCAGAGTGTTCTGCAGGGAGAGAACAGACATGCAGAGTGTTCTGCAGGAGAAGAGAACATGCAGAGCGTTTCGGGGAGAAACATGCAGAGCGTTCTGCAGGGAGAGAACAGAGACAACGCAGAGCGCTCTGCCAGGAGAGAGACCAGCACTAGATCTCACAATACAATGATTTTAAAGTTTAGTACCGGTACCAACCACACGATGGGGATCTGATCTCCAACACTAATAAGTACAGTAGAAAGACAATTGTGCAGAACAGTACATGAGAACCACAGCATTGCTCAAGTTATATCGCTGTATGTTATTATATCTCTATCTCTCTGCATGCTATATATGTCTCACGCGTTTATTTTTATATCTGCGCCGCTATTATATCGCTCTGCGCGCTATTATGCGATGCATGTTATTATATCGTTTTCTGCGGTTATTATATCGCTCTGCGCTTATTATATCGCTCTGCGCATTATTATACGTTCTTCGCGTTAAATAATGTGCAGAACTATATAATATCGTTCTGTGCGTTTATTATATAGTCTATGCATTATTATCTCCCACGGACGTTATTTACCCGCTGTATGGGATCTCTCACGGACATTATTTACCCGCTGTATGGGATCTCTCACGGACGTTATTTACCCGCTGTATGTTATTTACCCGCTGTATGGGATCTCTCACGTATGTTATTTACCCGCTGTATGGGATCTCTCACGTATGTTATTTACCCGCTGTATGGGATCTCTCACGTATGTTATTTACCCGCTGTATGGGATCTCTCACGGACGTTATTGGTCAGAAATAACATTGAAGGAATGTTTAGGGGAAAAGTTAATGCTGAAAATGTTTTAATGACCTATTTTAGCGATGAAATAACAAATCTTATACCCCTGTAGTTCAAATATTGGATTTATAAGATTTGCAATTTACTGCAGCTGGGTGTGTAATCTGCCAGAGGATTCACACACGAAAGCCCGTCACCAGCAGAGGTGTGTGCATTGCAGAGCAATGTGCATGTGCAGAGCAGTGCCTGTCTGCATGTGCAGAGCAGTGTGTGTCTGCACGTGCAGAGCAGTGTGTGTCTGCATGTGCAGAGCAGTGTGTGTCTGCATGTGCAGAGCAGTGTGTGTCTGCTCTATTTGTGCAGACACAAAGTGCTCTGCACATGCAATGTATATGTGTATGTGCAAAGCAGCGCATCTCTATGTGCAGAGAAAAGTATGTTTATGTGCAGAGCAGCGTGTCTCTGTGCAGAGCAATGTATGTGTGTTTGTGCAGAGCAATGTATATGTGTATGTGCAGAGCAGCGTGTCTCTGTGCAGAGCAATGTATGTGTGCATGTGCAGAACAGTGTATACTGTATGTGCATGTGCAGAGGTGCCTCTGCCAGAAGAGAAGCTCTTAATAACACAGCCTGACTGTTATACTGTAAGGGGGAGCCCAGGGATTCTGCATTTCCAAACTTTCATCCTGCTTGACCCTTAACCCGTTCAGTTTCAGAATGGCCTGCAACACTGTATCACTGAGTTGCCAGTCCCTCTGGAAGTGAAAGGGTTAATACATATGTATATAAAGACTCACACACACACACACATCCTGCACAAACGCCCTGACACACACAAACACGTGTGCCCTGCCACACACACACCCTGGCAAGCACACACACAGGTGCATGCCCTGCTATACATACACATGTGCCCTGGCACACACACTCGCACATGCCCTGCCGCACATACACATGTGCCCTGGCACACACACATGCATGTGCCCTGCCACACATACACATGTGCCCTGGCACACACATACACGTGCCCTGTCACACATACACGTGCCCTGTCACACATACACGTGCCCTGGCACACACGCAAGCGCCCTGCCACAAATACACATGTGCCATGGCACACACACACGCACGTGCCCTGGCACACGCACACAGCTTGCAACACACAAGTGCCCTGGAACACACACACGCGCATACATTTTAATCTTCAGGTACTTTTTTAATATATAAAATAAAGGTTTCTTTTTTCTTTGCCTTTCTGAGTTTAACACAAACATAGAATAAACCTTTTAAAACGGTTGCCTCTAGGTTTGTCAGTGTGTTCTCCTGCAGTAACACAGCAGCATCACATTGTGATCGTGTACGTGTGTGTGGGGCTGGAGGGGGGACCTCCCTCCACTCACCTTCTCCTGCTCTCTGGCGATGACGATGAAGCCGTTATTGTCGATGAGAAAGCAGAGCAGCGTCTGACGGAGAAAGACAGGACAAAGGGACAGCAGTGTCACCTCCCATCACTGGGACCCACTCTTCAAACAGCTCCTGCCCTGTCACCCTCTCGGCTGGGGCACCCACATAGCTGTAAGGCAGCAGGGTGGCAGCGAGGCTCTGCAGGAGCAGGGTTACCCACCAGTAATACACTAAGGGATTTCCTAAAGAGATCAGTGATATTATTTCAGGATATATGCCAGCTGTGATTTTTATACTGATTTCCAAAATCAACCACCAGGAAATCTGTCTCTGTACAGTATATGACCACCATAAGGGGGCAGAGACTGGCACTGCAGGGATGCAGTTACCAGTGGGTCAAAAAGAGTTCCCTGCCAGAGAAACCCATTAACCTCTCAATTGCTAGAGATTCCATTGAGGCGCTTGTCCTCTGAGACACATTATCCTCAATAACCCCTGGCTCCCTTGCAGGCACACGATGTACATCATTAGCTGATGTTACTTCTATGGAGTGGAGGCTGGGAGCCCAGGCTGCTGCTCCAGCCGTAATTCTGTGTCCTATTGAGATCATACCTCGTCCTCACAGCTCAGTGGACACAGACCGTCTACGCTGCGGCACTGCGGAAGGAGAGACGTGTATATAACGTTATACGCACTCAAACATTCATATACTGCACAGCTACACCTACCTGTCCTATATACTAGAGAGCCCCAAGTCTGTGGTGGCAAACAGCTACTGAATACGGAATGGGACAACTTGCCGCAGCCAATCAGCCGCCAAGGGCAGCTCTCCGCCGGCTGCCTAGCAGCTAAAGTAAGTTATTAAGGGGTTAACCTTAGGGATTTTAGGGTAAGGGGTAAAGCATTTTAGGGTAAGGAGTGAGGTTAGTGGGTAAGGGGTTTAGGTAAAGGAGTGAGGTTAGTGGGTAAGGGGTTTAGGTTAGGGATTTTAGGGTAAGGAGTGAGGTTAGTGGGTAAGGGGTTTAGGTTAGGGATTTTAGGGTAAGGAGTGAGGTTAGTGGGTAAGGGGTTTAGGTTAGGGATTTAAGGGTAAGGAGTGAGGTTAGTGGGTAAGGGGTTTAGGTAAGGGATTTTAGGGTAAGGGTTCTGATTATGTGTTTTATAGTAAGCGGTTAAGGTTGAGCGTTTTGGAGTTAAGGTTAGGGCTTTTAGGGTGAAGATTAGCGTTAGCATTAGGGTTTAGGGTAAGGGGTTAAAGGGGCAAGGACTTAACATTAGGGGCTTTTGTGGTAAGGTTAGGGGGTTACCTTGCCCCCGGTGGCTGACCGGCTGTGGTAAGTCCTCATAGACCGCCTGAATATGTCTACAGAAAAATGCAACACGCAACACATTTTCCCTCCCGTTTTGCAGCCAGGAGCCCCTCAGCACTTCTCACTTATATATGTATCTATATTGAGTAGAGGCGAATTGCACATTAGGCTGCAGGGTCTCCGTGTACCCCCCCCTCTGCCATAAATAGCGGGTAACAAGGCAGCAGTGCAAAGCGTTGACCCAATAAGTCTTTTCATTGTTTGAATGGTGTGCTGTTCATATTTGTATTAATATTTTTTGAATTACATGGCTTTTATATAACACGGGGGACGCCTGCTGTATGACTGGGATGTGCCGACAGCGCCTCACAAATCTTAACCCCTGTGTTGCCAGAAGGACCGGCAACACTTTGCAGTGAAGGGGTTACATTGTATGTTGAATGTATGGTTTTCTGGTGGGGACTTGCTTCTAACTGGTAACAGCATCACTTTGTACCAAGTAACCAGGCCCAGAGCAGAGGACTCTGGGAACTTACATCAGTGTCACTGGGCTGTGAAAAGATGGATGCCGCCAGGCAGTGCAGCATGCAGGAGACAGAGAGACAAAGCGGAGTTACTGCGCAGGTCCTAACTTTCTGTTAATAGAGATGGCGCGGATTCTACAATCTGAGACAGTTTCATGATTGCCATAGGGGCCAGCAATACGTCACTGGCAAGGAAAGGGTTAAACGTATAAAATGACCATTAGACAAACTCTATACTATACTTACATTACACCCACTCTCCTCCCTATACTTACTCACATTACTCCAACTCTGCTCTCTATACTTACATTACTCCCACCCTGCTCTGTATTCTTACTCCCACTCTGCTCCATATACATACATTACTCTCACTCTGCTCCCTATACTTACTATGATTACTCCCACTCTGCTCCCTGTACTTACTCACAACTCTGCTCCCTATACTTACTCACATTACTCTCACTCTGCTCCCTATACTTACTATGATTACTCCCACTCTGCTCCCTGTATTTACTCACAACTCTGCTCCCTATACTTACTCACATTACTCCCACTCTGCTCCCTATACTTACTCACATTACTCCCACTCTGCTCCCTATACTTACTCACATTACTCCCACTCTGCTCCCTCACCTTTCCATCTGTGTTTAAACATTCAATAGTCACAACTATCCTCAAAAACAACAACACACTTGAACATGCTCCTCTCTCTAGCTTTCGCCCTCTCTCTCTTCTGCCTTTAGCATCCAAGTTTCTCGAACCTCTCGTCCATTCACTGTTACTCCATAAGCCATTATTCTATAACGTGTGATAGACCGGATCGGCGCTATTGCACGAAAAGCCCCCATTGCCGGATCGGTGCTATCCCACTTTATAGAATAAAGCCCATAGTCTTTTCGACCCAAAGCAATCTGCCCTCACTAAAGTATCTAATGATCTACACAACGGCTCTATCCCCTTATAATTTCTCTTGACCCCTCTGCTGCTTATGACAATATTGACCATCCTCTACTCCTGCAAATTCTTCACTCACTTAGTATCTGTAACAACGCCCTCTCCTGGTTCTCATCTTATCTTTCGAATGGCTCCTTCAGTATCTCTATCCCTAGCTCTTCCTCTTCGCCTGTCGACCAGTCTTTTCTCTATATATACGTTTTCTGACACATAACGGTACCTTTACACCCTTAAGCTTACTCCTGACATCCAGTCCCAGGTCACTGATTGTCTCTCTGCTATTACAGGCTCATTCCAATCCCGCCTAAACCAAGCGCAATTGTACCATTTTCTGTCAATCAGTAACATTATCCTTCATCCAGTCTCCCAAGCACACGGTGTAGCTGTAATATTTTACTCTTCACACATTTGTGCTGTTGCTAAATGTTGCTGATTTTTCACAAGTAGCTGTCCTTTTCTTTGTCGTTCTACAACAAATCTCTGACGCATGCCCTCATTATCTCCCAACCTGACTATTGTAACCTTCTCCTCTCTGGCATTGCTGCCTACTAAGGGCTGTAATATACAGCATGCGGCCGTGCGTTCCTATGCGAACGCGCGTGCACGTGCCGCATACTTTTCCTGTATATAGTGCCGGGAGCTGCAGGTAATGTATATGTGTGTGTGTGTGTATGTATGTGTGCGTATACAGCAGGGCCCCGCTTCTCGGCACTCCGCTTTTTGGCGATCCGCTGACACGGCGGCACCGAGAAGGGGGCCGCCATGTTGGATTTTAAGTCGCGCATGCGCAGAACGGGCGGGCGCGCCCGGCGCGCATGCACAGACCGCAGTTTGTGTGCGCATAACGTAGTTTGCGCGCGCAGAGCATAGGTCGCACATGCGCAGAACAGCAAAAATGCCGGTTTGCGCATGCGCAGAACTGAAAATCGCCGGATCTGTTTTCCGGCGATTTTCACTATACGGCGGGCCTCTGGAACGGAACTCGCCATATACCCGGGGCCCTGCTGTATGTGTGTGCATGGGCTGTGTGAGTGAAAGTAAGTCCTAGATAAGATTTTTTTTAAAGAAAAAAAACTTTACATACACACATACATTTGAGCGCAGGCAGCGGCGCGAAAAGATGAATTTCCTCATCTTCGCCGATGTCTGTCGGCTCCACTCTCCCTGCCGTGCGCGCGCGCAGCCCTTCTATAGAAAGGCTGACTCACGTCAGCCAACTAAAAATCCGCGAGTGCGCACTGCGTAGCACGCGCTCGGCACTATAGAACGTGCCTAACTCCTTACTCTACCATCCATCCCCCCAAAACTGATGGAATTCTCTCACTCTCTCTGTCTGTCTGTCTCTCCTGCCTCTCCTCCTCTCCTCTCTCCTCTATCTCTCCTCCCATCATCTCCCCTTCGCTCCATCCCTGCTCTCATCTCTCTCTCTCTCTCAGGTCTGTCTCTGCCTCTCTCCTCCTGAAACCCCTTCACTTGCTCCCCATAAACTCTGCATGAACTATACAAGTGTACTGATCTTATTCAAGGCTCTGTATTCTTCTACCCTCTCTTACATCTCGGCTCTGATCTCTCTCTATGCCCCTTCATGTTCCTTACGCTTTGCTGAAGCCTGTCTCCTCTCTGCTCTATTTGTCTTTCCAGCACTGTCATGTCTCAAACCTTTCTCACATTTGGCTCCGCACCCGGGGAACTCCCTCCATTCCTGCACTTGTGACACTTGGTATATTACCTCCATATACTGTATTGCTTGTACATTACTGGCACTATATAAATAAATATACATACATGGCTATGTGCGTGTATTTTATTTCAGCTCCAACAAATGTTATAAGGAGGGATTTCATCTTCAATCACATCTTTTCGGGCATATAACCATTTTGCAATAATTGTGAATTCCATTGCTGGAGTCCCAAAAATTGTTTTATGGAAGACTCCAACAGGGTCCAAGCTGCACAATTGTAACAATAATAATAATGTTCCTGTGTGTGGGAGGGATGTTGCCTTACCTGACGTGTCGCCCCCCAGAAGATACGCTGCAGCAATGTAAGCTTCATCTGGACCCCGATCGCTGGCAGGAGAGAAGAAAAAATGATAAAGGGAACAGCTGTCTCCATGGAATCTCTCCCAACCCCTGCAGGATAACAAGGGGAACAGCTGTCTCCGGGGAATCTCTCCCAACCCCTGCAGGATAACAAGGGGAACAGCTGTCTCCGGGGAATCTCTCCCAACCCCTGCAGGATAACAAGGGGAACAGGCTGTCCTCCGGTGCATCTCTCCCAACAACTGGCAGGAGGTAACAATGGGGGACCAGCTTGTCTCCGTGAATCCGCCCAACCCCTGCATATTTACGCAGGGTAACAGCTGTCTCCAGGAAAAGTCGCTTGCCCACCCCTTGTCAGATATCACGGGGAACAGCTGGTCGCTCCTCCGGGAATCCCCCAAACCCCTGTCAGGATAACAAGGGACCAGCTGTCTTCCAGGACTCTCGGGTCCCACCTCTGCAGGATTAACGGGTGAACACCTGTCCTTCGGGGGATCCTCTCCCCAACCCCTGCCGGAATCCTACGATAGGGATACAGCTGTCTCCGTGGATATCTCCCACCCTGCGAGGATAACAAGGAACAGCTGTCTCCGGGAGAAATCTCTCCCACCCCGGGCGGATAACATCCAGGCGGACATCTGGTCCTCCAGTGAAACATCTCTTCAACCCCTGCGATACAAGGGGAGACATCGGTGGCGTCCGGGAATCTCTCCCAAACCGGGGAGCGTCTGGCAGGGATTAGACCGGAGGGTAAGCAAGTCTGTGGGCTGGTGGGCTTCCGGGTGATCGTCGTCCCAACCCCTGCCGGATAACTAAGTGGAACAGTCTTGTCTGCCAGAAAGCGCGCCTCAACCCCTGCATATAACAAGGGGAAACGGACTTTCCTCCGTGGATCTCTCCCAGACCCTGCAGATGCACCAGGTGGAACATGCTGTGGGCTGCCACGTGGAATCTCCCCAACCCTGCTGGATAACCGGGGTGAACATCCTGTCTCCTGGTGGGAATCTCGTCCAAGCCCCTGCAGTGAGAGTTGAGTAAGCAGGGGAGGGAGCGAGCGCTGCTCGTCGTGGAATCTCCTCGATCGAGGACCCCGGGTGCAGGGATAGACAAGGGGAGCAGTCTGCTCGGGAGACTCTGGGTGGGGGAGGGGGGAGGGGGGGGTGGTGTGGAAGCGGGGTCGTTCGGGGTGGGAAAGGGTGGGGGGTTGGTGGTGGGGGGTTTTGGGGTGCGGCGCCGTCTCCTGTCCCAACCCCTGCAGAGTAACAAGGGGAACAGCCTGTCTGGGGGCTCCGGGAATCTCTCCAACCCCTGCAGGATAACAAGGGGAACAGCTGTCTCCGGGAGACATCTCTCCCAACCCCTGCAGCGATAACAAGGGGACACGCTGGTCCTTCCAGGGAAGAATCTCTCCAACCCTGCAGGATAACAAGGGGAACAGCTGTCTCCCGGGAATCTCCTCCAACCCCTGCAGATAACAAGGGGACAGCTGTCTCGGGGGGAATCTCTCCCCACCCCTGCAGGATAACAAGGGGAACAGCTGTCTCCCGGGGAATCTTCTCCCAACCCCGGCAGGATACAAGGGAACACTGTCTCCGGGGAACTCTCCCCAACCCCTGCAGGATAACAAGGGGAACCACGCTGTCTCCGAATCCCTCCCAACACCCTGCAGGGGATAACAGGAACAGCTGTCTCCAGGGAATCTCTCCCACAACCCCTGCAGGATAACAAGGGAACAGCTGTCTCCATGGAAGTCTCCCAACCCCTGCAGATAACAAGGGGAACAGCTGTCTCCAGGGAATCTCTCCCACCCACCTGCATGATAAACCAATGGGAACAGCTGTCTCCGGGACTCTCTCCCACCCTCACCTTAACTCAAAAGAGAAGAGAAAACGGTAGGGCGCTGCGGAAGGGAAGAGAAAAAGGAAAGTAAAAGGAACAAAGTGCGAGAGGGGGGAAAACGGAAAACCAAGGTGAGCAGAGAGGCCCAGCGAGGGAGAAGCGAATGTGGGTGCGGACAAAAAGACAAAAGAGAACATATACTGGAAAAGATAAAGGGGGTATTGAGTGGAAGCAGGGGATAGGCTGGCGGGCAGGGGAGGGTGCGTGAGGTATCGGGGGGGGGGGGGGAGCCGCAAGAGCTCGTGAGCCGACCGGGGAAGGTGGTATGAAAGGTTGCGAAGATACGTGGAAGAGGGCGGGGACGGGACGGTGTTATATGCGTGGCAGGGGCGAAACAATTGGTGCAGGAAGTGGGGGGAGTTTAAGGGGCTTATGTTGGGCGGCAAAGAAGGGGGAAATTGTTGGGTGTGTTGGGGCCGTAGTAGGCGGGGGGGGCGGTGGAAGTGTGCAAAGGAAAAGGGGGAGGGTGTGTGGTGAAGGGCGGGGGGTGTGCGGTGGGAGTGGCGGTATGTGGTGTGGTTCGTGATGGGGGTTCGGTGGGGGGGGGGGAGTTGTGGTTGTTGGTGGTGGTGGCGGGTAAAGGTGAGAGGTGGGGGGGTAGGGGGTACGCGGGTGGCGTTCCGGGGTGGGGGGGTTGGGGTGGCGTTTAAGGGTGTGTGGTTTCGGGGAGTGATGGGTGTTGGTGGGGGGTGTGGGGGAGGGGGGGGTGGCTGTGGGGGGGGGTAAAAAAAGAGAGGTCCGGGGGGGGTGGTGAAGGCGGAGTGGGTGGCGGGAGGGGGGAGGGGGCAGGGGGGGGTATTTGGAGAGGGTCGTGCGAG
The DNA here is from genome assembly GCA_036426205.1 of Ascaphus truei. NCBI lineage: Eukaryota > Metazoa > Chordata > Amphibia > Anura > Ascaphidae > Ascaphus > Ascaphus truei. The sequence goes on from CM071571.1 coordinate 18,693,620, forward strand.
GGCTAGTGGGATGTGTGGGGATGCTGGGGGGGGTGGGGGAGGCGAGGAGGAAGGGGACGACCGCGGGGGGCGGATGAAGGGCTGGTAGCCGGTGTGGGAGGTGCAGAAGGGTGCGCGGGTAAAGGAGGAGCGAGGTGATAGCGGGTGGGGGAAGTGGGGGAGGGAGGGACGGAGAGGGGGTTACTGTAAAAGATGCAGCAAGCGGGACCTGGCGGGAGTTGCGGGCACTAAGGGCGTGAAAGGGAATGAGGAGGCAGTCCCGCTCGTGAAGGCAGACCGGAAGTGGGTGGGAAGGTGGGGAGGTGGGGCGGGTGGGGGGGTGGGGGTGAGTGGGGAGGGGGCCCGTGGGCTCCAGTTGGGGAGGAGAGAGAAAAGATAAACTGTGTGAGGAACGGGGCGATTTTGTGGACCCGAGGGAGGAGCGGGGAAGTGAGGCGATGGAAGGGGGGGGCGGGGTGTGAGGGACAGGTTATGGGGTGGGGAAAAGGGGGGCGGGAGGGGTGGGTATGGGGACGGGCGGGGGGCGTGGGTGTGGTGGGGGTGGGAGGAAGGGTTGGGTGGGGATGGTGGGCGGGGAAGTTAGAGGGGGGAAGAAATGGAGGATGTAAGTCAGGGGGTGGGGAGGTGAACGGCTGGTGGGGGGTTTGGGTGGATGGAGAGTAGGTAATGATAAAGAAGTGGGTGTAGGGGGGGCGGAGGGGGAGGGGTGGGGGATCAGGGGGGGAAGGGGGGGGGGGACGGGACGAGTAGGTGTGGGGGTGGGGGAATGGTAGCCGAAAAAGGGGCTGATGGGAGGATGAGATATTCGAGGATAGGGGGGTCCAGGCAGGTGAGGAAGGAGGAGAAGGGGGTCGAGATTTGGGGGTTTGTGCGGGTTGGGGAGGTGGGGAATTGCTGTACGGAGCGAGGGGCGTGGGGCCTTTGGGGAAGGGGGGGGGGGGGCGGGGGGGGGCGGGGGGGGGGGGGGTAGAGGGGGGTGGTGACGGGAAGGGGGGACGGGGGGGTGACGCGGGGGTGGGGGGGTGAGGGGAGGGGGGCGAGGAGAACCGGGGTGCCGAGAGGGAGGGGGGGCTGGGGGGTGGTAGGGGGGCGCGGGAGGGTGCAATAGCGAGGAGCTCGGGGCTGGTGGGTTGAGGGGCGGTAGGAATGGCGGGAGGGTGGTGGGGGTGGGGGGGGTGTGGGTTGTGGGTGGGGGTATGGTTCGGAGTGTTCTTTCGTGGTGAGCTGGTGTTGGTGGGGGTGGTGGGTTGGGTTGGGGGGGGGGTTGGGGCGGTGGGGTGCGGGGAGGGGTGAGGGAGGGTTGCGGCGGGGCGGGAGAGTGGAGGGCGTATGGGGAGGTAGTTGTGTGGGGGGGTGGGTGGTGTGTTCAGGGATGTTAGGGCGGCGTGGTTGGGGATGTGACGCGTTGGTCTCGTGGGGAGGGAGGGGGCGGCCGGCCGAGTCCGGGGGCGAGCTGTGTTGCCGTGGAAGGGGCGTGGGGGGGTAGGGGTGGCCCTGATAGGGGGAGTTAGAACAAGGTTGTGAACAGCGTTTCTCCAGTGGAATCTCTCCCAACCCCTTCAGATAACACGGTGTAACAGCGTGTCCTCCGTGGAATCTCTCCCCACCCTGCTAGTATAACAATGTTGGTTACCCTGCTGTTAGTCTTCCCTGGTAATCTCTTCCCAACCCTGGTGTCAGGATACACAGGGGTAACTGCTGGTCGTCCGGTGTAATCCTCTCCCAACCCCTTCAGGGATAACTACTTGGGAGAAGCTTCTTCAGGGGTGAACTCATCTGCAACGCCCTGCAGGATAACAGCATGGGAAGCGCCGTCTCCGGAGGAGGGTGTGAATTGCGTCGTCCCCACCCCTTGGGGCGTCATAAACCGGTGTGAACAGGCTGGTCTTTCCGGGAGTGCGTCTCTCCCCCACCCCTGGGTGTGCATGAGTAACAAGACATGGGCGTCTCCTGGGATCTCGGGTCGCGCGGACCGCATGGCAGGGTAAACAAGGGAACAGCTGTCTCCGGGGAATCTCTCCCAACCGCTGCATTAAACATGGGTAACACTGTCCCGGTGAATCTCGGTCCCAAACCCTGCTGATACAATGGGTGGGAACGCTGGTCCCAGGAATCCTCTCCTCCACCCCGCTGCAGGGAAACAAGGAAAGCTGTCTTCCGGGAATCGTGCTCCCAACCCCCTGCAGTTAATGCGAAGGGTGTTGAACAGTCTTCTCCAGGAATCCTCCCAACCCCTGCAGTTGATTAAGCATGGGACAGCTGTCTCTGCGTACCGGTGGGATCTTCTCCCACTCCTCTCATGATAACAAGGGACAGGCTGTCGCTTCCGTGAAATCTCTCCCAACCCCTGCAGATTAGCCAATGGATTGATCAGCTGGTTCCTCGGGGAATCTTCGTCCCAACCCCTGTGCATGAGAACAAGGGGAACAACTGTCTTCATGTGAATTGCTCCCAACCGCGGCTGTTAGTATGACAAGGGGAACAGCTGTATCCCGGGATATCGTCTCCCAAGCCCCGTCACGGATAAGGGCAAGGGAACCAGCTTGGTCCTGCCCGTGAATCTCTCCCAACGACCCTTCGTATAGCCAGGGGATACACTGTCTTCTCCGGGGAAATCTCTCCCAACCTCCTGCAATAACAAGGGGAACAGGCTTCTCCGTCGTCCGCGGAATCTCTCGTCAGAGCTCTCCCCCAGACCCCTGCTTAGGATACAAGTGTGGAACAGCTGGTCTCGCGGGAAGTCTCTCCCAACACTGGCATATCCACAGAGAGGGGGAGATCGATAAGTCTGTCTCCATAATCTCCTCCCAACCCTCTGATGGATGTGGGACAAGGGAACAGGTCTGTCTCCTGAATCCTCCCAACCCCTGCAGGACATAACGATATGGTACACTGTCTCCATTGTGAATCTCGCCCAACCCCCGGCTATAGGGTGACCAAGGAACATGCTTCTCCGGGAATCATTCCTCCCAGGGGACCCACCTGCAGAAATAACAAGGGGAACACTGCTCCGGGGATCTCTCCAACCCCTCAGGAACATTTGACAGCTGTCCTCCGGACTCTTCTCCGCAACAGCTGGTGCAATACAAGGTAAACAGCTTGTCAATCCATGGTATTCTCTCCCCAACCCCCAGATAACAAGGGTGAAACATACTGTCTGCCGTGGAATCTCTTCCAACCCCTGCATGATAACAATGGAACAGCTGTCTCCGGTACTTTCTAGGCCCAGTGAACCCCAGTGGAGGTACAAGTGGATACAGCCGGGGCTCCAGGAATCGCTCCCAACAGTCCCTGCAGATAAGCAGAGGGAGAAAACGTTCGTCGTGCGAGTAGGTAATCCCCCTCGCTCCCCCGCGGGCTCCTCACCCCCAAGCGAGTCTGTGCATGAGAAAGACCGGTGGTAACATGCTTTTCTCCGTGGTAATCGCCCTCTCACCGCCCTCCCCCCCAACACTGGCAGTATAACGGGGAACAGCTTGTCTCCATTGATCCCAGTTGATCCCCCTCCCTCACCCCCCCCCACCCAACACCTGCAGTAGATACTGGGGGGGCAGCTTTCTCTTAGTGAAATCCTCCCTCAGTCACCCCCTCCCCCCCAACATGCATGATAACAGGGGGAACAGCTTTCTCCAGTGAATCCCCCTCTCACCCCCTCCCCCCCAACACTGGCAGGATAACAGGGGGAGCAGCTTTCTCCAGTGAATCCTCCTCTCACCCCCTCCCCCCCAACCCTGGCAGGATAACAGGGGGAGCAGCTTTCTCCAGTGAATCCTCCTCTCACCCCCTCCCCCCAACCCTGGCAGGATAACAGGGGGCACAGCTGTATCCAGTGATTCTCTCCCAACACCGGCAGTTCTGCGTGTCAGGCTCTGCTTTGGTATCACTTTATCATTTATAGTTGGGATGACACAGGGTATCCTTTAAATAAAAGAGCACGTTTGACATTTTACTCTGTCATAAATTCTAAGCAAATGTGTCTAATTTAAGATGCCAAATAATGCAATTTCTTACTCCGATCATGAAAAGGGGGAAGGTTACATTGCTAAGAAAAGGATGACAGTGATAGATACATTCCATAATATGTGCATTTTGTTACTCCGTATAACCTCTCCCTATAACTCCTTCTATTGCCACATATAACAACTCTATTTGTCCCCTATAACTCTTTCTAGTGCTCCATATAACCTCTCCCTATAACTCCTATTACCCCATATAACCTCTCCCTATCACTCCTATTGCCCCATATAACCGCTCCCTATAACTCCTCTTATTGCCTAATGTAACAAATTCCCATAACTTCTCCCATGAACACTTCCCAAGTAACAAGTGACACGGGGAAGAAGTACATTGATATTGTCAGGATATTATAAACAGAATGAAAATATCATTCTGATAGTGGAGATGAAACATACACAAGATACAAGAGGCACCCGAAACTTTCATCTGTTTGCGTCTATGTATCGAGGAGCAATTCTGGAGCAACACAAACTGCAACAGATGTATCCATGAAATAATCCTATTCATTTAAACATGATTCTTTCTTTGATTCAGTATTAATGCTGCAGAGTCGTGCCCCCATAATTGCACCACTTTTGTCTTGATACATATGCCGCTAAACTGTGTCAAACGATGTTGCCCATGTTTCATTCACAAACTCAAGCACACATCTAACTCCTCAGAAGCCAGAGGTACTTACAGCACATGTTACAAAGTCCTCTGGCACAGAAGGGGTTTAGATAATCAGAAAATACTGATCTAATAATATCCGCGGTGTTGCCATGCCTTCTGCCACTCATCTCCCACTTCTCACCCTCCTGCGCTTCGTCTTCTCAACCTACGGCGCTTCTACCTTAGTCTTCTCGCCCTCCCGCGCTTCTTCTTCTCGCCCTCCCGCACACTCAAACTTAACATGTGAAAGACTGAGATCCTTCCAAGCCTGGCCCTACTGCCTCCTTCTACATTACTGTCGGCAGCACTATCATACACCCAGTATCACACGCACGCTGCCTAGGGGTCACATTTGACTCCTCCCTCACATTCACAATGCAGCTAGAACCTGTCGTGTTTTCCTCTGTAAAATTGCAAAGATACGCCCTTTCTTCTGTTGCTTTACTGCTAAAACTAACTATAGCTCCAATCTCTTCCGTCTCGACTATTGTAACCTTCTATTGTCCAACATTCCTGCCTCTCACCTGTCTCCCCTACAATCTCTCTTAAATGTTGCTGCTAGAATCACTTTACTCTCTCCTAAATCTGTCTCGGCGTCTCTCCTGCTGAAATACCTCTCCTGGCTTCTTATTAAATCCTGTATTACTCACACAATAGTTCCCCTCGCTTTTAAGGCTATATACTCTTTTGCCCCTCCTCACATCTAAGCCCTAATGTCTCACTATACACCGTCCTGACTCTTGATTTCTGTTCAAGGATGTTTCCGGTTTACCCCTTTTGTATATACTGTAAAGCCCTCTCCCGCCTTAAACCGTTCTCACTGACTGCCCACACCCCTGGAATGTCCTTCCCCTCAATACACGACTAACACCTTCTGTCTCCACCTTTAAGACCCATCTGAAACCACACCTCCTTAACGAAGCATATGAGTAGCTCCATGGCTGATACTATACACCTCATACATCGACCATATCCCCTCGCAGACACACTTACCAGAACACCTTCCTACTTTATCTGTACGTTCCTCCTACTTTTCACTTAGATTGTAAGCTCTTCGGGGCACGGACTCCCTTTTCCTAATGTTACTTTTATGTCTCAAGCGCTTCTACCCATTATGTGTTATATTATTATGTCACATGTATTACTGCTGTGAAGCGCTATGTAGACAAAGATATACATACATACATACAATGTGTTCTTTCTCTGTCCCTGTCTCGGGCTGGGATGTTCCTTTCAGGCACAGAATAAGGTATTATTGGTGGTGTCACTTAGAAAAGTTGTGACGTTCAGTAAGTAAAAATCTCCCATAAGATTCAGGCTGCTGAGTTAGGCTGGGGCCATGGTGCCGCAGACTGTGCGGAGGCATTCGCACGCTCAGCGATCAGACTGCCTTAAGGCAGTGATCGTGTCCATGCGGCGTGCGGGCGCTTGCGGGGACGCACGTTGCGCAAAAAATCAGTTGAAACTGATTTCTTGGCGCGACATGCTGGTCACGTGAGCCCAATAAGGGCGAACCAGCTTCGTGATGCCCCTAGGCACGCCACAGCACGGCGCGTCTCCACTGGCCACAAAACGCACAGCTTCACGCGGGTGACGTCACGGCCACACACGCCTCTGCACGGGGCGAAAGCGCCATGGCCCCAGCCTTACACAAAAGACAGAGAACCCCAATGCTACATCCAACATAACAAATCCTATAGTTAAATACTTATCTGTTCTTCTGTCATTAGTGAGGGTCACTTATTTAAATTCTTTGATCAAAGCCCTCTGTAAGCTGGCAGACCATGTCATGTCAGACCTCTTTTTCTGCAAGTCATAACACTATCTCTGCGAGTGATCTCTTTACCTCTCTAATACGAGGAAGGAGTCTTAATAGACAGGTTATTCACAGCTGTATCTCGGGACTTGCTATTTAAAGATGGACAGGGAAGCTTGGAAACAGGGAGCAGGGTGTCACAGACCTCCAAACTATTGTTTAACAATTAAAATCTATACACACACACACATCTGTAAGATCAAACCCAGACCCACCTCACCATATACATATATTTATGTCCAAGTCCTCATATTAGAGAGGAGAAAAGAATATTCACAGAGATAGTGTTAGGACTTAAGTGACCATCACTTATGAGAGAAGAAGAGATAAGTATGTAACTACAGTATATGATTTGTTATGTTGGATGTACACTAGGGTTCTCTGCCTTTTGTTTATACATTATCACATACCAAATACCACTCCCTTTTGACATAAATATATATAGATATGTGGCTGATTTAGGACCTCGGTCCTTAACCCACTCTCTCACTTCAGGTAGGCACAGGGTTAAAAATTGCTCATGAATTACGAGATCCAATAACCCCTCAACACTTTCAATTTCCAGCCCCTAACCCCCCCCCCCCCCCCAACCCACTGCTTGCACAAAGATGTCAGACGCCACACCAGCTCAGAAAAGCCAGCGGTATAACCGCGCTGAAGGGTTCTGAACTTCTGCCTGTAGATTTCAGGGGCGATATTGAAATGGTGCAGCAACGTCGCTTTGAAGTCGTTATAATCTGTCAAGGTGTGCAGGAAGATAAGCGAAGACATTCAGGGCTCTCTCAATCAATTTGGGAATAAGATATGTTGCCCATTTATCACGTGGAAACTGATGCTTCCTGCAGATTTTTTTCAAACGTACGCAGGAAAGTGTCCAGGTACCCATCTTTTGCCAGGTTTGGGAAATGCCCCATACGGGGGTTTGGAAGGGCTGGACATCTTATGTTTGGTGGTGGCGATGCCCTCTGAAGCTTGGTAAGTTTCAGCTGGTGCCTTAGATCCGCAGCATATCTTTCCCTCGTATCCTCGCATTCTGCAGCTTGCCTTTCTACTTTGCGTTCTGCAGCATATCTCGCTGCTTCGCCTTCTGAAGCTTGTCTCTCTCTTGCTCAGCATCATGCTCTTGGAACTGGGTGATGAGTTGCGACCTCTTTGCGTCATCTACTGGTACTTGAGAGTAGTTTGCAAGTACACATCCAGGGCACTGGCAGGCTGAGAACTGCTGGAGTCCTCTGAATACTGCTGCGGCCGAGTTTATTCGAGCATTTGCCCGTTCTCGGCCGCAGCAGTAACCTGGCGCGCGCCGGAGGGTGCCGGGCGCGCGCCGAAGCAGCGGAGGAGCGCCCTCCGATCGATCCATCCTCCCGCTGCCGGGTCCGCCGGGTCCCCCGGAACCCCCTGCCGCCGTCCCCCACATCGCGGGACACCAGGGCTCCCTCGGGGAGCCCTGGACGCGCGTGCAGGGAGCGCAGGCACCCGATGACGCGTGACCGCGCGCACGCTGAGGGAGTGCGGCTAGCACGCCGGGGCATCCCCCGGCTTGCGGTGCTAGCCGTGCTGCAATAAAGTGTGTCGGTAGTGTATGATAGTCCTGGGTTTCTTGACCCGTGGGCAATTTCCAGGGCTAAGCCACCCTCGGTTCCACTGCCGTGGTTGTCCTGGCCCAGTGTAGCATCTTGTTCTCTATCATTTTCCCTCAAAATTTGGATCAGCTCTTCTTTATTTTTAACACACACATTCCCAGCTAGCTCAAACTCCCACACCCAAAACATCATGAATATATATTTATGTCAAAAAGAGTGCTACTGGGCGTGGCAAATGTATACAACAAAAGACAGGGGTGCCCAATGCTACATCCAATTGACAAAACAAATAAAGTAATAAGTATAAAGTTTAAATACTTCAATAATAATAATATTTACTTGTTTATTTAGTTAAGCCCCCAAGTCTTTTGTTGTATACATTTGTCACGCCCAGTCGCACTCTTTTTGACATATATATTCATGATGTGGTGGGTGTAAGAGTTTAAGCTAGCTGGGAATGTGTGTGTTAATCAATTTCTGACTGGTAACAGTTGTATGGAGGTAGGTGGCACCTCTCCCTAGAGCTCACTCCTCCTCACCTTTTTAACTTGGGAGGTCTTTTCACTTTGCTGCAAAGAACACGATCTACTATGGTTCTTTCCCCTCATACAGAGGTAAAGGGAAGGGCTCACAGTGTAGTGTAGGACCTGCATTCATTTTGGTTATACCTTGACGTGGTATGCAGGCTTATGACGCTTTGGCCAAAAGGTTTAACTAAATAACCAAGAAAATATTATTATTATTGAAGTATTTCAACTTTATACTTATTACTTTATATGTTTTGTCAATTGGATGTAGCATTGGGCACCCCAGTCTTTTGTTGTATAGTTCTTTATTTTTACCCAGACCTGGGAGATCATGCTCCTCACTCTGAGTCATCAGCGCCTCTTTCGTCTGGCGTTGGTATAAAGCACACACCAAAAAAATTGGACGGCGCTCCCACACTACCCATATAAGTGAATCAAGTGGATAATAAAAAATATACGTGATAGAAATTTGGATGACAATTGCTCAAAACCTCCGGTGAGGACTTGTTTCCAAAAGTCCTCTAATACAGCATTTTCTCCTCCAAGATCCAGAAGGAGCAGGATCACACAAAAAAGAGAAGATAATCGTGTACTCTGTATGGTAAGTACGGGTTATATTGAGCTGAGCTTGGCTCATATACAGTAGCTGCCCACTTACTATAGGATAGCAATATTACAGCAGTTTAACCACTGATGTGTGTGTGACTTCTTGGTATTGTGCTGGTGTTTGGACCCCAGGTTTATGCAGGCAACGATGCTGATGATCCCCCAAGTGGATGGGTTTAGGTACAGTCTCAGGGTAAAGATGTAGCCTCAGGGTAAAAGAGAGCATATAGTGCAGACCAATAATAGACAAGTGTTTAGTGCAAACGTACACACATTTTACTCACACTTTGAAGTATAAAATCAGGCAGTATTCTCCGGAACAGGATTGTCTAATTCCTGTGTCATTTTGCAGCTCATATGATTTATGTCTCCCTAGTTCAGCTGCCTGTATTTCCCCCTGTCCCAGCAGCTAGCTGCATGTGTAAGGCAACATGATTGATACATATGTTCTTTACACAGCCCTAGTCAGTGTTGGTTGCCTTAGCAACCTCCTATTCTCCTTAAGAAAATGGGCTATCCCACCCCCCCTTGTCTCTGTTCACAGTTAGTCTGATCCTGAGACTATTCCTATTCCCCAGATTCCTTTACACTTCCTTTCTAATCTAGCTGGCTCAGTAAATACATCTCATGCTATTCACCTCCTGGCAAGTATCACCGTTGTGACGATGGGGAGGATTTGGCCCGGGACTAAAGGGGTTACACCCCAATTGGCCACCCTCTACCCTCACCTGGGAAGCAAGGGGTTAACTGGACTGAGGTCCAGTAATGTGTTTTTACCTCGCTTCAATATCCAAATGCTTAATCCCCTGTAAAAAAAGGTATTGTTTCTGGGCCAGTGTCTGCACCACACACACTGGGGCTTAAGGGGTTAATAAGCTACAGTTTAAGAAAATACAACTGTGGGGTGTCTTTTTGGAAAATCTGGACTTTAAAAGGCTTGATTGAAGTTGGGTGTGAAAAGCAGAAGGGGTTTTTAGTGTACAGTATGTTAATACCTAATTTGCAGACCAAGGGAATATTGCTAGAGACAGCTAGACCCAGGCTGGGACATTGGGTGTGACATTTAGCACCAGGTGACAAATGTCCACCACCCAGGGGTCCCTGCTTCAAAGGATTTTTTGATGGGGGCCAGGGGGTGCGGTTACCAAGGGGAGATCACAATGAGTGACCTTATTAAATATAAGAATATTATGAGATGTCCTCGGCGGAACATGCTAAGAGTTACATATGTGTATTCGTGGGACCAAGCCCCAACTAACGAATACAGACACCTGAGATCTAACATATACTAAGAGCCAGATATTAATATCTCTCTTAATTTTAGTACTACATGGTAATATTTAGTCTCATTGGGAGCGTCACGCGGGCCGGAATGTATTAATATGTCTCGCGTGCCAGTAAGTATTACTGAACTGAAGTTATGAAGTTATTTAGATAGGAAAAGCAGTTTGTAAACATCCTTGGGTGGGAGGAGTTTTACTCTGAGGAAAACTGTCAACTTCCCCGCTGATTTATGAGAGGGGCTGGGTTTAGGTTGTGTTCAATGGGAAATAATTGTATAAGAACCAGGCTCAGCCTATGGCTATTGTCTTCATGTATGGCAGCGTTTCCCAAATGGTGGGTCGCGACCCGGCACCGGGCCACGGCACCAAAATTGCCGGGTCGCAGCGAGGCTGGCCGCGCGGTGTCTCCCGTCCCCCGGCACCAAAATTGCCGGGTCGCAGAGAGGCTGGCCGCGCGGTGTCTCCCGTCCCCCCCCAAGTTAAAAAAATGGCAGCGATTCCCCCCGTGGTCCCGCGCGCATGCGCAGGGCAAGCAGGGCCCGCTCCCTTCCCCCCACTCCCAACGTGGGACGGAGGAGGAAGTACCAGCTCCTCTGCGGCCCGCACGTTATGTGGGATGGAGGGGGAAGTACAAGCTCCTACTGCGGCCCGCTTCCCCCCGCGGCCAGCTTCCCGAGCTCACCTCCCATGGCACCCCCTCCGAGCCCATCTCCCGTGCCCCCAAGCCCACCTCCCGTCCCTGGCAGCAGGGGATATCGGGGGCAGCAGGGGAAAGCGTCCGGCGGCAAGGTAAGTCATCCCACACTGTCACCCACCCAAGTGTCCCTGCCCCCCCCCCCCCAACCACCACCCCCAGTCCCCTTGGCCCCCTCAAAAAGTCCCTGTCCCCCTCAACATTCCCCTGGCCCCCTCAAAAAAATCCACCCACCCACCCAGTCCCTGGCCCCCTCAAAAAAGTCTCTGGCACCTTCAAAAAAGTCCCTGGCCCCCTCAAATCCCACCCACCCACTTAGTCCCTGGCCCCCTCAAAACCCAATACCCAGTCCCTGGCCCCCTCAAAACCTACCCACCCACATCCGTCATTGCCTGTAATTCACTGTTTGTGTCTGTGTGCATATAGGGGAGAGCGAGTGTGTGTGTATCTGTATCTGTGTGTGTGTGTGTATCTGTGTGTGTGTGTGTGTATCAGTATCAGTGTGTGTGTATCAGTATCAGTGTGTGTGTATCAGTATCAGTGTGTGTATCAGTATCAGTGTGTGTGTGTGTATCAGTGGCTGTGTGTGTGTATCAGTGGCTGTGTGTGTGTATCAGTGGCTGTGTGTGTGTGTATCAGTGTCTGTTTGTGTGTGTGTGTGTGTATCAGTGTCTGTGTCTGTGTGTATCAGTGTCTGTGTGTGTGTGTGTATCAGTGTGTGTGTGTGTGTGTGTGTGTGTGTCAGTGTCTGTGTCTGTGTGTGTGTATGTCTGTGTGTGTGTATCAGTGTCTGTTTGTGTGTATCAGTGTCTGTGTGTGTATCAGTGTCTGTGTGTGTATCAGTGTCTGTGTGTGTATCAGTGTCTGTGTGTGTGTATCAGTGTCTGTGTGTGTGTATCAGTGTCTGTGTGTGTGTTTGTGTGTGTGTGTGTAGCAGTGTCTGTGTGTGTGTAGCAGTGTCTGTAGTAGTGTGTGTGTGTGTGTGTGTGTAGCAGTGTCTCTGTGTGGCTGCGTGTGTCAGTGGCTACGTGTGTGTCAGTGGCTGCGTGTGTGTATCTGTGCGTGTCTGTCAGTGGCTGCGTGTCTGTCAGTGGCTGCGTGTCTGTCAGTGGCTGCGTGTCTGTCAGTGGCTGCGTGTCTGTCAGTGGCTGTGTGTGTGTGTGTGTGTATCAGTGGCTGTGTGTGTGTGTGTATCAGTGGCTGTGTGTGTGTCTGTGCAGGCCCTATAGGCCAGTATAGGCGATAACATTTTTAGTGGGTCACGAAGGAGAAGTTCAAAAATAACCGGGTCACGGAAAAAAAAAGTTTGGGAAACCCTGATGTATGGTCTTCATGATCTGCATGTATTGGTGTGATGTCTTCATCTGCAACTGAATTATGGAAGAAATGGCCCATCCTGTATCCTGATGGCTTTCTTGTCCTAATCTTTAAGTAAGTGTCTATATTTTGCCTGTTATTTGTATATTTTGTGTGTTCACCTTTATCAAGGAATAAATTATATTTTATCATATCTAAGTCTCGTCCCAGTTCAACCCAGATAGATAGATAGATAGATATATATATATATATATATATATATATATATATATATATATATATATTGTGACAAACGCCCCTCTTTTGTAGTGCTGACGTCTGTCTGGGTTCTTCCCGACACAGTCTTCTAGGGTTAATTATACAACAAACAGGATCATGCAAAGTATTATGCTGCTTAACTCAGGCTTCTGCCTGCTTTATTTTCATCCAAGTAAGGTACTGCAGCTTTAACATGTGTAGGTTAGAGGTACTCAGATACTTTCATTCAGCAGTTCACACATTTCAGTGTTACAATATTTCCCACACTGTTATTTCAAGAAATAAAACCAAAATCATATAAGCAAATCCTATCCCTTTCAGGGATCTAACTACACATCAGAATCAGTCTCTCTAACAGCTGCTGGCCAACTAAACTGGTTCCCCAGCTTAAAACAATGCTCTCTCACTTAGGGACACAAGATACAGCACAGTCTTTTAGCAACAGCAGTAACCATTTGTTTTGTCTTATCTGTTCGTGGTGTCCAGGCAAATCCTCTGGTACTGTCATACGTGGAGAGGCCGTCAACCTCGATACTGGATGCAGGAGAGTAGCGACACCCCCAGCCCCCAGGCTCCAAGGAGAGAGAGTGAAATGCAAAACCTCTCTGCTCTAAGTACCTGTGCATGTGATTAGAAGAGCAGGTGAGGGAGAACTAGAGCCATAGTAATCTGTGGTCTGGATTTTCCATCCAGCTGCCTAAGTTAATGGGAAGATGTGGAACGGATCATTTTTAACTATTCCTGCACTTTCTGCTCTAAAATGGGGCAGAAAGCTGCCTAACATCTTTGGACTATGTCACAATATATATATATATATATACAGGCATACCCCGCATTAACGTACGCAATGGGACCGGAGCATGTATGTAAAGCGAAAATGTACTTAAAGTGAAGCACTACCTTTTCCCACTTATCGATGCATGTACTGTACTGCAATCGTCATATACGTGCATAACTGATGTAAATAACGCATGTGTAACAGGCTCTATAGTCTCCCCGCTTGCACACAGCTTCGGTACAGGTAGGGAGTCGGTATTGCTGTTTAGGACGTCATGACAGGCGCATGCGTGAGCTGCCGTTTGCCTATTAGGCGATATGTACTTACTCGCGAGTGTACTTAACGTGAGTGTACTTAAAGCGGGGTATGCCTGTGTATATATATATATATATATATATATATATATATATATATATATATATGTTTGTGTATTATTAATAGCCTGTCACAAAGCTCCCGTCACAACCGTTTTTTACCTTTCCCTACTATCAAGCACCCTCACTATAGAGAAGCTCTCACTACACCATCATCTACAAGTGCCTTTGTGTGTCTATGCTTTCCCCAATAAAGTGAAGAAAAGACAAAGAACTTGTTATGCTTGTAAAAGGAACGAGTTAAGCTATCTGGCCATACTTTACCCAGCGTATACCCTGTGGCTCCAGAATAAGTATAATATGGGTAGCTGTAGGATTGAAGCCTTCGGTGCCGCTCAGAAGCTGTTTCCCGGCAGTCCTGTAGATCTGTAACTGTTACCGGGGAGCCCTCCACGTGTAGTGTGTCTTCGCAGACCGCCTCGGCATCTGACGTCACTCCGGGAGAGATTCTCCGCCTCCGGTGTCCTCGGCAATGCACATTCTCCAGCAGCTCTCCTACTGAATGCTCCCCCCGCAAGAATATCTCTACGCGTTTCACAGTAGACGAAGCATCAGCAACATTCACTGCCACTGAATTTTGCCAGCTTCCTGCAACAGGAGGAACACACACATACGCACACACACGCACGCACGCCGAGTGAGCCGCCGAGCACACCCTCTCCCCCTCTCCCCCTCTAGAGCACGCCCTCTCCCTCCCCGTGAGCCGCCGAGTAAAGGCCCCCATGAGCCACCGAGCACCCCTGCCTTGTGAGCCGCCGAGTAACCCCCCCGTGAGCCGCCGAGTAAACCCCCCATGAGCCGCCGAGCACCCCCCCATGAGCCGCCGAGCACCCCCCCTGTGACCCACTGAGTACACTCTTCCACCCCTTCCCCCTTCCCCAGTGAGCTCAAACTCCCACACCCACCACAAAGTGAATATATATTTATGTCAACCAGAGAGCTACTGAGCGTGGCAATTGTATATAACAAGAGACAGGGGGTGCCCAATGCTGCATCCAATTGACAAAACATATAAAGTAAAATACTTCAATAATAATAATTGGTTATTTAGTTAACCCTTTGGCCCCCTCTTTGGAGGCTGTGGCACCTCCCCCCAGAGCTCACTCCTCCTCCTTCACCCTTTTAACTTGGAAGGTCAATTCACTTGCTGCAGGAACAAGACCCATTATGGTTTTTTCCCCTCTCACAGAGGTAAAAGGAAGGGTTCACAGTGTAGTGTAGGACCTGCATTATTTTGGTTATACCTTGACGTTGGTATGCAGGCTTATGACGCCTTTGGCCAAAGGGTTAACTAAATAACCAATTATTATTATTGAAGTATTTTACTTTATATGTTTTGTCAATTGGATGCAGCATTGGGGGCCCCCTGCCCCTTCCCCAGTGAGCTGCGTCCGTGTCCCTAGCACCAGCAGCAGGATACAGCTACGCCAGGGGAGAGAGTGGGGACTGCTCCGGGCGGGGGACTCAGACAGACCCCCCGTGTCTCCGTAGGGGGAGAGGGGGGGCTGCTCAGGGGGGGGGGGGGGGGGGGGAGTCAGGAGAGAGGGGGGACATGATCCTAAGAATAACAGACACACAGACTGACACACACACACACACACACTGACTGACACACACACACACATACACACACAAACACTGGCTGACACCCAGACACACACAAGGAATTCAGTTACTATAAATATAGAAGTGCAAATAGCTAAAACACGCTTTCTACATCAAACTTCTTTGCGTTTTGGCACTGACATTGTGTTTTGATTAACTAAAAATATCACCATTACAACTACAATTTCTGTGACAAAACAGTGACAAAAGACAAAGAAGTTTCACTTAAAATGCGCGTGATCCGCACACACACAACTTTTTTTTTTTTTAGCCCTGCACTCTCTCTAGCAGTGCACCAATTGTATCTAGTGACTGCCTAGTCACATGATCTTCCCCACAGAACGTTTGCATCTTTGGTCCTCTTCTGCCGCACTGACGGCCATTTAGTGAACCCCCGAGCCGAATCTTTGCCAATCGATCAAAGGAGAACGGATGGATCGGCAATTTAGCTAATTACTTATCATTGTGTGGATTGTATTAATGCACATATTAAAGGGGGAAAAATTAAATTGAAAAAAAGAAAACGGCAGCTTGGACTGCTGCTTTAAGGTTGGCGGAAAGAAGATTTCACCAGCAACAAAGGAAAGGGTTCTTTACAGTAAGGGCAGCTAAAATGTGGAATTCATTACCCAGGGAGACTGTGATGACAGATACAATAGATATCGTAAAAATACCCCCCCCTTCTTCTTCCCCCTCTGCTCTACAAGCCCCATATCCTAGCCCCCCCCCCCCAGGCCTATTTGTAGGAAAAGACTTGACCAATCATAAGCCCAATACTGTATATTGTATTTTTTTTCAATGAAACTGTAGCTACATTAATCCCTGAAGCACCATATTGATCAACAGACTTCATATCGTGATATTATAATGACATGCATCGATAAATTAGCTGCAGTTTTTTATGCCCCAGTTTTACAGACTGGAAACTTTGATACATCCCCCTACAGTGACAGATGGGTTTATAGACTAGTTATGTGATTGGCAGACAAGTTATATGAGGTCTATACTAGGTATACAGTATGATGGATAGGCTAGTATACAAGGCTGGTTATGTAATGTACATACAGTTATCCAATAGATATACTGGTCAATTGTCAATATACCGATTATAGGATGAAAGAAATACTGGTTATATTAGGGTTATGCTGGTTGTATGATCCTATATTCATTGTACACTTGTTATAATGGTTGTATGCCGGTTTAAATACTGCCTGTGTGCTGGTTCAGCTTATTGTATACCGGTCACATTAGCAGTATGAAGGAGTGTTGGGAGGCTGTTCCCATTGTTCTAACAGATGGGTAATTAGGGGTAGCAGTACCAGGGTAATTACAGGGGAGGGGGGGGGGGGTGTGACAGTGAGAAGACAGCCATTGTACAATAATATCACGTAAACACCCTGCAAACATGAGAAAACAAAAGCGAGAGACGGACAAATACAGAAAGAGAGAGAAAGACGCATAGAAAGGTAGAGAGAGAAAGAGAAGGGCAGAGAATCCCTGTGGGATAACGGGCACGAGGGGATAATATGTTCTGTATTTAGAGTGGGGGTGGGTGATGTTGGTTGATGGGGTGCTGCTTTCATGTCAGTTAGCATTTGGGGGGGGCGAGGGGTCTCTGTTTACCTCTTTCCTCCTTGACTAGGCTCAGTGAACTTCTTGCCCACCCTCCCATTAATAAATAGTTATTTATAAAACGAGTGAATGAAAATAGTATATATTTATTTAGAATGTTTGGAAATTGGCGGACAGCTACTGCTCTTTAACCATTATTTGTTTTTCTGTCGATTTCTTGAAAGTATGTTATTAATTTGTTGTCGTTGCCAGCTCAGATGTTAAGGACAATGTTGGTTTGTATTTTTACCAAAGTGTGGGATGGGATGGTAGTGACTAGGTCCATTGCTTGACACCTGGCCCACTAACGACTTTCCTGGGGCCAAGACTAAATTATTTTCCTGGGGCAGAAGTTGTTGACCACGGATGGGGGGCTTGTAGAGCAGAGGGGAAGGAAGAGGAAGAGGCTTGGCCAGAAGTCAATCCTGTTTCTCCCCCTCTTGATGGCCATGGCTTGACATCTGCGACTTGGTGCTAAGCTTGTGATGTTCAGGATGTGTGCATGTTCATTCAGACAGTAGGTTAGTGGCCCAGTATAGATGATATGGCTGGTTATCATGTTTATCAATCATTGTGCTATAAATGTTTATTAAGCTGTGGGTTCTCTTCATCCAAATCACTGTGAATGTCTCTTATTTAGGATTTGAATCGGACAGCGCGTGCACAGAAGCTATGGAGGAATCTTTCAGGAGAGACAGACAGTGAGAGAGAGACAGTGAGAGAGAGAGAGAGAGAGAGAGAGAGAGAGAGAGAGAGAGAGAGAGAGAGAGAGAGAGAGAGAGAGAGAGAGAGAGAGAGAGAGAGAGCGAGAGAGAGAGAGAGAGAGAGAGAGAGAGAGAGAGAGAGAGAGAGAGAGAGAGAGAGAGAGAGAGAGAGAGAGAAAGAGAGAGAGAGAGAGAGAGAGAGAGAGAGAGAGAGAGAGAGAGAGAGAGAGAGAGAGAGAGAGAAAGAGACAGTGAGAGAGGGTGGGAGACAGTGAGAGAGAGAGAGAGACAGTGAGAGAGACAGAGAGACAGAGAGAGAGACAGTGAGAGAGACAGTGAGAGAGAGACAGTGAGAGAGAGACAGAGAGAGAGAGAGAGACAGTGAGAGAGAGAGAGACAGTGAGAGAGAGAGACAGTGAGAGAGAGACAGTGAGAGAAACACAGTGAGAGCGAGAGACACAATGAGAGCGAGAGACAGCGAGAGAGACTGACAAGAGGGAGAGACGGACAAGGTGGGAGAGACTGACAAGAGGGAGAGACTGACAGCGGGAGAAAAAGAGAGCAAGCCATATATGCTATGGGACAAAGTATAAGGGGAAAATGAAGAGAGATAAACGGGGGACGAAAGAGGCAAAGGAAGGAATGTATCCGTGTCCAGCTGAAATAATGGAGGTGTCATCTACACAACAGAACGACCTAACGACTGATGTTAAATTGGGGGGGGGGGGGGGGGGGGGAACACAAAAAAAAGCTAAGCATTCCAAAAAATATATAATCTTCTCTTCTACCAAAACTTTTCTTCTACGCTGTGCTGTGTCCTTATTCCAGGCTCATTGTTTGGGTGATGTACACATATTATGCCTTTATTATGAGGATATCTGCACACACCCTTGTAGCGGTGCCTGCTTTCTGGTATTTTGCTAAATATACATATACAGAGGCGAGAAAACTTTGTGAACTACTTAGGATTTTCACATATTTCCAACCTAAAATGTTGTTAGATCTTAATCTAAGTCCTAATAATAGATATAGATAACCTGATCAAACAAATTACACAAAAACATGATACTTTTTCAACATTTATTTATCCCCAAATGATTTAACATTCAATATCCATGTGTGAAAAAGTATGTGATCCTTTAGGCTGAGTCCCCGTGGTCACGGCGCCGTGTGCTACGGTGTGCGCGCCACACACCACAGCACAACCCTCTATGGGGCAGGCCCCAGTGGCCGTGTGTGGGCGCGCAAAGCGCTGTGACGAGTACCCTGCCAGGGAACGCAAGAATTTTGTCTTCTCGTGCCGCAACGCAGTCAAGTGGTCGGCGCACAGCCAATGGCAGGGCAGATATGCCCCGTCATGGCTGCGCCCCCCTAGAGCTCCCTTACAGACCGCCGATCGCGGCGGTAGTCTCTGCACGTGCCGCCATGCCGCCAGGCGCGCGTGCAACAGGGAGGACTGGGGCCGTAGCCTTACATTCAGTACCTGGTGGCGCCCCCTTGAGCAGCAATAACTTCAACTAAGCGTTTCCTGTAACTGCTGGTCAGTTTCTCACATCGGTTTTGAGGAATTTTTGCCCATCCCTCCTTACAGAACTGCTTCCACTCAGTGACACTTAAGGGCTTACTTGCATGGACAGCTCGCTTCAGGTCCTGCCACAACATTTCTATGGGGATTAGGTCCGGACTTTGACTAGGCCATTCTAAAACGTGGAATTTCTTCTTCTGCAACCATTCTTTTGTAGATCTGTTTGTATGTTTAGTCTTGCTGCATGACCCACTTTCGCTTGAGCTTCAGCTCACAGATGGATGGTTTGACATTCTTCTCTAGAATCTTCTGATACAATACAGAATTCATGGTTATGTCAATGACGGCAAGCCGCCCAACTCCTGGGACAACAAAGTAGCCCCAAACCATCACACCCCCACCACCATGCTTGACTGTTGGGATGAGGTTCTTCTTATCGAACGCAGTGTTTTGTATTCACCAAACAAATTTTCTCATGGAGGCCAAATAGTTCTACCTTTGATTCGTCTGCCAAGAGAACATTGTACCAGAAGTCTTGTGGATCATCTATGTGCTCTTAGGAGAACTTCACACAGGAAGCAATGTTCTTCTTAGAGAGCGGTAGTTTCCTCTTGGCTACCTTCCATGAACACCATTCTTCACCAGTTTTTTTCTGATAGTTGAGTCATGAACACTCACATTAGCCCAGGCGAGAGTGACCTGCAGATTCCTGGATGTTACACTGGAGTTCTTGGTGACATCCTGGATGATTTGCCGGTTTGTTCATGGAACGATTTTGGTAGGATGACTGTTCCTGAGCAGAGTGACTTGAACTTTCTCCATTTGTCTGACAGCGAATTGGTGGAGTCCCAAATTCTTAGAAATGGTTTTGTAACACTTTCTAGACTGATGAGCATCAATAGCTGTTTTTCTGGGGTCCTCTGAGATTTCTTTTGATCGTGGCATGACGTGTTTCCACAGACCCGTATGGTGAAGACCAAACTCACAAAGTTTCTGATCTTTATATAAGTTTGGGGCCTCCCTTAAGGGGCGTATTACGCATTTTGAAATGTATAAAAATGTGATACCAAGCAATATGTTTTCAGAGGCATGAGTTCATTTTTTAATTCTCTCTCACTTGTACCTTGGTGCAGATAAACTCACGTTGATACTTTGAACCCTTGACTCATTGATTTTATTTCTACGCTTTCACACTCCCAAACTCAGACCTGAAGATCTACCTAATTATTTAAACATCTGATTCTATGTATCCCCTTTAATTTAGCCGATAAAAACCTGGGTTTCACTTTTTCACATACTCTGAATCTTAATTACTCATTGTTTGTCTAATTCATGCATCATTTTGTTTCAAAACACATGGAATTGGTTAATATAAACCCTTTTGGATATTTAAGAAAATACTTGCTTTGATTCAATAAGGTTATCATGGAAAACTATGGAGTTTCCGTAATTGTCATTGCGGTTCACAAATGTTTTCTCGCCAATGTATATTTATATAAATGTGTGTATGTGTGTGTGTGTGTATGTGTGTATGTGTGTGTGTGTGTGTGTGTGTTTATCTATATATATATACAGTGGTTGACAAATCATCAAAAAATCTACTTGCCGAACAAAAAAATCTACTCGCCACCTAGTACCACACGTGTGCTGCTTGGGCCAATAGGAGCTCGCCACGATGTTAAATCCACTCGCCCGGGGCGAGCAAATGTATAGGTTTGTCGAACACTGTATATATACATATATATATACACAGTATTTACTTCTAAACACACAATTTGTAAAACCTCAGATCCTATTTGATCTTTGGCTTTCTTTCATATTTAGGATCTATCCCAGCCATGCTTGGATTCCCTTACTGTGTTACCCCTACCACCTCTGTTGGGGGCTATTCCATGAATCTACCACCCTTTCTGTAAAGTACGTCCTCACATTTCCCCTTAGCCGACCATCCTCCCACTTCAGAGAATGGCCTCTTGTTCCAGCGCTCCTCTTACTTTGGAAAATGCTTCACTCCTGAAAGGTGTTTAATACATTTATATATGTGACAGTTTCTATCATATCCCCCCTTTCATCTAAGCAGTACATATTAACCCTTTATAAATGTGACAGTTTCTATCATATACCCCTGTAGCCAAGACCCCCATACCACCAGTTGTGGTTGTGTTGTGGGAAGGGAAGGGCTGCAGTACAGGGAACGCTCCGTATCGGAGGTTCCGCGCGAAGAGTCGCCATGTTGAAGGTTGGCGCAGGAGGTTGCGCATGCGCGGGCATAGCTGCCAAAGCCCGCGAAGGAGGAGAGCTCTGATAGGAAGGGAGCGGGTCCCAGCAGCCCCGCAAGACCCGTGACGCATGAGGACCAATCAGGTGTGAGTGAGGGAGGAAAAGGGGTCGAAGGGCGCGCACGTTGTTCAGAGCTAGCGAGAGGAGGAAGGAGAAGGAGCTCCGGTGTAGGGAGGCATCCAGCCCCTTCCTAGGCCTTATACCCCAGGCCCAGATAGGCCCTGAGCCCAAGTAGTGTGAAGCTGAGATAGGGACGGGCCCTAGATAGGTTCCGGTTCCCTTATTGTGTACGTATCGCTACCTGGACATTACCTACTCCGCGGCAGGTCTGGGCTCAGACTCCGCTGCGGTGCTGCTGCGCGTCTGGGTGGGATCGCCCCGGACGCCATAGCCGACGTCACCTCGGCTCCACACCGATCCTTTGTGAAGACTGTTGCAGGACCGGGTACTGGAGTGCCCGGCAGGTAAACTACAAGTGCACCAACGGTATCACCATTTATTCAGGACACAGTGGCTGCGCAGTCACACACACAAGTTCATTGTCTCACTTGAGGGTGGTGGGGATATTGCACGAGGGAACTGGACACGGGGTGGGATCACCCGGTGGAGGAGGGAACTGGACACGGGGTGGGGTCACCCGGTGGAGGAGGGAACTGGACACGGGGGGGTCACCCGGTGGAGGAGGGAACTGGACAGGGGTGGGGTCACCCGGTGGAGGAGGGAAGTGAGCGTCCTGCGAGACGCAGAGTATAGTGTCCCCTCTAGCGAGGGACATCGGTTAGAAAGAGAGAGAGGCTACGCGATTTCCATTCATGCTAGTAAAGCTATTGGTTGGTTATATTGCTGTGTGTGTGTGTTGATGTATATATTGTCCTGCGAAGAACCACTTCCCCTCTGGCGGAAGCTGTCGCAGGTGGAGGTGCTGCACCAAGTAACTAGTATTTTGCGGCCCCCGGGCTCTCCGTGGCAGAGGCTTAGGCCCTTTGAGCCTAGCGGTTATACAGCACACGGTAGCGGTCTGTGTTCACTAGGAAACAGGGCTACACCCCCTTTCATCTAAGCAGTACATATTAACCCTTTATATATGTGACAGTTTCCATCATACCCCCCTCTCCCGTCTCTCCTATAAGCTGTATATATCAACCCTTTATATGTGACAGTTTCCATCATATCCCCCTCTCCCTCCTCTCCTATAAGCTGTATATATTAACCCTTTATATATGTGACAGTTTCCATACTCACATAGTACATGCAAGCAAAGAAAGACTTGTCGTTCTCCTTTCCTCCTACGCGTTTTGTACACTCACATAGTACATGCTAGCAAAGAAAGACTTGTCGTTCTCCTTTCCTCCTACGCGTTTTGTACACTCACATAGTACATGCAAGCAAAGAATGACTTGTCGGTCTCCTTTTCTCCTACGCGTTTTGCTAGAACACAGCTAGCTTCTTCAGGGATGTAAGGCTACGGCCCCAGTGCACTCGTCACCCACGACGGAGCACCTCCCGGTGCTTTCCCCCTTCAGCCGAGCGATCTGATGGACTTCAGATTACTCTAGACTGGGGGGCGTTGCGGGGGCGTGGTCATGACATCACGCAGCTGGTACGCCCTCATTGGTTGAACAGCTGCCGTGACATTGACAATGCTCGCCCGCTGCGCCAAATGACAAAATTCCTGTCTTTTGGCAAAGGCAGTCGCTCAACGCGCATTGTGCCGGGGTGCGCAGGCAGCTACTGGGGCCGGCCCCATAGAGGGCTGTACTTGTGTGTGCTGCGCACGCAGCAGCAGCAACTACTGGGGACAAAGTCTTAGGTATCTCATAAGTGACGAATCACCCTGCTGAAATACCCTCTACTGCTGCCCTATTGGTTGATCAGATAACCAATAAGTGCTATCAGACTTGAAGCTTGATTGCTAAACACACAAACAACTTACTACCTGTTGGCAATCAGGAGTAACCATGGGCCAAAACATGCTGAATCCATGATTGCTAAACACGCAATCCTCTTACTACTTGTACAGAAGCCTGTGGGAGTGAGGCTGCGGCCACGCTGCCTCTGAGCCCGCTCATGCTTGAGAGCAGTGACGTCACCAACTCTCCAAGCATGAGCGCAGGCTGTCCTGCATAATTTTGCAAGCTAAAAATATTAGCAATTAACCAAGCGTTAACTGAAGTTAATGCATCATTAAGTCAATAACAGGGCTTGGCGGATCTGGGCCATAATGTTATCTTTACCCTAGAGCCTGCCCATCTCTTACAAAAATAAATATATGTTTTTCTAGTGTTAAAAACAATGATTTTTCTAATCTGTAACTTCTGAGTAATCTTTACTGCACTAGACTATGGGGAGAGATCCATTTTAATCTCCCGGTCACTATCTATCTATCTATCTATCTATCTATCTATTTATATATAATACTGTAAATAGAGCTTTCTCCTGTGCTGAAGCAGAGGCTGACTGAGCCACCTGTGCTTATGCAGGGATATCATGAAAACTGGACCTGTTGATGGCCCTTGAGGACTGGACTTGGCCACCCCTACACTATGTTGTTTCTAAATGTCCTTTTCAGCATTTACTTGGGAATTTCCCTTAAAAGAGGGATACAACAAAATCTCAATGGAATTCCCACCAACTGCGCAGAACACAAACAAAAGAGGAACACTATCAAACGACTTATCGTTGGATAACTTACACGTGCCCCTCGGGGTTTCTGGTACAGGAGCCTATCAATAAACTGCACCCTATTATCCCCCCCCCCCCCCCCCCCCCCCCCTTCATTGAATTGGCGATATTAACATCATTTGCACCAGGCCCCAGAATAGAATACAGAAGATATTTCCGGCTGTAACCTCCTCACCTTCTCACAGCGTCGGCACTCGTGTGAAAACACAAGCGCGTGTTTAGAGCCTGCCGGGGCTCCGGGTTTTAGTACAAGCAAAGCTTCAGATGGTACTGCTGTCAATTCTCCGTTGTTTTCCCTAAACTCTCACTCCTCCCCCCCCTCCATCAAATCCCCCAGCAGTTTCAACCCCCGAGATATACTGATGTTAAATTCACATTGTGGGGAGTCTTGAAGATGATTTGTCTCATCAATCACAGCAGCTTTCTTAGGAGCTCAATGTCGCCGCCTCTGAAGCTGGTGACATCCATTCGGATGCCAGTTTCAGCTCCTTGTGACCTTTGGCGAGTCACTTTACCTCCCTGTGCTTCGAGGTACCATGAGCTCGATTCAACGCGGCCCGTTAAATCAGGCAAATGACGAGACGTTCTAACAGGGTTGGATGTTATTTTCCAGTTAATGCCTCGCTCAACAAGGTAATAATATGCAATGCCGCCGATAGGGGGGGAGGGTCTGAGGTCAGGCCCAACTTCTGCATCCAGCTGCTGGGCCTCTGATTGGCGCTCGGAACCCCAGCTCCTGCGGGCGTCTCTTCCATGCTGGGCCTCCTCTTTCGCTGGTGCGCGCCGGAAGCTGGGCCCCACTTCCAGGTGAGTCCAGCTTCCAGCGGGAGAGAGACCCGGCATGGGAGAGAGGCAAGCCCGACATGGGGGAAGAGGCCCGCAGCAGATGGGGCGATCTGGGGCACAAGAAGCCCACCAGCAAGGTAGGTGTGTGTGTTTGTATTTTGTGTGTGAGGGAGAGGGTTTGCATTTTGGGTGTGTGTGAGGGGGATTTATTGTATTTTGTGTGTGTGAGAGGGGAGGGGGGGGTTATTGTATTTTGATTGTGTGTGGGAGGGGGGTATTGTATATTGTATTTTGTGTGTGAGGGGTATTGTATTTTGTGCGGGAGGGTATTGTATTTTGTATGGAGGGGTATTGTATTTTATGTGTGAGAGGTATTGTATTTTGTGTGGAGGCGTATTGTATTTTGTGTGGGAGGGGTATTGTATTTTGTGCGTGGGGGGATTATTGTATTTTGTGTGTTGGGGGTTAGTGTATTTTGTGTGTGGGGGGATTATTACATTTTGTGCGTTGGGGGGTTATTCTATTTGTGTGTAGGGGGTACTGTATTTTTTGTGGGGCGGTTATTGTATTTTGTGCATGGGGGGGTTATTGTATTTTGTGCGTGGGGGTTATTGTATTTTGTGTGTAGGGGGTACTGTATTTTTTGTGGGGCGGTTATTGTATTTTGTGTGATGGGTTATTGTAGTTTGTGTGTTGGGATACTTTGTGTGTGTGTGTGTATGTGTGAGAGAGAGAGGAGGTATTGTATTTTGTGTGTGTGTGTGGGTGGGGGGGTTGTATGGGTATCGAGGGGGATTGTGTGTGGTCAGGGGGAGGGGGAATGAGTATGAGGGTGGGATTGAGGGAGAGGGATTGATGAGAGGGGGTAATTAAGTGATAGCAGAGGGGAGTGTGAGGAGAGACGGGTTGGGAGAGAGAGAGGGAGGGGGTAGAGTGAGTGAGCAAGACAGGGTGTATAGTGAGAGAAATACTGTACATGGGGGGAGAGGGCAGAAATAGAAGTGGGGGCTCACAAAGAGATGTGAAAGGGGGGCACACAAAGCCGCCAACATGGGGGGGGGGCTGCCCAAACTGTAGTCCTGGGTTATCTGTTGGTGGCCCTGCACAAGTAAAAAAGAACGAGAGAGGAGGAGGCGAGAAATGTATATAACATTTAATGCAGAAAGTACGTGCAGAAAATATGTGTTTGTAGCAATACTGTGTATTTGCAGAGATAATTCTCAGGAGTTCTTAATGAATAAAATCTCCCGATTTTACCCCATTGAATTGCGTTTGTTTTCAAAAAGTAATAACTGGGCCCCTAGTACTTTAGCAAGTTCTCTTATTTATCCCGCGACAGAAATAGATTTAAAGAGTTCTGGGGCAACTAGAGGTGTACAAACGTCCCCAAATTCGCTCCCCCTGTAATTCAATCGAACTTTTGAAAATTCGTCAAAGAGTTCAATAGACTCTTTTAGTGCAAAAGTTTGGGTGGAACTGGCAAGTCAAAGCAAAATTCTACATTTCTAATAAAGTTGTTGAATTTATATATACTGTATATGAGTTTCCCACAGTGGACACGTGAGTTAGTAGCTGTGGTTGTCTCTCTATAGTGGTACTGATTATGAATACTTTTTATAAAATATTACACTTTCATTTCTGTTTAAATTAAAAATTGAATTTTTAATAGCAAAGCTGTGTCACTTTCACACACACCGGGGAATACGGATTAAGTGTTGCAGACTGGTGCAAAATGAGTCATTACAACACAGACTCTGCATCAATGTATCAAGGAGGCTTGCTTCCTTTTGTGCCTACATGGGAGTATTTTGGGGGTGTAGGAGGCGTTATGGTGAGCAGATATAAGAATGACGTATCTAAAGCTGTGCCTGCAGTTTCTCTCGTTGCACCAAATAAATCCACCTGGTTTAGCTGGCGTTAGCCCAGGGGTGGGCAACTCCAGTCCTCAAGAATCCAAAATGTCAGGTTTTAAGGATATCCCTGCTTCAGCACAGGTGGCTCAATCAGAGGCTCAGTCAAAGACTGAGCCTTTGATTGGGCCACCTGTGCTGAAGCAGGGACTCATTAAGCCACCTGTGCTAAAGCTGGACCTGATTGAGCCACCTGCGCTGAAGCAGGGATATCCTGAAAACCTGACCTGTTGGCGGCCCTTGAAGACTGGAGTTGGCCACCCTTGATGTATGAGCCTTATTCTGTATACACTGACAACTTTCCCCATTGAAGTGCCCTTGGGGCCCTTTTGTGACAGAAAAGAGCAGAGACAAGGGACAGTACCAAAGAAAAGGGACAGTCCCAGTAAGCAGGAGAAGGGACAGTCCCAGTAAGCAGGAGAAGGGACAGTCCCAGTAAGCAGGAGAAGGGACAGTCCCAGTAAGCAGAAGGGACAGTCCCAGTAAGCAGGAGAAGGGACAGTCCCAGTAAGCAGGAGAAGGGACACGTTCTCTCTGCGCCCTAATTTTTGGTAACAATTTCTTCACAACACTATACTCAATACTTCTGTTTTAAACTGTGTGATTTATTCCAAAAACAATAGCCTGAAACGAAAATGAACCTGGCTGCCTGAAGCCCCTCTTGCCAAGCGTCCTTAGTAGACATCGAAGAACCTTATCTGAGAAGATTACGATAAATCGCTTGACCGATGAGATTCTTTGTAATCCGCACGACAAACAGCTCTGTGCTGCCTGGCGGAGTGAAGGAAGTGAGAATAAACCGCGGGAGTTGACATGTGAACACTCTACTGCAGGCTGCGGCCTATTCAAATCAAAATCAAAAACATGAAATCATGTTCATTAATCTGCTTTAAAGAGGCGATCAAAGCGGCACTTACAAAAAAATCTCTCCTTTGTTTTAATATATGCAGCCTCTGATTACCTTTATTGAAAACTAATTACCTAAGCTACCGATCGATACGTTCGCCCGTGATCGATCAGCGAAATCCTGCTTCCCAGGGTTCATTAAATGGCTGCCTTTCAGTTTCAATCAATCCTTCAGTCAGTGTAACTCAGCAGCTACAATGTATTCTTAAATGACCATGGTAACATGGGCTATTGTTACATATCTACAATTAGAATCAGCACGCCTTTTCACCATTGCTGCACTACAACCAACGTTCTTCCTAGCGCCTGATCGTGTCTGAATTCTGCCTCTCTGCTGCTGCTTATTGCCTGACTTCTGCTGGTTTTTTTTTTGTGTCTTCAAAGGGAAGTACTTGAGGTTGTTTAGAATCTTGCGGAACGGGCCTGATGATGGGGTTACTCCCCGAAACTTTGCCCCCCCCTGTTTCTTCCTTTTTTTTATAACAGTTTACTGCCCCCCTTGTTATCCCCTCGCTGTTATTTTTTTATGGGGTTTTCCCCTCATTTTGAGTGATAGTGTTTTTCCCCTCACCTCCTCTCCCTTTTTTTTTGCCTCTTTTTCTGTGTACCGCTGTTATTTACCAGCTTTTATCCTCTTTATTCTTGTAGAGCTCACAGATAAGTCGTTTTCACTGTACTGTTTTTCTGAGAAAGTTTCTTCACATTGTGTTGTCATTTTGATGTCCCCAAGTGTGTTATCTCACTCTGTGTTACTATACATAATATGGGCTAATACAATAACAGGCAGTCCTCGGATATCCAACGGAATCCGTTCTGGAAGTAGCGTTGGATAGTGAAACCGTTGTAAAGTGAGTCCCATGTTAATCAGTGGCGGTGAGCGTCGGATAACGCATTTAGGCGTCGAAAAACGGCCCATAGGTTTGCATTGTAAAGCGTTGGATATGCCATTCGTTGTAAAGTGAAACGTTGGATAGCGAGGACTATCTGTACTGTTGCCTTTACCAAAAGCTTTTGGCTTCTATGTTGTCATTTTTGTATATGAGTGCGGCTTACCTATTTATTGACTATTGTTACAGCTTGCAGCTCAAACTGCTGGGAATATTGGCAACAAATGATCACAAACAGGAAAGTGTTGCAAAGATCTTGCACTGCTGGGGAGGTAGCTAAACCCTGCTGTAGAAATCAATGCTCATTATATTAAAACTCACTAAATGCATTAAGAGTTGCATAAAAAAAAATGTAGTATGTATTATCTAATACTACAAACCCAATTTATTTAAATAAAAATAACACATGTAGGACATTGCTTGGATTGCTCCTTTTAAAGTCAAACAAGTGTTTGCCCCTCTGAAGGTCGGCTATCTGTATACAGAAGTGAATCCTAATTGCTTTCCAGTGCTCAAGGTAGAAAAATCTGTACATACAGTAGTATAGTGTGTTCAAGAAATAGGTAGGAATAGATCAGATCCACAGGTGAGTAGATGGTACATGCACACATGCCAAACAGTGGTGGTGTTTCTCCAACTTAGATGGTTAATACGCCCTATTGATTAAGAGTAATCAGCGATAGCGGGCATCGAGACAGTTCTCACTCTGCCCCTGACTCCAAGCTAATCGCTCTCTACGCTTCACGTACTAAGTGACATCACGATAACCCAAATACGCGAAAAGAAACAAGATGTGAAATATTCATACAAAGGGGACCCAGATGCTAATGTATGTTCCGTGTTTTGTAGCAAATTGAACCATTTTAATGCATCTCCCCAATGCCCATTTGCTGTCTCTTCATTCCTGCCCTTAAATATGGCTGTAAAATAGAAAAAAATGGCAATACACAGCTTTCTTCCCTAATTTCACTGTACAGTATTCGTCTTTCTTTAGATCATACACATCTGTAGCACTTTGCGCTGCTGAGACGGTGTGTGGGGAGTTTCTCGTCTCCCAGGACTGCAAAACTTCTTGTAAAAACAGCACCAGATTTATCGAAAATCCAGAGCGGTGACGCTTTTTCGTGTGTCTTTAATCTGTCGTTTTCTAACCCGGAGACACAGCTTTATTAACTCTTTCACTGCCAGAGTAATGCAGGACACAGACAGAAAAGATCATTCACTCTTTCACCATCAGATCTATAGTTACAGATTAACCTCTTCATTCCCACCCCAGGCATGCAACTTTGAGTCTAAAATAGCTTGGAGAGCCAAGCACACGGGGCTACGGCCCATTAACTGTGTCCCTGCCGGAGGCCTGTGCAGTACGTGATGTGGATCAGAGCTGGCATGGCCTGCTGACACACAGGAGGGGGATCCCCTGCAGCACCCCACCACTGGCAGAGCACAAACAAGTGACAATCCTGCAGGCAGAGGACAAGGAACAGACCAAGAGGCAGAGCCAGGGGGGAGCCACAGAAAGTGGTACGGGGGGTGGAGGGTCTGAGTTGGGGGGAGGGGGGAGGAGAGAGGAAAAATAAGTAGGAGAGAAATTAAGAGGGTGGAGAGAGGGGGAGATAAATGGGGAAAGGGAGAGGAAGAGAGGTGATATATTTGTTATATATATATATATATATATATCATATAAAAATATTACTTGTGAGCACATTCACATGTCTTAGACCAGCGGTGCGCAAACTGGGGGGCGCGAGAATTTCTAGGAGTGGCGCGGCATTTAAATTAAATGACGGGGGAGGCGTGATGCCTCGGTAACTCCCTTACCTGCTCTCCGCCGGGTCCTTGGCGACGTGACGACATGGCAACGCGGCGTCAAATGACGCAGAGGGTCATGTTACTTGATGCGTCTCCATGGCAATGCGCACCAAATGACGCGGTGGGGTCACGTGACCCGCGGCATAATTTGATGCCGAGTCCTTGGAGGTTGTGGCGTGAACACTGCGGCTGCCGGACAGGGGGGCGCAGCTCAAGAAGTTTGTGCACCCCTGTCTTAGACAGATCTGCAACCCTGCTTTTTGCCATTATCCCCTAGCATACAGTACAGTGCTTCGACTGCAGCAAGGGACTCTGGGAAACGACATGCAAATGAGTACGCACTGCCACCGTTTGTCTTAAATCCATTATTACATGGAACCGTTAAGCCAATGCTCACTGTTTTAGACACAGCTTTTTAACATAGCCTGGGATGAGATGCAAAGCCAGTGAATTCACTAATATATATATATATAATATATATATATATATCTCAAAACAAGAAGGGGGATCAGCGCCAAACAAAAACTATTACAAGTGCCTAATACACAATAAACCTCAAAGTGAGTTATAAGTGAAAACACCAATACCATAAAAATATCATGTATAATGAATCATATCATAAACCTCGTGGCCGTGACAAGGAAGAGAACAAAGAAATAGAAAAGTGCACACAATATGATATTGAAGTGAAAAGACAAAATCATTTGTCTTTTAAAAAATCTGCCGCTCTGCATCGCCCGCACGCACCATGGGCGGCCTCATAGAGAAGAGGTCTGTTGATCGCGTCGCGCATGCACTTTCAAGAAGGTTACAAAATATAGACATGTAATGATAATAGTGGAGATGGTGGGTTGGTCAGCGCACGGGATTTTGCTCACAGGATGAAATGAGAGGATAAGGAAAACGTGATTAGTGTTTAGATAGGCAAACAGTACATTATGCAGTAATAAAATGTTGTTACCTAAAATAATAAAATAAAATAAAATTTAAATAAAATGCTTAAATAGATAGCTAGAATAAAAACTTTTCCATAAGTTAAAAATGGGGATCTGTTATTTTAGGACTGATCTAAGGTGGGAATGCTGTCTGACAGGGGTGGTAGTGCTGATTAGCAGAGTATAATGGGCTAATCAGCACTACCACCCCTGTCAGACAGCAGGATATACAGAAACCTGCTAATCACCTGCTCTTACCCCCCCTATTTATATATCACCATTCCCACCTTAGATCAGTCCTAAAATAACAGATCCCCATTTTTAACTTATGGAAAAGTTTTTATTCTAGCTATCTATTTAAGCATTTTATTTAAATTTTATTTTATTTTATTATTTTAGGTAACAACATTTTATTACTGCATAATGTACTGTTTGCCTATCTAAACACTAATCACGTTTTCCTTATCCTCTCATTTCATCCTGTGAGCAAAATCCCGTGCGCTGACCAACCCACCATCTCCACTGCAACTCTAAAGAAGATTCCGGGCTTTATCTTCTCTCCAGGTCCAGCTGCAGAAAACAACAAGGGCAAGTATACACTACCCTTTTTTTGGTTACACATTACAAAACAGGCAACATCACAAGCCTAAGAAACAAGGGAGCGCCCCAGCCTCTATTCTTTATGTAATGATAATACTCAGTGCTGGAGATGTTCACCAACGAGAGCGGGAGTCCATAATCATGTGACTGGATGCTTGGGGACCTTGTCGCAACAATCATCTGCTCCTACCAGGGGTACAGCACCCTGGCGATGTCCAATGCTGGATGTGTGGAGCGGCTCCCCTATTCTCGCGGCGTGCAGCGTGTTAAAATCAGCTGAATATCTGCCATCGACTGTAGACGCGCCGGAATGCCCAGATCTGCTGAGGTGACGTCACCACGCTGAGGAGCTACGGGAGGAGATCTGGGCATTCCGGCGGGTCTACAGCTGATTGCCGATTTTCAGTCCAAAGTGACGGCGTCAAATGACGTCATGATGTCGCATTACCATGTAAACCCGACTCCGTGCGACGTCACGTTGGTGACGTTCGCGGTGTCATTTGACGCTGCAATTCAGAAGAAGGCGGGCGGCAGTGAGGAGGTGGCCGCCACAGCTAAGTGCCTTGGGACGGCGAAATTTGAAATCCGCTGCTGCTCAAGGTCATTGTTGGCTTCAGAGTGACATCCTGAATCAGTTTCCTGCTTGCCCGGCTGCTCAGTTTGAGAGGGTGACCTGCCCCGGGTGGCATGATGCATCTTCCACTTCTTAATGAGGGACTTCACTGGGCAGAGAGGGTAATCAGTGCCTTTATACATTTTCTTGTACCCTCAATTACATTTTCTTGTACCCTCCTCTCTATCACATTATCCCTGACTTGTTTGGAAAGCTCCTTGGTCTTCATGGTTGCTTTGTAGGATCACTGTGTGAGTTGCAGCTTGAAAGTCTTTAAATACCTGAGGGAAATGATCTACAAGTTAAACCAGTTTGATTACACACAGGCTGAAACCATTTCACTCATTTTGTGACCTTTTAAAGAATTAATTTGCACTCGAGTTGACTTAGGGCTGCAGTAGCAAAGGGGTGGAATACTTATGCAACTGAGATTAATCTGTTTTTCTCTGTAAATCTTACTTCTATATATTCTTTATGCATATTCTAACTTTATCACTTTGGAGACGTTTTTTGTAGATTCTACATGTAAAGTCTAATTTGAAAGAATCATGAAGTACGGTTAAGTGCCAACAAAATGTGAAATATTTGCAGGGAGGTGTATACTTCTGCATACCACTGTATGTACATACATTAGGCACACCTGTATTAATCATGGGTATGTGTAAGCAAGTGCACGCTACATATCAATCACACACACATATACGATAGAAGTAGCACATCGCAGGTAAGTGAAAAAATAAGTGTTTTGTAGTCCAATAAATCCAACGTTTTGGTCCCTAAATCAGGACCTTCATGCACCCCCGATGAAACTTGGGCCCTAAAGGCGAAGAGAATTCAGAAACTTTAGACAATGCAAAGAAACATGGAGAGATGCATGCTTTTTCGTAATCTATGAACCTAATCTGAGTGGTAGAGTGTATTCATTACTTCGGGAAATCACTTCTTGTACAATTTGGATGTGGTCCATTGTTTTGTACCCACTTCGAAATCCTGCTTGTTCTCTAGTTTGGGTGAAGTTCAGGGTCTGTTGCAGCCAATTGGTGAGTATCTTCGTAAAAATCTAGTTCTGAAGTCTTCTTTGTCTCCTTTCTTGTGGATGGGGATAACTACGGCATTGCTCCATTGTTCTGGAATGTTCCTGTTCTTCAAGCAGCATGTAAAGAGTTGTGCAAGGATTCTCTCTACTTCTTCCCCAGCTTCTTTTAAAAATTCCGTGTAATTCCATCTTCCCCGGGAGCCTTCCCATTCTTTATGGAATTAGTTGCCTTTGCCACTTCTTCTGGAAGGACGCATGGTACATCACTGATGGTTTCTTCTCGCTCTCTCTGCTGGATTATGTCCTTTTTTATCTGTGTTCTCATACAATTTCATGTAGAAGTCCTCAACTCTCTTTTATTGTTGATCCGTCGTCTTGCTTGAGTGCGATGATTTGCTTCTTCCCGGTCATAAGTTGCTGCTTCATCTTCTTTAAGCTTTTCTTATCTTCAATAGTCTTCATCACCATATCACAGTTACATCTTCAGCCACATGTTTTCCAAAGGCCGGCCTCATTTGCATGTTGGCAAGTACCTTTCCCACTTTAGCCGGGTATATTGTTCAATCTTTCATAGTATGGTTAACATCCACTGCATCCTTCTCACCCCTTTGAGGCTGTGAGGTAGGCTTTGAGCGAAGGATATATATATATATATATATATATATATATATATATATATATATATATATCAGACCTGTCTAAGACATGCAAATGAGCATACAGTAATATTTCCATTTGCTATATACTTTACTGTGGAGGGTTTTTGTCACTTTTTTTACCCACCATAACTTAACTAAGTATGGTGAAACCTATCCCCGCTTCATTTTGCAAAGCCAGTATAACCAACCCGACACTAATGAGACCCATTAAGGTCAAAATGGCTGTCTGTGGGTGGGTTTACTGGCTATGCATCTTAACCCTGGCTGTGCTCAAAGCTGTGAAATGCAGCAAGCTTAAGCCTATAGGGAACCATGTTATATGGTTTTGAAGCAAAAGGTGGCACTGTGTGCTCATTTGCATGTAATTTCCCAGAATTGTACCCTCCCCCCAAACTGATCACATGGGCAAATTCACACTCAGTGATACACAATATGTCTATATGAGACACACACACACACACACACACACACACACACACACACACCCTTCTCACCCCAGACCAGTGTGTCAGGTAATCAGTAAATATATGCATGCAGAATGAAAATGTGTGCATATTAATTTTACCATGTATGTTTTGTCATTTGGATGTAGCACTGGGCACCCCCTGTGTTTTCCTATATTCATGTGCCACAGCCCAGTTGCACTCTATGTGGCATTACATATAGTCAATTTAGGAGGGTGGTGGGCGTTGACGTTGCTGGGTTTGTGTGTTTAATTAATTTCTGACTGGTTATCAGTTGTTGGAGTTGTGGACTCCCCAGAGCTCACGTCACTCCCCCTTTAATGGTGGAGTGTCTATCTTGTGCAGGTAATGAACTCTATTATGGTTCGTCCCCTCATACAGAGGTATTGGGAACAAATGCAGTGTAGTGTAGGACTTGCACTTATTATGGTTTACCTTGACGTTTGGGGTGCAACTTATGATGTTTTGGCCAAAATTTCTAACTAAAAAACCATTTTTTATATTAGCATTAGCAATGTTATTAGTATTGAAGCATCATTCTTGTAATTTTACCATGTATGTTTTGTCATTTGGATTGTAGCACTGGGCACCCCCGTTGTGTTTCCATATTCATGTGCCACAGCCCAGTTGCACTCTATGTGGCATTACATATAGTCAATATTAGGAGGGTGGTGGGCGTTTGAGCTTGCTGGGTTTGTGTGTTTAATTAATTTCTGACTGGTATCAGTTGTATGGAGGTTTGTGGACATCCAGAGCTCACGTCAACTCCCCCTTTTTAATGTGTGGAGTGTCTATCTTGTGCAGGTAATGAATCTATATGGTTCGTCCCCCTCATACGAGGTATTGGGAACAAATGCAGTGTAGTGTAGGACTTGCATATTATGGTTACCTTGACGTTTGGTGTGCAAGCTTATGATGTTGGCCAAATTTCTAACTAAAAAACCATTTTTTATATTAGCATTAGCAATGTTATTAGTATTGAAGCATCATTTCTTGTAATTATTACCGTGTTGTGTGTCATTTGGATGTAGCACGGGCACCCCCTGTGTTTTCCTATATTCATGTGCCACAGCCAGTTGCACTTATGTGGCATTACATATAGCAATATAGGAGGGTGTGGGCGTTTGAGCTTGCTGGGTTTGTGTGTTTAATTAATTTCTGACTGGTATCAGGTGTATGGAGGTTGTGGCACCTCCCCCAGAGCTCACGTCAACTCCCCCTTTTAATGGTGGAGTGTCTATCTTGCTGCAGGTAATGAATCTATTATGGTTGTCTCCCCTCATACAGAGGTATTGGGAACAAATGCAGTGTCGTGTAGGACTTGCCTATTATGGTTTACCTTGACTTGGTGTGCAAGCTTATGATGTTTTGGCCAAAATTTCTAAACTAAAAACCATTTTTATTATTAGCATTAGCAATGTAGTAATTGAAGCATCATTTCTTGTAATTATTACCATGTATGTTTGTCATTTGGAGTGTAGCACTGGGCACCCCCTGTGTTTTCCTATATTCATGTGCCACACACACAGTTGCATCTATGTGGCATTACATATAGTCAATATTAGGAGGGTGTGGGCGTTTGAGCTTGCTGGGTTGTGTGTTTAATTAATTTCGACTGGTATCAGTTGTATGGAGGTTGTGGCACTCCCCAGAGCTCACGTCAACTCCCCTTTTTAATGGTGAGTGTCT
Source organism: Ascaphus truei (assembly GCA_036426205.1). Lineage (NCBI taxonomy): Eukaryota > Metazoa > Chordata > Amphibia > Anura > Ascaphidae > Ascaphus > Ascaphus truei. Next base: position 18,730,228 of record CM071571.1, read on the forward strand.
CATCTTGCTGCAGGTAATGAATCTATTTGGTTCGTCCCCCTCATACAGAGGTATTGGGAAAAATGCAGTGTAGTGTAGGACTTCACTTATTATGGTTTACTTGACGTTTGGTGTGCAAGCTTATGATGTTTGGGCAAAAATTTCTAACTAAAAAACCATTTTTATTATTAGCATTAGCAATGTTATTAGTATTGAAGCATCATTTCTTGTAATTATTACCATGTATGTTTGTCATTTGGATGTAGCACTGGGCACCCCTGTGTTTTCCTATATTCATGTGCCACAGCCCAGTTGACACTCATGTGGCATTACATATAGTCAATATTAGGAGGGTGTGGGCGTTTGAGCTTGCTGGGTTTGTGTGTTTAATTAATTTCTGACTGGTATCGTTGTATGGAGGTTGTGGACCCCTCCCCAGAGCTCACGTCAAACCCCCCTTTTAATGGTGAGTGTCTCATCTTGCTGCAGGTAATGAATCTATTATGGTTCGTCCCCCTCATACAGAGGTATTGGGAACAAATGCAGTGTAGTGTAGGACTTGCACTTATTATGGTTTACCTTGACGTTGGTGTGCAAGCTTATGATGTTTTGGCCAAAATTTCAACTAAAAACCATTTTTTATTATTAGCATTAGCAATTTTAGTATTGAAGCTCATTTCTGTAATTATTACCATGTATGTTTTGTCATTTGGATGTAGAATGGGCACACCCCTGTGTTTTCCTATATTTCATGTGCCAACAGCCAGTTGCACTCTATGTTGGCATTACATATAGTCAATATTAGGAGGGTGTGGCGTTTGAGCTTGCTGGGTTGTGTGTGTAATTAATTTTGACTGGTATCAGTGTAGGAGGTTGTGCACCTCCCCAGAGCTCACGCAACTGCCCCTTTTAATGGTGGAGTGTCTCATCTTGCTGCAGGTAATGAATCTATTATGGTTCGTCCCCTCATACAGAGGTATTGGAACAAATGCAGTGTAGTGTAGGCTTGCACTTATTATGGTTTACCTTGACGTGTGGTGTGCAAGTTATGATGTTTTGGCCAAAATTTCTAACTAAAAAACCATTTTTTATTATTAGCATTGCAAGGTTATTAGTATTGAAGCATCATTTCTTGTAATTATTACCATGTATGTTTTGTCATTTGGATGTAGCACTGGGCACCCCCTGTGTTTTCGCATATTAATTTTTATTCAAGAAGCAAAGCCAGCAAGGAAAGAACATTGTAAACATGGCACAAAACATATACTGTATTAGGGACCTCCTAACACACAGACATCAGGGGCACATACAACGCCTCCTGTCAGGAGGAGTATCAGGCACACCAACATTCTCACAGACAGGTCCCTCTGGCAGTGAAGTAGTTACACGAGTCATGCACCTTCGCCCCTCTCCGATTAGGGGAGCAGTGTGGGTTAAACCCTCCCTTCAGTGAAATGAGAAGGACAGATTAAGACTTGAGCCGTATTTTGCCAAGAGATTATGCCCCCGGTAGGAAATTAAACCTGTGTCGGCAGAGGGTGGTCTCCACACCCACCCGCCCTCTTTACACACTCCCAGGGGCGGTAGGACAGAAAATATCTGTTCTCTGGGAGGCATCAGAAAGGCAACACTGTGCCAGCCCAGGCGGCACCCAGACCTTCCTCACCACCTCTTCTTCATCACTACTTTGGCACACAACAGGTAAATATCACTAATTTCTCTCTTCCTCCTCCCCAGCTCTCCCAGAGATGCCCATTGACTTGAAGCAGAGGGATATTTCTGGATACCAGAACAGCTACAAGCCCAGTTAATGTAAGTTCATTCCCATCCTGCCATGTGAATGTTCTTGGTGATGTGTATGTGGGGGGAGGAAGTGCTGTATGAAGCCGCTTTTCATGCCTAATACCTGAGTCACATCAGCTGTGGAATTCGAAAAAGGAATAGTTTTTTTTTGTGTGAGCACAGAGCTATAAGTGTGTGTTCTAGTGTAAGTGTGCGTGCTGTATGAAAGAGTAATCGTGCATACTGTGTGCATGCTGTATATGTACAAATGTAAGCGTGCACACATGAATGTGTGTAAATGTACACAAATGTGTAAATAGAAGTGTGCATGAACAGATTAGTGCAAATACAAGCGTTGAAGATGTGTGCATCAATGGGTTGAGGTATGTGAAAGATTTGTAATTTTGCTAAAGTCTGGACATTAGCTGCAAACCGAAAAGCTGTAAAAAAACGTAGAACAGTAGTAAAATTCAGCAAACGCCGCAATCTTTTACTGGCGCAAAGTCTCTGCTAGTGGGGAAAAGTATGGTTTTTTTTCAGCAGTGTGTAAGTAGGGCACCTGTAGTATATTTCTGGGGTCCTCATACACTGTTTGATAATGTAAGAGCCTCTACAAGACTTCGCCATTTCTTGAAACATCTGTGAGTGGAACCCAGACAAACTTTGCACATTTTACTGTGTGCGAGTGTAAGTGTGCACGCATGATATCAATGTGAATGTACATGAATGCCATGTATGTCGGTGCTTTTGTATGCTCGTGGTTAAATAGAAGTATGTCCATGGGTGTACATGTACAGTATATGTATATATAAATATATATATATAAGTACATTCAAGCATTTGAATCTGCACATAAATGTGCAGCGATCTGCAGTTGCATTAAGATACATGTGAGAAAGTAACAAAGTTATACCTGTATATTACCAAAGTAACCTGTGTATCAATACACAGTAACAAAGTTATACCTGTGTATTAATATCTGTGCTGCCGCCGCACTGTACATGTGGGTATGTGCATGTGAAAGGCCTGTGTGTGCGTGAGCATATTGCTCATTTATCTCATTGAGCTGGGTTTGTAATGTAGGTCACCTCTGCCCTAATGAGATGTGCTATTCTGGGGGGAACGCGGGCTGCAGGACCTGCAGCATGTAGGAGTCAGGGCTGAGGCCTCATTCTCTCTCTTGCTCTCCAAGCCCCCAAACCACACAGGTCCCACAGTGACCCCAGATCAGCTGCTTCCTGTCTTGTGAGGTAGCGGCCACAGTGTGACGGGTGAGATGCGGAGTGGCAGAGAGAGAGAGAGAGAGAGAGAGAGAGAGAGGGATGGGAGGTATGGTAAATTCTTCCTGGGGATGAGCTGAGGGAAGGTCTGGCAGAGGACGCAGGAATAGCAGAGGGTGAGTTACACATTGTGGGTGCAGGGAAGAGAGAGTGACAAAGAGACAGGATCAGAAAATGGACATTGAAGAAAGTAAATAAGTAGTGGTACTGGGTCTGATTCTGTTAACCCTTTCATTGCCAGAGGGGCGAAACCGTTTTGCTGGCCCCTCTGGTTGTGAAAGTGGTTTAAACAAGAGGAAAATGTACACGGGCCCTGTTTTTAAATGGTTTATTTTGTATTTACGTTCAAATGTCAAAAAGATAGGAGCTTTTTCGAGAACAAGTTCCATTTTCTCTTAAATAAACAGAAGAGAAATAGTTATGTAAATTAAAAAGTAGTGGTACTGTGTCTCCCTCACATGTCAACATGTATAAATGCCTCAGTCTGTGCATTGAGTGCCAAGCCGATCAGTGCTCACACCTCACAAATCAATGCCCGGCGGGCACCACAGGCAAGGAGGGATTTAAGGCTGCCTGTGCTCACACTGTTCCCAGCCTTTGCAGGGACTCTGATCCCAAACACTGCCCTCTGTAATGTGACTGTTCCCCAATAAGGTCACAAGGAGCCGACACTGGGGATTGAACAAGGCTCCCCGGCTTCAAACGCTGTGTCGTTGTTATTAGAGTCAGTGTCTTCACTCACTGAGCCGCTCCTTCAGCCCTGACAATGTTCTGGCGCTGTTCTGGCGCTGGAAGACACCTTACAGCCCACCGACTTCAAGCGCCCAGATACACAAAAGGGTGCTAAGCTTGCGGGCCTTTTCTCCCATTCATACGAATGCTAAAGCATAGCAGCCTCTTCTGGATCTGGGCCAAAGTGTCTTATGACAGAATACTCCTTAGCAAATGTGGCCCTATATCTTGTGAGTTGTCACTGCGACCGCTGGGCTAAATGGCAAACTTCACAGCGTTCATTTAATGACAAAGCAAATGTTAAACATGGTAGGGGAAGGTGTTACATGGTGTTGAGTGGTGGCACTTCAATGCTATAATATATATAATATATATATAGATAGATAGATAGATAGATATATATATACACACATATAGACATACATATACATATACATACATATACATATATATATATACACTGCAGAATTTGCTGCTGTACAATGAAACTGACCCGACACACTGCAGGAGAATTCCAGCCATGCCCTGCCATTCACACAATCACACTTTATAACCTGACTGCCCAGGCACTGCCAGCCTGTGTGCCAACCCCAGACCCAGAGACAATCCCCAGGGTCTATCTAACATTAAGATGTTGGACTTTTCTTTCTGCATCAAGTAGATGAAGTCAGCATGAATCCCTGTGTCACCTCCTTGTGACTTTATCTCCCTGTGCCCCAGGCACCAACATTAGATTAGAAGCTCTTCGGGTCAGGGACTCAATGTGCCCGAAAAACTCTATGCACAGCGCTGTGCAGGCTGCACAAGAGAAACATATTACTGCACCTCTATTAAAAAGGCAAACTCGGTTTGTTAAAAATGCATTTCCCCACTAGTGGGGCTATACAGAAAGAAATCTAAAATACAATGATCTATATGTTCTTATAGGTTTCTGCAGAATATAAGGAATAAACTAGTGGCATTCCAGGGGTCTTCACAGCAAGTTATACATTTACTGGGCAGGGATCAACGTTTCGGTATACTTGCTGTGAAGACTAGTTCTTTTCTTGGATGGTTGACGGTTTGTGTGTTGAAGCAAAAGGAAAGACTCTAGCTGATTTCAAAACGATCCCGTTTCTTTGATCAATCTGGTGCTGTTTTGTTCACCCTGGTTTAGCAGCTGGGAGACTTTTAGTAAATAAAACCCTATTTACACTGTATGGGAAGATGCTAGACAGCAACTTCCGTCAAGGAAGAGGACTGTGAAAAAACACATTAACTGACAGAGGAGCTAAGCACGGAGCGGAGGAACGGAGCGGATAAAGACGCAAAGGGACATTTGGCCGCGGCCGTTTTGCCGCGACTGGATGACCGCCGGAGTTCGGCCACAGACGGACACCTTGCCGCCGGTCACTTCTAAAGAAAGTTTTACAGGTTAGGGGGTTAATTGAAGGGTTTTAGCAGTTAGGGTAGGGGGTTAATGTTCTTAGGGTAGAGGGTTAATTTAAGGGGTGTAAGTGGTTAGGGTAGGGGGTTAATGTAAGGGTTTTAGTGGTTGGGGTAGGGGGTTAGGGTAGGAGTTTTAGGGGAAGGGCTTAGGGCTGGTGGTTTAGGCACTTACCTTAGTAGTGAAGCAGCCAGCGGCGACAGGTCCCAGTGGCGGGATGAGTCCCGGCGGTCATTTGCTCATGGCGAAATGGCCGCGACCTAATGTCCTAGGCCGGAGCGAAGGCGTCGGTGAACCCCGGAACATTTGCCTCTTTACGCTCAGTTTATTCCCTCTCATACGTGTTCTGTACATTGCAGGAGGTTTTAAGCCCCTTTATTTCTACACAACAAACTGCTGCTGTGCACTGTGTATATACAGTGTGTCTGTACCTGCGCAGGTAAGGAGTGTCCCCGGCTAGGAGGTGGGAGGGACCAACAGGTGACAGGCAGGTGGAATTGTCATGTCCTGGTATACTATAGACTCTTAGTGTGTCTCTGTCCTCGCAGGGCTGACGCTGTCCTGTGAATCGATTGGAACCAAACAGACCGACCCATGTGAAGTGAGCGCAGTCTGCAGCGCCCCCGCACGCGGAGTGAGGGCAGGATGCGTGAGGCACGGAGGCGCTTCCCCCGCAGATGGGCACAAGGATCCTGTAGGTACCCAAATCCTTAAACCCTGTAGGGGTTATTTATGAAAATCTCTGGTATTCTTTTATACACTGTAGCACTGACAGTTTACACACCGCTGTATATAACATTTTGCAGGCGCAATGAATCCCTACTCCAAAGAGCTTACAATCTAATTGTTGGTACCTGATCCAAATGAGCTGCACAAGAGCATAGTGTTATTATTGTGTACTCTGGATCAGGGGAAATGATGCACGAATACATATACTAATATATACAAAACTAGAAGACGTAGTCATTTATAACAATAATAATAAGCTTAGCAATATACTGTATATATTTTGGATGGTAGATTAACATATAGTTAAGATACTAACCTCTCAATATGCATTTTGAGCATTTATGAACATTCACAGACAACAGAATAAGTTAGAATAACACACCCATTATACTAACACCCATTGTGGGATAAAGATACATAGTGAACCATACTGGATTATTGTTAGCTATTATAGGTTAAAAGTGCGGCTTGAGTTTGGGTACGCACGCAAGGCAAGCTCAAAATAAAGGTAGGGTTTCAAAATCACAAAAATCCTCCTTCTGGATAAACAATGTACTTTATTTTTCTGCCCACGTTTTCAAGCAGAAAACTTAATGTACTTATGGTATCGGGTTGCAAGTCAATCAGTGTATGTAACTATTGTTTCCCCATTGTACCGCGCTATGGAATAGGGCAGTGATTTTCAAATCGGGGTTCCGCAGGTTCCCCAGAATTTCTAAATCAAATTCTGGGGTTCCCTAACCAAAAAAAGAAAAGGTTGAAAACGACTGGAGTAGGGTGGCACTTTATAAATAAGTAAATGATCATAGTTTTAATGATAATAAAATGATAATAAAATAACTTCCTTCTGTGTGCGTAATTCTCCACGGTGCATCCTACCATTAACCCGTCAAGTGCCAGGGGTGCTACCATCTCATTGCTGTTAAAAACAAGCGATACGGTGCCTGTTTTCACCAAGCCTAAGCCTGTTCAAAGCTCTCTGGACCCCATCATCAAAAGGTTAAGACTGTAAACTAAACATATTGCTAGTATATGTACCCCTCACTGTATTGTATAGATACTATGTAACCGTCACACAGAAGAAGAAATGCTAGAACAAGGGATCACTGAATGGGGAGGTTGGTACCCAGTCAGGGGGAATCTGAGAACGACCTTCAGTGAACGTGCAGTGGGTGCATGAGCTAGTATGCCAGCAGGGATGGGAAAGTTGGCCTGCCAGCCACGCTATGCCACTCACACACAGTCACAGATACACATTATATAACCCGAGTGTCCAGGCACTGCCAGCCTGTTACCAGCCCCAGACAAAGAGAGTAACTCGCCGGGGTCTGGGTATCAGACAATCTAACATTATAATGATGGCATTTGCTTTCTTGCATCTCTTAAATGAAGTTAGGAGAACGGATGGGAAGGTCGCTGCATTTGAAGTAGGTGAAGGCTTCAAGCTAGTATGAATCCCAGTATCTGCTCCTTGTGACCGTGGGAAAGTAACGTCATCTCCCTGGGCCTCAGGCACCACCATTAGATTGTAAGCTCTTCAGGTCAGGGACTCACTGTGCCTGAAACATTCTATGTTCAGAATATTCTTGGGATATATATATATACACACAAATATATACATATACACAAATATATATACACAAAGTTCCTCCCCCCCCCACCTGCGCCCCCCTGTCTGCACTGGCCCCTGCTGGTGCCCCCCTCCTTACCATGTCTCCAGTGGTAAATGATGTTGGCAGGGGGGGGGGGGGGGAGGGTGTGACGTGACACCACGTTGCCATGGTAAAGTAACGTCACCCCACAGCGTCATTTGACGACGTGTTGCCATGGCGACGCATCGCCGGAGCCAAGGTAAGTGAAGTTACAAAGGCCTCACGTGATCCTCCAGCATTTCATTTAAATGCCTTGGGGAAGAGCGCGGGGCCTCTGCAAACGCCGCGCCCCCCAGTTTGCGTACTTCTGCATTAATCAATGTTCACAATCTTTTGTATAGTGCCAATTTAATGGCAAATACACAGTGGTTTAGCTTAATACATAAACCCCAAGGGCCCTATGTATAAAGCTTCACTAAAAGCTCTCTTGTCACAGTAGAGCAGCAAATTCATGCGTCTTTCTAGCCAAAGTATAAAACTGATTTGAATGTTTCCTGCAGCCACTACCCCTCTCCCCCCACTAAGAAACAAATACTAGGGGTGGCGTTAGAGGCGGAGTTTGGACAATGTTGCACATATGCAAATAATACGTATAATAAAATTGCAAGTATTCCCCACTTTCGTGCGCCAGAAATGTGTCAAAATTGGCCGTGTCGTAAAAAACAAACGCGCAAAACAATGACGAATTCATTGATAAGTACGAACATGACGCACGCCAGACAATATGAAACCGTGCGACACATGTAACAACACAAATACTGACACCAACGTATGCTGCTAATCATTCCAGGGGAGACATTGATTTCTGATACAAAGCACTCTTTCATTTCCTTGAAAACAAAATGACGTATCTATTATTTGTACATCACTCTCCAAGACTCTACCTGAAAGGGAATAACGTGCAGGAGAATTCCTAATGAAGAGATCCGTTTCTGCAGTTCTATGGGACAGGCAACTCCCCGGCACGCACGGGGTTAATGCAATGAGTGTCCAGTAGGGATCGGTGAAGGTTTGCTGTATTTTTTAGAAGCGTATAACCCCTTCTCTGCTACACCGGGTCGGTGGAGTAATGCATTGCTAGAGCCGCAAATTCAGACAAGTACCTCCTAAATGGATACAATTCATTCTAAATTAGCGTGAGAACGGACTTTCACTAGTTGCCTGGAAATGGTCTGGGACCTGAAAACGTGGACTCTGTACCACGTGTGCCATAAATACGGTCTCTGGAAAGTCTTAGGATTTCAAGTGAGCGTGGGGCAGCTAGGTGAGTGGGAGATAAAGTCACACGGAGGGACCGTGGCGTCCGGCATTCCTTTATACCAGGGGTCTCAAACCCGGTCCTCAGGGGCCACCAACAGGCCAGGTTTTATGGATATCCCTGCTTGAGCACAGGTGGCTCAATCAGTGGCTCAGTCTTCGACTGCACCACCTGTGCTGAAGCAGGGATATCCATAAAAGTTGGCCTGTTGGTGACCGAGTTTGAGACCCCTGCTTTATACGGAACGTATACGTCTTGTGATTGTGCGATATTTGCTGAATCCGCAAATCCTTCATGTGCTCCCAGGATTCGTCAGATATTCTTACCCGCCAATATACAAGATATTCCGGGGTACCGACCGCAGATATTACTAAGTGACAAGTGGCTTCGGGCGCGTGTCAGCCTCCGCCCCCTCCGGTGCCTGGGTGGGCCTGCCTACCGTCCACCTACTAACCTAACGGCAAGTCCTGTTTTTAACCGGGAAAGGCATTAACGTAGGATGGAAGCAGGGGGTCTCTGGCGCGGAATCCTATTGATTTCAGCTCCGGAGACCCCTTGTTTCTGAAGATATATACAGCTCAACCCCCTTATAACGCTGTGCTTGGGGTCCAAAGAATCACATCGCGCTATAAGCGGATCGCGTTAGAAATAATGTACAGTTGTATGCATTGTACAATAAAGTATTTAAGACGCCAATAATAGTGTTGTAAAGTATTCATAAATACGAAAATTGGGAGCCACGCTTGCATCGCGTTATAAGCGGATTCGCGTTGTAACGGATCGCGCTATAACGGGGTTGAGCTGTACTTCCGCATGGAGTGGCCGGTAGCCGCACCGCTTACTTATTTACTCCCCATGGAGACTGTGATAGCAGATACAGGAGATATATTTAAGGAAAGACATGTATTTAGAAATGAAAGTATACAGGGATATGCCACATACGTTAGACATAGGAAGAGTATTTAATCCAGGGAGAAATGGGATTGTTATTACTGGGGTCAGGAAGGATTGTTTCCCTTATGATACAGTAATTGGTAAATGCGTCACTGGGTTTTTGTTGCTTCCTTCGGATTAATAGAACTATAAATATAGGATGGGGATCTCACCCAATTATAACAAAGGTTGAGTTTGATAGATATGTGTATTTTAACCGTATCTACTATGTGACTATAATAGCATAAGTGTTACAAACATTGTCCATATAAAATTGGGTAAGTCCATTAAAAAGTTATTGCAAACTGCAGAGGTGTTGATACATTTCCCGCTCAATATAACATAAAAACAATTATTTTCCTGAGGTGCCTGGAACGTACCAGCACTGAAGCAGCTAATCCCACCAGTGCCGATTTATATGTCTCCCTGAAGTCCGATCAATTTATCACTTTCCAGAGGAAAAACGAGGCATCAAAGAGAAACATCTAAACCAGGGGTGGGCAACTCCAGTCCCCAAGGGCCAACAACAGGTCAGGTTTTCCGGGAACTCCCTGCTTCAGCACAGGTGACAATCAGTGGCTCAATCGAAGAATGAGCCACCTGTGTTGAAGCAGGGACTGATTGAGCCACCTCTTCTGAAGCTCATATTGCTCCATATAACCGCACCCTATACTGTAACTCCTCCCTTCAGACTTTCTGCTGCACTATTTCTACATTGGAGCACTGTACGAGCAGCCAGCTAGAGCCAAACTAAGGGCGCGCTTATAGTGCCGGCGACGGCGACACGACGGCGACCGAAAACAAATGCATTGCCGTTGGCGCGTGTGCTTACAGTGCGCACAACGGCGACAAAGTGACGGAGCGAAAACTGGTAGCCGGCAAAATTTGATTTTTCAAGGGCTGTCGCGTCATGTGACAGCCCTTGAACCAATCAAATTGCCGGAAACACGCGCCGCCGCCCGGCGAAATATAACTATCGACGGCACTATAGGCACGGCCTTAGTTGGCTATCCCTTGAGTCCAGGCGCAAGGTACAGTTTTCCTGTCTAACTTTCTGGACAAGTTACCTAATTATCTAAGCAGGCTTCTCACCCCTACTGCAGCCACCACTTATCGCCTCAGATCCATCTCCAGAAACCTGCTTATGGTTTCAAGTTCAATAAAAGGAACCAATTTCTCTTCCTTCTTTTACCGGGCTCCTCACTTTTGCAACAATTCCTCAAAAACGCCCCCTGTTTAAGATCGTTCAGGACCTCGGCTGTTTTATACTCTAAACATGTATTGTACCTCAATAATGTTGACAACATGTATTCTGTACCCGGGAAATACTTGAAAATCAAACTTAACTCTCTCGGTATTTTTCCTGGTAAAATATTTGAGAAATATACAGCATGGTTAAAGACGGAATAGTTATATATCGCCTCATTCTGTGCAGAATCACTGCTCTCCATCATCGCTTCACTTTCTTGTACTAAGTGACGTTTCTAGAGTGAGAGGTGGGACACACCACCCTCCTTGCAGGTGAAGAGCTGGAGGACACCAGCGCCTGCCCGCTCAAACCTGCTTCAGCTCCAGTTATCACGGTGTGAATTATTTAGGAGGAAGGCGCTGGGGATCGGGTGCCCGCTCTCAATTCATATGCACAGATCAGCTTTCAGCTGCCTAGGCTGAAATTACACACGTCTAACTCCCACTGCGCTGTCACTGCCATCTCCCCCATGCCATCTGTCAGCCAGGCCCCCTGCATTCCTTTACAGACACTACTGCTGCAAAGGGGACACCCACACAGTGCCCACAGAGGGGGCCAGGGGTCACTCACCCGGGCACAGCTGGCATTCATAAAACATTATTCTGCTAATATCCTTTCTGCGTGTTATCTCGCACACGCATTACAGGGTTAAGCATGGAGGAGCTACACAATGAGCAAATATTATTTTAATTATATCGCACTGACAATCTACACAGCTCCATACCTCGAGTTTCACTGGCACAATTAGTCCCTTCAATTCAGTCCACTTTGCATATTATAATGGAATTCCCATAACTTGAGAGCACTCCGCATTATAAAACCTTCCCTCCCACCACTTCTGTTTTATCCTTTATGATATATTTAATAGCTCAACAGATTTAGGAACTAAAGTCTAATGGGAAAAGGTGCATCAAACAAACAAAAAAATGAATTATTACAAACACACACATTAACATATATAGTGTACGTACCCACACACAGAATATATATATAAGTTATGGTGGGTGAAAAAGGCAACAAGAAACCTCCACCCTATACCATATAGCAAATAAAAATATCGCTTGTGAGCACATTCACATGTAGGTCTACAACCCTGCTTTTCGCCATTATCACCTAGCATACAGTGCTTCCACTGCAGAAAGGGATTCTGGGAAATGACATGCAAACGAGTTTACTAGCGTTGCATCTTATCCCAGGCTAACTGAAAAGCTGTGTTAAAGCAGCGAGCATTAGCTTATAAGGGTTCCATGTAAAAATGGACAGGAGGCAAAAGGTGACAATGTGTGCTCATTTGCATGTAATTTCCCAGAATCCATTGCTGCAGTGGAAGCACTGTATGCTAGGTGATAATGGCGAAAAGCAGGGTTGTAGCCCTGTCTAAGATATGTGAATGTGCTCACAAGCGATATTTTTTATTTGAGATAGATATATAGCTATAGATACTCACACACACACAAACATATATACATACACACACACCTAAGGCCTGGGACATAGTGATTTTGTCCGGGCTGAGGCGCGCTGAGGCTCAGGGAAAGCGGTGCTTTCCCTGGCATTACACAGCGCGCCGTCCGTGGGCGTGTCGGGGGCAGGTCTGGGGGCGGGCCAGTGACGTCACGGAGCTGGTTCGCCCTCATTGGGCGAACCGCTCACGTGACCGGCCCTGCGCTCCGGCGAGCGCCAAATTTGAAAACTGTGTGCGACACACGCTTCCCCAAGCGTGCGGACGCGTGCGCGAGCCCCTGCTAAAGCCGCTCTCATTGCGGCTGCAGGGGCTCAGTGCCGAGCAGCAGCGCGCCTCAGCACGGGTCAGCCCGAGGCCTAAGGCTGAGTCCCCACTGGCGCTGAGAATGCTGAGCGGGCGGCGCTTGGCGCTGTTACTTACATATATATATATATATATATATATATGTAAATATATATATATATATATATATTGTAGCAGAGTTGATCCTAAGGGGATCAGAAAAGGTTTCCTCTATACATAGCACTCAATACTAGATTCTAATAACCGGATAACATTGATCCAACAGATAATTACTGTGACCCATAGTACCCGTGAAGACCAAGAAAAAATAATAAAGTTTTATTAATGCCAATATTTGATTAAAAACACATAACTGCATTCATACATTAAAATGACTCAGATGAAAGTAGCTAGATAGGTGACTGTGTCTCAGTCAAAGGTATACACATCTATCTATAAACATCTATTCCAGAATAAATACCATAGTAGTATGATCTATAGTGTAGTCCCGGCAAAACAGTAATTACTGTGATAAATGCTTATTCTCCTAGGTGTATATCATAATACATAAATATACATATCATTCAATTGATATCCTTTGATATGCAAGTTCCGGCACACGCGATGCGCGCGCACATGCTCGGTGCTTTTGTAAATAACATTTTTAAACTTTCCCGCTTGCTCAGATATCCCGCAATTGCGCAGCCCTTCCTCCACCCAGGTGCGTCCGCAAGTTGCAGGACACCCGGCGCTCATGCTCTAAGCATGAGCGCGCTCAACGCCAGCGGGGACTCAGCCTAAGGCCTGGGACATGGTGATATGAAGAGCGCTGGGCAGCGCTGACGCTCATGCTCTCCTGCTCAAGCAGGAGATTTTTCGTGTCCCTGCATGAGCGTCAGCGAGTGCGCTTGTGTGCTGGGTGGGAGGCGGGGCTAAGGCGCCACGTCACGGACTGCCATTGGCTTCTGGCAGTCACGTGACCGGCCCTGTGCTTCCCTCAGCGGCAAAATTTAAACTTGCCTGTCTCCTGCATTTCCACACGCCTCCGCACGCCTGCGGAAGCGCCGTCTAAAGCCGCGCTGATAGGGATAATGTTTCCCCTCAGTGCGGCTCAGCACGGTCTTTTTGACCATGTCCGAGGCCTTAGTTTGACTGGCTGCTCATACAGTGCCTCAATAAAGAAAGAGTGCAGCACAAAGACAGAAGAAGAGAGGAGTTATAGGGTGCGGTTATATGGGGCACTAGGAGGACTTAAAGGGAGAGGTTACATGGGACAATAGACGTTATAGGGAGAGGTTATATGAGGCACTAGGAGGAGTTATAGGGAGAGGTTATATGAGGCACTAGGAGGAGTTATAGGGAGAGGTTATATGAGTAATATGAGTTAAAGGGAACTATTATATGGGGTAATAGGAGGAGTTATAGGAAGCGGTTATGTGGAGTAATAGGAATTATAGGATGTGGTTATATGGGGCAATAGAAGAAGTTATAAGGAGAAGTCACTTGGCAAATATTTAGTGAAATATATTCGAGGGAAGCACAAAGTTCTGAAAGGGAAATTAGAGCTTGATCGTCGTCAATTGCCATACAAGTCAATGGAAGTTAACGCAGACCAAGTTCTGATTTCCACATATCAGAGCGCCATGAATCTCCCCCAATGTGTTTTGTGTATTTTCTTTCACATTTTGGCTCTTATTTACTAAACTGTGCTAAGGCAGAAGGCACTTTTGGGAAGGCTCCTTACATTCACTAGAATGAGTCTTCCAGCCCCGGTGTCTTATGCCTCAGTGCCAAAATATGGACCTTTGTGCATTAAACAAACCCATGCCCTTAGCGACTGTAATTCCTTCCACCGAGCTCCCTGGTAAACAAGCTTCTAACCTCTGACCCTAAATGACACAACAGGTAGTACCTGATGGATGGCCAGGGCTTAGGGCCATGGCAGACCCCCTAATCTTACCTGGTCATTTGGTGGTGCTCAGCTGCTTGTTATTCTAGAAAGGACTCCTGTCTCTCACTGTCTTGCTGTTCTTGCAACAATAAGGATACGTTTCTGTCTTCTATAATAAATTCATTCTTATTAATCCCCCCGCTGTGTGTGAAGGTTTAATAGAACACAGCCACTTCGTATTTTTGGAACACACAATCTCGCACTCCATATACGGAAAAGCAGAGAAACGAGTGGGGGGGTGGGGGGTGGTGCGTGGTGTGTGGTGTGGTGGTGTGTGTGTGTGGGTGTGTGTGTGTGTGTGGGTGTGTGTGGTTGTGTGTGGTTGTGTGTGTGGTGGGGTGGGTGTGGTCCGTGTGTGTTGTGGTGTGTATAAATTAATCAGAAACCGAGGGCTGCACCAAAACCAAAATAATAGGTACAGGGAGGAGGTGATTACTGTCCAAAATATACGAAAAAAGGGACAGGAAGCACGCCTATATACAAAAAAGCGTGACAGTTTATTGACTCACACGTTTCGGTCCCCACTTGAGAAAGTCCCAACTGGGGACCGAAACGTATAGCTTAATAAAGTAAATTTTTGCAGATAGGAGGTGACTTGTCCCCTTTTAATATATATATATAAGTAATCCTTGCTTCATTCATTGTAACATCGCCGGAAGAAGAGATCAGTGTATCTCGAAAGCTCGCACAAATAAAAGCATTTCGTTAGCCACAGAACGGTATCATCTATTTATTTTTTGATTATTGAAGCTCGGCTAACACGGTACTGATACCTCTACATGTATATATATATATATATATATATATATATATATAATCATAGAAAAAGAACAAAAAGCACTCCGTAATAATAGTCACTGGTGTGGGTGCAGATCCTATAATGAAGAATAAGCAATACATGTTTATTTTTTCAATACACTTGTTTGTTCAATTCTGGAGTGCTGCCTGCTGATTTCGTTTCCAAACGGTATCGTATTGTATATATATATATATATATATATATATATAACAATGAAAAGAAAAAGAAAAAGAAAATCGTCCCAACTCAGCACTCAAGTATACTCAGAACAAATATCAAAGAAAATTATGATTTATTTAACAGCACAAATAATCAAACATAAAATACAAAAAATATAAAAACAAACCCTGACATCCTCCTGTGATAGAATATGTATCAGACAGGGGAAATCCCCTATGAAGATACTGATGGACCCCTAATACCCAAGGCAAGGGGGAAAAGCCTATAAGCACAAAATATATGTAGAACAAGGGGTTAACAATAGTAACATATAACCGCCTTGAACCTACAAGGACGGCCCTCACCCGAGGGAAATATAAAACCACACAGCAAGCATCGATAACACAATGCACCAATTGCCCTAATACGCTGATGTCAATACATATATTATATACATACACCGGTAATGCAGTTGGCTAATCAAGGTCAACCAGCACATCGCCAAAAAGGCACTGTTTATGGGATATCATTGAGGGTCCATCCGCAGCGTATCGGAGTGGGAAAAACACGTCCCTGAACTCCCCTGCCTGATGGACCCCCTCAATTGGAAATCTTTACACCTTTGGACATTTACTACTTCTACAGATGTGGCATGGATGGGTTCATGGCTATGGGTAACTGATGTAATGTTAACCATTGTGTGTTCATACTAAAGCTCTCTTTTGGTACGTGCCGGTTCCTGATTATACAACTCATTTACGTGTATGTATATAATACTAGGAGACCCGCGTTTGCCCGGGATTGTAATTTGGGGGGGCGTTACGACAGGGTTTAGGCTTTTCCCCCCCCCCCTGACAGCTAGGTGGGGTGACTGAGTTCTGATGTTTGTGACTGGTGTGTGGGGTGGAATTGACAGTGTGGTGGGTGTTGGACATTGAGGGTCTGTGGGTGGGATTTGGTTGTGGTTGGTGACCTTTGGGTCGGTGGGTGGGTGACTTTGAGGGGAGTTTGGTACTTTGGGTCGGGTGGTGTTGACTTTGGGTCGGGTATTGACTTTGGGTCGGTGGGTGTGTGAATCTTGGGTCGGGTGTTTGTGAACTTATGGCTGTGGGTTGATGGCGGTTGAATTTGGGTACGGGTGGGTGGACTTGGTCGGTCGGGATTGGTGTGGTTGGGGGGTGGGTTGGGTCGGTGGGTGGGTGCGTGGGAACTGACTGGTGGGTGGTGGAGACTGACTGTTGGGGTGATGTGGGAGGACTACGGGTTGGTTGAATGGGTGACTGGGTGGGTGGGTGACTGCACACTTGACTGACTGGGTGGGGTGGTGACTGACTGGGGTGG
This sequence comes from Ascaphus truei, assembly GCA_036426205.1. NCBI lineage: Eukaryota > Metazoa > Chordata > Amphibia > Anura > Ascaphidae > Ascaphus > Ascaphus truei. The sequence goes on from CM071571.1 coordinate 18,747,245, forward strand.
GTGCGTGGTGACTCCGGGGGGGTGAGTGGGTGGATATGGAAGGCGGGCTGGGGAGGGGTTTTCGGGATAGGGAAGGGGGCTGGGGGCGGCGGGACCCACTGGGTTGGCGGTGTAAGAGTAGGGGGGGCGTGGGAGGGGGGGAAGGAAGGGTGGCGGGGGGGATTTATGGGCTTGCGCGGCTTAGCCCCTGGGGATCATGGAGGGAGGGCACTTCGGACGGGGGGGCGCGGATGGGGGCCGATAGGGACGGGGGGGTGGGATGGGGGGGACAGGACGGGTGGGGACCGGGAGGGGGGGAAGGACTTGGGGGGGTGGGGGGTGAAGGACGGGGGGGGGGAAGGGGGGGAGGGGGTGACGGCAGAGGGGTGGGGGACTGGGTGAAGGACGGGAAGGGTCGGGTGAGGAAGGGGGGGGGCGACGGGGGTGACGGAAGGGGGTGGGGGAAGGGGGATCTGGGGGGGGGGGGACTTAAAGGAAGTGGGTGGGGGACGGGGGGGGACTGACCTGAGGCAGGAGTGAAGGGGGGACGGAATGGGGGGGGACTGGGGGACATGAGTGGGTGGGTGCGGAGTGGGGGAGGGGGGGACTGGGGGAAAGTGGGGTTGACTGGGGTTGAATGAAAGTGACGGGGTGGTGTGACGTGGGGGGGGGTGGACTGGGTGAGAGATGGTGACTGGTCGTGAAGTAGCTTTGGGTGACTGTGTGTTGAGTGCTGACTGAGTGGCGTGGCACTGGTGTGGTGGGGTGTAACTCGCGGCGGTGTGATGTGGTGGTGACGGGGATGTGGGTGGTGTGACTGATTGTGATGGTGGGTGGGCTGGACGAGTTGAGTGGGTGAGAATCATCGACTGTGTGAGTGGGTTTGGACAGCTTTGATGTGTGGTGTGACTAGTAGGGGTGGGTGACCTGAAAAGTGGCGTGGGTGCTGATGGTGGCTGATTGTGTGGATACTGAGTGAGTTGGTGTGAGTTTGGGATAATGAACTGCGTTTGGGTGTGGTGGGTGGTGACTGGGGTACCAGTGCCGTGGGGGGAGACGGTGTGTGGGACTTACCTTGACACGTGGCTGGCTGGGGCATGACGGTTAGTTCTCGGGGAAGCTAGTGGGGGGGGTCGTGGGGCAAGTGGCAGGAGTCCCGCGCCGCGCTTCTTCCCGACTCCGGTAGTCGGCGCACGTGGATGGGGAGAGAGGAGGCCCGGCCCGCGCTTCCCCTCCGGTAGCGGCCGCACGTGATGGGGATAGCATGAGGCCCCGGCCGCGCTTCCCTCTCCGGTTAGCGCGTATTTTTTT
>CM071571.1:18748594-18819439 GCA_036426205.1 Ascaphus truei
TCCGGTAGCTGCGCCAAGTGATGGGGAGAGCAGGAGGCACGGCCGCGCTTCCCTCTCCGGTAGCGGCGCAGTGACTGGGGAGTGCAGAGCCCCGGCCGCGATTCCCCTCTCCGGTATAGCGTCACAACGTGATGGGGAGTCCCGCACCACGCTCCCCCTCTCCGGTAGCGGCGCACGTGATGGGGAGAGAGGAGGCCCGGCCCGCGCTTGCCCCTCTCGGTAGCGGCGCACGTGATGGGGAGTCCCGCCGCCGCGCTTTCCCCTCTCCGGTAGCCGTCACACTGATGGGAGAGCAGGAGGCCGGCCCGCGCCGGACGGGGAAGGAGCCTGGGTTTTGCTGCTGAGCAGCAGGGCCGCGCTTCCTCCGCGGTTCGCACGGTGAGGGTGGAGGTGCCGGCTGGGGATGTTGCGGAGCGTGGGGATTTGGGTGAGGTGGGGAGGGGGAGAGAGTGAGGGGCACGGGAGGAGTGAGGGGCACCGGGAGAGGAGGGGCACGGGAGAGGAGGGGGGGGGGTGTGTGGAAGGTGAGCTGCGGTCTCAACTGACGGGGGAAGTGGGTGTTCTCCCTGTGTGTGTTCCCTGTGTGTGTGGCCTGTGGGTGTGTGTCCCTGTGTGTGTGTCCGTGTGTGTGTGTGTGTGTGTGTGTGTCCCTGTGTGTGTGTCCCTGTGTGTGTGTCCTTTGGCCGTCACTCCGCCTCAGGCCAATGAGAGGTGTGCGGGGGCGGCCCAAGGGACCAATGAGATTTCCCCTAGGGACACCGGACATCCAGGCAGGCATGCAGGCAGGCAGGCAGGCAAACATACAGTGCTTTCACTAATATAGTATAAGATATGTATTTGACATCAGCATGTATTAGGCAATTTGGTGCATGTGTTATATATCCACATCTAACAAATACACGAAGAGGCAATGTGCAAGGTTGTGCTGATGCAGATGATGCAGATGTCTGGGAAATCTCAATCCAGGGCAACCACTTTGATACTTGTACATCAAAGCAGAACATTATCTATCTGTTCCCCAGGAAAATAAGGACAGAACCTTCGGGAGTGAACGGGTTAATAGTGTATGTTAAACGCCCATTTGTGGTTCTCGGTGAAACTGCACATGTTACAATGTATCTAAAGCAGCGGTGGCCAACTCCTGTCCTCAGGGGCCACCAACAGGTCAGGTTTTCAGGATATCCCTGCTGCAGCACAGGTGGTACAGTTAGAATGACTGAGCCACCTGTGCTGAAGCAGGGATATCCTGAAAACCTGGCCTGGTGATGGCCCATGAGGACTGGAGGTGGCCACCCCTGATCAAACGTTTGTTCACCGCGATCCACAGTAAGGAAACCCTCAGTGGGCGGGAGGTGTGGGTGGAAAAGTCTTTTTTTCTGATCACATGTAAATATCCTTTCTGCCGCTGCAAATCTTGTTAGACCTCCTCTCCCAGCCACAGCTCCCCAGGATCACAGCTCTGTCTCTGCATGTCACAGGGAACCTGGTTACATGCTTAGTCCCATGAAAACTGAAGTGTTAACCCCACTGCCGAGCAATGCATTGCAGCCTCCCCCCATCAGGAGTGAAGGGGTTAAAGATGCCGTTCCATTTAGACATACGCACAGGGGGTTCAATAAAGTGAAAGCTCTCCCTCATATGACACTTTGCCATCCATTTTTAACATGGACTAAAAGTCACTGAATACCAAAAATCAGGATACTATATGCAACTTGGGATGCCCCAACTGAATGAGGACAAAGGTAAATACAGCAGGGAAATGTAGATTTTTTTTTTAATTTAGTGGGTGCTACAGGCAGCAAAGACCTAGTCAGGGTATATAACATACCTGTATATAGCAAGAGGGTAGCAGAGCACACCGAACAAAAGATGCAAAAAGATTAGTGCAAAAAGATCATTTTAATGACTGAACAGTTATAGAATGTTCTATGACTGTGTTCAGTCATTAAAATTACCTTTTTGCACTAATCTTTTTGCATCTTTTGTTTGGTGTTCTCGGCTACCCTCTTGCTAAAAGTCACTGGACCCATGATGTCAGAGTGGCAGTGATGTCAGCGGGGAACAATATCAGCTCCTCGACACTTCCCCTTAAGGCACGTTCTATAGTGCCGTGCGCGTGCTACGCCGTGCGCGCGCGCGGAATTTTAGTTGGCTGACATCAGTCAGCCTTTCTATAGAAGGGCCGCGCGCGCACGGCAGGGAGAGGGGAGCCGACAGACAGCGGCGAAGATGAGGAAATTCATCTTTTCGTGCCGCTGCCTCCGCTCAAATGTATGTATATGTGTGTGTATATATGTATGCATGTGTATGTATGTATGTGTGTGTGTGTGTGTGTATGTATTTGTGTGTCTGCACTAATCTAATACATTTTTTATTTTTAACAATGTTTTTTTTAAATAAATAATAAATTACACATAAACACACACACACACACACACACAAACACACACATACATACACACACACATAAACACACACAAACACTGTATACTCACACAGTATACTCAAACTATACTCACGAAAAGCATGCGGCACGTGCACACGCTTTCGCATAGGCACGCACGGCCGCATGCTGTATAGAACAGCCCTAAGACTTGCTCTGTGGAATGTCAGGATGCACGAGGTGGGGGGAGGTCACCATTCCTGAGACAGGCCTTCTGTTCAGATAATCACAACTCTAGGACTTCAGTCCTCTCTCCATCTCCACGTCCATGAGACAAGAGCTGTGTCACAAGAAAGCTGACCTGCCACATCTCTTACACCACTGTAGGCCAGTATTACTCATGAATAACTCACACTTGTCTCTCTTCCTTTTTTGTGTCCTCTGTCCCTCCCTCTGGTGTTGCTTTCTCTCTTTTCTTCTCCCCTCCTACTTCTCCCTCTCCTTCCTTCTACTTTCCCTGCTCTTCCTTTATCTTTCCTTTCCCAAACTCTGCCGTTTCCTCTACCTCTCATACTCTCTTCCCCCTGTATATATTACTCTCTGCTTTACACCCTCGCCTCACTGCCCCAATGTCCTCTTCCATTGCATCTCTTGATTTCTCATTTCACCCCCTTCTACTATCAATCTCCCTCCCTTCCCTTTCTCTCATCCTCTTCACATTTCTGTTACTCACTCCCTTCTTATTTTCTCTTCTTTCGATGCCTTAAAATATCCATCCTCTTTCCCTATTTCACTCTTCTCTTCTTCTCCTTCCTCCTTTCTTGCTTCCACCTCTTCTCGCTCTGGCCTCCAGTCCTTGCCTGCTGGTTATCCCTCTGCGCTGCTAAGACCCTTCTTCCCTGCCCCTCCTCTTGCACATGCAACACCAGCAGCCTGGAGGTGGACTGCAGCAGCCGGGGTCTCACCTCCGTGCCCCCTGACATCCCCCTGGACACTCGCACCCTCCTACTGCTCAACAACCGTCTCAGCTCCCTTCCGGGGGACTCCTTCTCTAACCTGAGCTCCCTTCACCGCCTCGACCTCTCGAACAATTTCTTGGACCAGCTGCCCTCGGAGCTACTGGGGGAACTGGGGAACCTCACCGAGCTGCGCCTGCGCAATAACAGTATCCGCAGCCTGGACCGTGACCTCCTGCACCAGCTGCCCCTCTTGCGTAGGCTGGACCTCTCCCTCAATGGCCTCTCCCAAGTGCCCTCTGGGCTTTTCGATGACCTACCCACACTGCACTGGCTTTCGCTGCGCTCCAACCGGCTGCAGAGCCTGGACAGGGTCACCTTTGAGCCGCTGAGCAGCCTGCAGCAGATCCAGCTGGGGGACAACCCCTGGGAGTGTGACTGCAACCTGCGTGACTTTAAGCACTGGATGGAATGGTTCTCCTACCGAGGTGAGAGCATCTGCAACTCACAAACACAGGTCTCTTACCCAGGCTTAGGGCCAGTGCAGAATAAAGACCTAGATAATAAACCTGTTAATCCACCAACAGGAGCTTCATAGATGTAATAATATGCACTTTCCAAGCATCACTTATCAAATGGCCCAAGTGAAAAGGAGACCTGTGAGGTTTGGAAAGCAATGTACATGTGAAGAAGAGACTTGTGAGGTATGGTAAATTCTGTACACACGAAGAAGAGTCCTGTGAGGTTTTGACAGCTCTGTACACGTGAAGAAGAGACCTGTGAGGTTTGGAAAGCTCCATAAACCCTATTACATCTATGAAGAATATGTGTTGGTTCATTAAAAGGAATTTCACAATAAAAGCGGTATTTTCACCAAGCAATCACTATATGACCAAAAATAATTATATGCAGTAATATCTCAGTTTGAGAAATTATCATCTAAAATGTGTGGGATTCTGATCATCACAGACATAGCCCTTTGGAATAACTGTATCAATATTGAGGGAAACAAAAGGACAAATAGAAATGTAACCAAATGTGAATATGCGATCAGAGCTCACGTAACATTTTACGAAGGCACTGGTTGTGTTATTATGTTAGGACATTGTTTCCTTCCATATACATATATAACATACAGTACCAGTTATTACTGCTGTGTAATACATTTGAGCCTTAGGTTTTCTAACAGTATCTTTAAAAGATTTGACAACCAAATTGGTAACACTCTTGAGGGTAGGTATCAGCTATTGTTCTCTGTAATGCGCTGTGTGTAGGGTCTACCACCTTTTCCCGCTAGCTCTGGCCTACGTAAGTCTGTCGTACAACCCTTATCTGGGAATCCAAGGGCTCCTTGTCTTATACAATATATTTGTACTATGCTTCAGAAAGGCAGTAAGCCTTTCCATTAGCATCACTTAATGTTTCCTTAATATATCCTTTGGACAATGGAATTTTTTAAGGGGGGTCTTTTATTTTTTACATGCAGCTGAGATCGAACACCTAGCTGCAGTTAATTGATGTGATACTTGTCCATTGGCTTGGCTAGGATAATCATAACTGGATCTATTGGGATTTTGATCTCTAGTGTCTCTTCAATCAAACCTTGAACCATTGTCCAAAACCGTTTCATTCTAGGATAAAAACCACCAAATGTGGGCTAGGTCACAATTTCTCCAACATTTATTCAAGGAGCCTGGGAATATTAGACGTAACCTTTTGGGCGTTAAGTAAACAAAAGATTTAATAGATATTTTCTTTCCTTGTGATACAGATTGAGGTTTTAGAAGCATTATCTCATATATCTGATCAGTCATCCACTGAAATTTAAGTTTGAAAGTCTCTCCCAATTAATTATGTATTTATGTGTAGACAGTTCTCCTTGGGACCAGTTCTTTATAGAGGAGAGAAATTAAACTTTTTTGATACCGTCTATTCCCAGAGATTTAAAAATAAATAAAAAAGTACATCTGGGACATTCGCGTGAGGGAGAGAGAGGAGAAGTATGTGGTCTTACTTGTACTGTAGGTATCAAAACAACCCAGAGTATGGCAATGGCTATTTGGCACACAATCATTAAAGTCTTAAAGCTTTCCTTTCACTATTAAATGTCCAATATATCTTTACTTTTCCAGATTTCGTAGGATGTTGTGTTCCATCCCGGTGGAAAATTAGGATTTACAAATAGTGAGACTAATTTGGATGGGTTGGAGAGTAACTGAAATTTGGATTTTGCCACGTTCCCAGTGCTTAGGGTGAAATAACTGGTCGTGGATACTATCTGGGGCCCTGGATTTTTATCTTTACTCTGCCAAATAAGTGCTGGTCAAGAGGTTGGCTGTGATCGGGCTCACTCTATATATCTACCCAGCATTAAATGCCTGGGTTAGAGTGCCAAAAAATAGTTTGCTTCAAATGGGACACTAAATAATAGCTTTTTATATCTGAGACCGCATCCAGATTTTGCTAGGAGAACTGATCTCGCTAGTCTTGGTCTCTTGTTTCGCCATATAAAATTGGAAGAATATATTTTGTAGGTGCTTTATATTTTTAAAAGTTACAGCAGCTAGAAGTGTTTGGAAGTAATAAAGAAGTCTAAGTAGTATGTTCATTTTGATGGACTATATGCAGCCTAGCCAAGAAATGTGGAAGTTGTTCCATGTACTGTAGGTAAATCTTTTTTTAATTTGGGAGAACAGACGAGGATAATTATATTTATATAAGGTCTGATAATTTTTAGTTAGGAATATTCCCAGGCATTGAAGATGTGTTGCTTTCCATCAGTAATTGAAATTTATCTGGAGTAGTTTCAACTCATGTTTTGGCAAAGTTAACTTTAGAGCTTCTGATTTGTCTGTATTTATTTTATAACCAGACATTACTCCAAATTCTGTTACCGTGGCCTGTAACCGTGGGTAACAATGTCAATAGATTTGACCAAGTTAAAATGATATCATCTGCAAAGAGCGACAATTTTTATGCCCTTGATATTGGGATTATTTCTAATTGTCCATGCCAGCGGCTCTATTGTGAGGGCAAACAACAACGAGGATAAGGGGCAGCCTTGTCTGGTACCATTCAAGATATTTATTTTGTCTGAGACCCCTCCTGGTAGTTTTAGAGAAGCCACTGGGGTTTTATATAGGGCTTGGACTCCCTTGAGAGAGGGACCTTCAAACCCAAATGCCTCCATCAGGAATGAGTCTGATTGAGGAAAGGCCAACTAATCCTGTCAAATGCCTTTTCTGCATTTTGGCTTAGAAGAAGAGCTTTGACTTTTGCAGAGTTCACATGATCTATAATATTGATAATTTTTCTAGTATTGTGATAAGCCTGGCGCTCGTTTACAAATGTGACCTGGTCTGCATGGATCAGCCCGGGGAGCATAGGGTTTAATCTATTTGCTAGGATTTTAGTATATCTTTTTAAGTCAGAGTTCAGGAGTGGGTTTTCCCTCCTTTGTGAATAACAGTGAGGTTAGCTTTGCACATTTGTTGTCCGATATTATTACTCTCCAAGAAGTAATTGAACAATTTCAATAAGTTCAGGGTAAGTAAATGAATGTCTTTTTTTATAATATATTTTAGGGAGCTCACCAGGCCCTGGGAGCTTTAGCCGATTTGAGGGTCTTCACCACCTCCTTTATTTCTAACACCGTAATTTTAGTGTTTTGGATGGGAAAGATCCTTAAATTAGGAGGCTGCACCTGTGCCCCCCCCCTACCTTCTTCCCTTCTCCTTTGTTGTACCCTTCCAACAACAATTAAAAAAAAAAATGATAAAAAACAAACAAACAAAAAACCACTTGAACGCACTCACGAGGCACGAGTTAACTCTTTAAGTTCCTCATTCGCTGCAAGAAACAAAAAACCAGAGCCTAGTATTTCCGTACAAGAAAACCTACTATGCTCAGCATGAATAGATTGCTCAAAACATCCAGGGGGAGCATGTGGGGAGATATCGAACATTAACAATTTAAGAAGTGCAGACGTCTGGTGTTATATGGTATAAAGCTATGTCTTGGCTCTTATGGTTGATCTACTCACAGGAGCAGGTGATGTATAATGAGCAGTTGGCAATAGGGTTGCCAACCCTTGAAGATATCTGTGGATGGTACCACCCCGAACCACCCTAACTCTTCTCCGTCAGCAGAGTATATATATCGAGAGAAAGCCTACATCCATCAAATGATATTTTTATATTTGAAAAACACAATAAAAATGCGCACTTACAATTTGAATAAACGTTAAAAGCATATATCACAATGTGAATGGAGGATCTCCCGAAACGCTCACCGCCTCCTTCAGTGTCAGTGCTGCTGGCTTCTGCTGCTCTGCGTCCTGGGACCGGAGCTCCTTCTGCGCGCTCGTCCTGCAAGATGTGCGTCACTGCATTCAGAGCTGCTCTGCTTCTACGGATCGTCTCCAAGACCAAAATGGTCCACTGGTATAACATCTACGCGTTTCGCCTCAGCTACCAACTGTGTCTCGGCTTCGAAGCGAGACACAGTTTGGTAGCTGAGGCGAACCGTAGAGTTATACCAGTGGACCAATTTTGGTCTTGGAGACGATCCGTAGAAGCACTCTGAATAACATTGACGTCACATCTTGCAGTACGAGCGCGCAGAAGGAAGCTCCGTCCAGACGCAGAGCAGCAGAACCAGCAGACTGACCTGAAGGAGGCGTGGAGCTGTTTCGGGAGTCCTCCATTCACTTATTGTGATATATGTCTTTTAACTTTTATTCAATTGTAAGTGCGCATTTTATTGTGTTTTTTCAAATATAAAATATCATTTTGATCGCACTATGTAGTCTTTTCCTCTCTCATATAATCTGCTGACGGAGAATCGTTAGGGGGGTACCATCCACAGATATCTTCAAGGGTGGCAACCTATTTGCCAACTGCTCATTATATCACCCTGCTCCTGTGAGTAGATCAACCATAAGAGCCAAGACATAGCTTTTATACCATATAACACCAGACGTCTGCACTTAAATTGTATATATGGTTCTCTTATCTCCCCACATGCTCCCCCTGGATGTTTTGAGCAATACTTAACCCTTGGAACCCGTGACACAGGTCCCACCAGTGAGGTTTGAGCAAGGGGTTGGATTATATATCCTATCTGTACCACTTTTCTATTACATTCTATAATTTCATTCACGAAGCAGCGCCTGTTTTTTCACTCTTTTCAAGCAGCATGAATAGATTCCCATGATCTAAATGCCAATTAAAAAAACACAGCTCAGGAGCCTAAAGCATAAGTTGTACTCTATGTAAAGTGGCAGGGCCATGCACTGCAGCTGCTCTTATTACACTGATCTAAAGTGGAGAGCACTGCATGGTGCAGTGTGCAGTGGTCGTAGTGCAGTGCTAGCTATGGGGTACTGCTGCTATTTTTATTTTCAAACCCACAGTACCATTACTTTATTTGCCTATAACCATTCCTACCCCCGCCCCCCCTCTCTCTGTCCGTGCAGGGGGTAAAATAGACGAGCTGCAGTGCACCCTCCCCAAGGAGCTGCGCGGGAGAGATATGCGCACAGTGCCCGTCGAGATGCTCAGCTACTGCTCGCAGCTGGAGGACGAGAACAGCTCCGCCCCTGCAGAGAGGCCGGTCCCGCCCTGTACCAAAGGAAGGCCCGCCCCCTCAGAGGCCGAGCCGGGCCCGGACTGTCCCCAGAGGCAGAGGTACAGGCCGGCCAGCGTGCGGCGCGCCATCGGCACGGTGATCATCGCCGGGGTGGTGTGCGGCGTGGTGTGCATTATGATGGTGGTCGCCGCTGCTTACGGCTGCATCTACGCCTCCCTCATGGCCAAATACCACCGGGAGCTGAAAAAAAGGCAGCCGCTGATGGGGGACCCCGAGGGGGAGCAGGAGGAGCAGAGGCAGATATCTTCTGTGGCATGAGGGCACCCCCTTTAATCCCACCACTCCTAGTGTGCAGGGCCTGCTGCTACAATGTGACCACTCCCCTGCAAGAGGGGCTGCAGTGTGTCCCAAGCCCTCTGGCAGCGCAAGGGTTAAGGATATGGCCCCTACTTGGCGACATATATTGGACCTACAATAAAAGAGAGAGCACTGCCATGTAACACCTTCTCCACCATCTGTAACGTGTGTTGGATTATTTGAGATCGATATTTAAAAGGTGTGCAAATCTGCGGAAGTACCAATGTCACAGAATATATCACAAGTCTTTGGAGAGAGCCAAGTCAGGGGCTCGTAACTAACAGAGTGAAGAATGCCATGTTGATTCCAAAGTCGTGGAGATCTGGCCCGAGTTACATGGAAACGCGTGGGTAATTACAATGGCGGACATTTTTTGAGAATAAATAGAACACCTCCCCCCCCCCCCAAAAAAAAACCACAGGAATGTTTTTCAGTTTCTGCAAAACATCAAAGAACTGGAGGCTTTCACAAGGGAAAAGCAGAGAGAATAATGCACATTTTAGGTCTGTGTATTTAACCTCTTAAATGCCAACCCTCCCCCCGCCCCCCAAAGGATAAAATTGCAAATCTGAGCACTGGAGGCACAATGATGACCCAATGGGGGGTTAATTTAAAAAACCTCTATAAATTATTTCACTGCTAAAAGGAGCTTGTAATGCGTCTCAGGCAGCTATGGCCGATACAGGGTTACGGACCTGTCACTTCTGTCTGTCTCAGGGCTAGGGCATCACACAGGGAGGGACACAGGACTCTGGAGCGACGCTGTGTGTGGAGCTGAGGCAGCCTGCGCATCACCAGACACATTCAGACGAAAAGGGCCCGTCAGATCTCAAGGAGCGAGACGCTACTGACGTTTGCAAGACCGCGTTAGCAGACAATGAGTGAAACTTCCTACCACTGAGTGAGGATGCACTCCAGTGAGTGAGGCTGTCCCCCCCAGTGAGTGTGGCTGCCCCCTCAGTGAGTGTGGCTGCCCCCTCAGTGAGTGTGGCTGCCCCCCCAGGAAGTGGAACTCACCGCTATTGTATACAACCGCAGGTTTCCAACACACAGACAATCTGCAATAACGTGATAGCACTCACCAATACAACACGTCTTAGCCATTCTTAATGTCTACTATACTATATGTTTTTATTGATTTTACAATGTATCTTTTGTATTTATTTAGTTTATAGTCTATAGACATGATCTGTAACTTAACGTCATTTAATTAAACAATAGTTTGGGACCACTGGACTGCAGCCGACCCAAAGCTGCAATGATGAGTTGATTACAAAGTAGTGGGAAGAAGTTCATGCCGGGGCCATATTTAAAGGATCTGTCCTACTTATTTACATCCTCGCCATTTCACCCTGATCATCACTTTCCCAGAGAGACATTCTTCAGATGTTTTACAATTTGGAATTTTTTTTAATGCCAACTATTTTTCAGAGACTTTTAAAAATTGTTAATTTTCTAACAGCTTCTTCACATCTCAGCCCTGATCACTGCAGCACTGGAATCGGAGCACCCCGCTTCATTCTTTCCGGGATGAATCTCTAACTAGATAGCTGGCACTGGGTTGCAGTGCCTGTGTATAATGCAGTGTGGGACAGATCCATTTAAGGAGCCCCGCAAATATTATTTTATGTTAAAAAAAAAAAATCCAAAAGAAAAAAGAAAAAAAAAACACTGGAGGGTTTCAGTGTATGAAATGATCCAGAGGCAAAATGGGAAGGAGTTGTAACAACAATATATTTTTATACTATATGTGACAACATTTAACTCTTCCACTGCTTTGTGATGTTTTGCAGAACCTCTTAGCAGTGGAGGGTTTTATTAAATTATTCCTAGGTCCCCACTGCCTTCTCTTTCCCCCCTCTCTCCCCCCCACTTTCCCCCCTCTCTCCCTCCTCTCCCTGCCCCCTCTCTCCCCCTCTCCCTCCCCCCTAATCCCTATTCTACAAAATGCTTCTCTGTAAACGATGCACTTTATTATTATCGCATACTAATGCCGTCGCACCGAGCTGCATATCATGTGAAAGCACTCGGGCATGGAACGCAGTTTCAACCGGATTCCATGGTTTTTAAAGTTGAAAGCAATACTTTATTTTCAGCCCCAGTGACACTACTTCCCTTTTTCATACGTATATATACCTGGCATTTTTATAATAGAAAATTTGATTCAATGTAACCTGACGTCTGCAGCAAGTTATAAAACAATAAGAGTGTTTAATATTGCAGAGCGCTTTGCGTCCCTGTCTCTCTCGGGCGCTCTTTTTTGATCGATTGTATCTTAAACCCCATAGTGGCTACAGCAGAGATGGCCAACTCCAGTACTCAAGGGCCATCAGCAGGTCTGGTTTTCAGTCTTTGACTGAGCCTCTGATTGAGCCACCTGTGCTGAAGCAGGGATATCCTGAAAACCTGACCTGTTGGTGGCCCCTGAGGACAGGAGTTGGCCACCCCTGTGCTTCGGGGTTCAGCGATATACAGCTGTGCAATGCGTTGCAGACCCCTTAGGCCGGGAAAGGATTAAGCCAGCAGCTTCTGGACCAGCAAAGTGGGACTGCACATTTCCTGCCATCTGAAGGAATACATGTATTTCAAGCCCCTCGTCCAATCATTCCTAGGGTCTCTATTTCACTAAACCCCTTTCCAGTGCTGTGCAGGCTTCCAGGAGTGGAGGAGTTAACGAGACCTGCACACACCTAGTTTAGGATCAGTGGCTCACTGCACAAGGTCTTCTACCCAAGCTGCTCTCCCTGAGGCTAAAACACACGCACCCTCCATGCACACGCCATGTAACGAGATGGCAATGCTGCTCGGCACCTGTTGTACAATGTATCAGTTTATACAGTCAAGATTAGATCAGATGTAACACACACGTTTCCTCCATCATAGGATGCCAGAACAGTGTGTGAGTGGTTTGTGCAGAAATGGTAAAGCTTGGGCAGGGCACCTAGAATTCGGCATTTCCAAACTTTTGCCAATGTTTGAGGTTCATCCGTAAAATCATTTGTTTGTCATAATGAATTTTTATACGCAAGGTAAATAGGCCCTCTCCAACTCCTCCTCTGACCGCTCCATACAACTGCACCCTTTATATCCTTCCCCCTCCATATAACCCCCCCTACCAATCTGTCCATATAACGCTCCATGTAACCCTTCACTAGAACTCCTCCCATTCCCCCACGTCTGAGTTTGGGTGCTTGGTACACAGGCACGGTTATTTTTTTACGTGACACAATTGCAGCACAAAACTAATGTGTGACGCCCCATTTTGACCTGAAGCAGAAGCAGTCACTGTATGCTCTATAAACACAGCAAAAAAATGATGACCTCTTGTCCCCTTGTGGGGAGCGTTGGCTCTTTCTGAACCCTTGATATGACAGATAATTGGGGACAGGGACAGAGCATGGATGACAAACAAAAGCATAAAGACTGGGGTTAGTGACAAAAAGTAGAAAACAAACCCGCTATAATAATGATGACGGTGACAATGAGAATGACAGCACATAGTAATACCCATACATTGTTCTATTCTAGCTGGTGATCCAGTGACAATAACATCGCTGTGACAATGTGGACAAACTAGAAACCTACATACAGTGTATCCCAACAGTCGCTATCCCTCACCTCTCCCAGATCCTGGTTTTGCTGTGTGTAATGTGTCTCTCCGTCTGTCTGTCTGTCTGTCTGTCTGTCAGCAGAGGGAGGTGGCACAGATCTGTAAGGACAGCGGTTTTCATGCTACGACTGCAGTGGGTTTTCAGGAGTGGATTCTATTGTTGTTTTAGAGTTATAATAAAGATTGTATTTCTGTAGCCGTGCGATTCTAGCGTTTTTATTCACTGAGCGCAACGCGACGCCGTGGGGACACTGCACAGGACATCGTAAGAGAGAGGACCCACCAGGCACTGACTGGGTTAATTAAAGCTTCAGTTCTTCCTCAAAGTAATTTTGAGGGAAAAGTAGGAAATAAAATCACTGAAAACATACAGAATTCAGTTTCTTTTTTTTCCTTTCCAGTTTTCATTAGAAATAATAAATTGAACAATTCCTGGGCTAGGTACCAAGCGTCGCAAATAAGTATCGTGCCGGAAGTGGGCACAAACAGCATTATTTTCATGAATTTAAGGGTTTTCCTTCTAATTAAAACAGATCGCTTCAGTAAATAATCTGGGAGTGCTAATGGGAGATGTTGCTTATCCTAATATTATAATGGGATACAGAAGGGGCGCTCAACGGCAGTCCTCAAGTCCCCCCCAACAGGTCATTTTTTCAGCATATCCCAGTTTCTGATTGAGCCATATGTGCTCTCTAATGGCGCGTCTGAGATCAGATGTATTGTAAAGAACCCCGACCCTCTCTAATGGCGCGTCTGAGATCAGATGCCTTTTAAGGAACCCCAACCCTCTCTAATAGCGCGTCTGAGATCAGATGCATTGTAAGGAACCCCAAACCTCTCTAATAGCTGCCGTCTGAATAGAGGCATTGTAAGGAACCCCAACCCTCTCTATAGCGCGTCAGATCAATGCATTGTAGAAACCAAACCCTCCTAATAGCGCGTCTGAGGTCTGATGCATTGTAAGAACCCCAACCTCTCTAATAGCGCGTCTGAGTCTGATGCATTGTAGGACCTCAACCCTCTCTAATAGCGCGTCTGAGACAGATGCATGTAGACCCCCACCCCGCTCTAATAGCGCGTCTGAGATCAGATTCATTGTAAAGAACCCCAACCCCCTCTAATAGTGTAAAGAAAAAGAAAAGTAGCGCTAATCACTAACCTAATAATATTAAACTACAAAAAAACAATATAAATGCAACAAATATGTGTAAAACAGAGGAATTGTATTTATGTGGGAGCTTGAGAAAGGACCGTAAGGTCCGAAACGTTGCTTCTTTTTTCTGTGATTACCCCCTGATGCCCGTGTTACTTCATTAAATTGTATTTTTTGAATTTGTGAGTTCTCCAGATTCTTTGATATTGGGTATTTATTTAATGATATATATTATATATATATATATATATATATATATCACCTATACGAAGAATTATATATTATATATATTATTATTATATATATATATATTCTTCCATTAGGTGATCCCCTTTTTTTTGGACTAACAATTTATGTCATAGGACAAGCTTTCGAGAGTTCTCCTCCTCCTCTCTATTTTAACAGGTATGGATACGTTGGACACACTCACAGAACAATATCAGGCTTAGTGGAGAATATCCTCAAACCTTTAGTCCCAAGCACCACAGCTATTCAAGATACCTCAGATTGTCTCAATAACCTTAACAACATCAACCAACTACCATCCAACACATGCTAGTTACCATGGATGTAGAATCCCTTTACACTTTACAGCAACATCCCCCACAAGGATGGTATTGAGGCATGCCTGCAATTCCTTACAACATCTCCCCTGGATCAGAAATCAACGCGTGATGTAATTACCAACTGATAGAATACATCCTCACACAAAACTACTTCAGCTTCAACAAGGAAATGTACCTACAACTAATGGGGACTGCAATGGGTACCAAGATGGCACCGCAATATGCCAATCTTTTCCCCCACAAGCCCTACAAATACTACAGATACATTGATGACCTGTTTATAATATGGAAAGAGGGTGAAGGAAACCTAAAACAATTCCACAAGTCCCTGAACTCATTCCATCCATCAATAAAACTCAAAATTGATTATTCTGCAAACCTAGTCAACTTCTAGATACAACAGTAACACTGAAAAATGGCAAGCTACACACATCTGTATACAAGAAACCAACAGACAGATGCATATACCACCACAACTCCAGATCCCATCCCATTCATACAAAACAAGGTATCATGCACAGCCAGGCTATAAAGATACCACCGCATACAGTAGCGACATACTTTATTAAAGTAAATGCCGGCGGCATGCCGGGATCTGCCCCAGCTGCCGCCAGTAATAAACGCGCGCCGCCCCCGCTGTTTCCCCACTCACCCCCCCTCCTCATGCGCGCAATTTACCCCCCTTCCACCCCGAACCCGTTCTGCTCTGCCCCTCTGCTTCCCCGCACCCCCGCGTTATACCTTAATTTCACTCCAGGGGTGTCGGGGAAGGCCTGGGGAAGACGGGGAAGCCGGGCGCCATGTGACTGTGACGTCACAGTGCGCCGCCACGCGCCGCGGCTACCCGCTTCCCAGCCGCATACAGCCAGCGGCTTTTGCTCGAATAAGAGCTGCCGCTGCTGTATGCTCTGACACTGAAGACCGACACATCTCACAACACTGACCGAATCGTTCAGACAGAAGTGATACAAACCAAAGACTATTACCAGAACTATTACATCTGCACTAAAAGCCCCACGAGAACACCTGCTACAATACAGAAAGAACCTACCACACGTATACCACTAGTGGCAAAATACAACCCTACCCTAGAGGGAATACGAAAAATAATCAGAGATCTACAACCCATGCTGGCAGAGGATGTGACATTAAAATAAATCTTTCCCACACCCCACATGCTTGCGTTCCGGCAACCACCAAACCTCAAACAGAAATTAGTCAACAGAAAACTTAATAACGAACTTAAAGACACAGATAATGGCACAAAACCGTGCAACAACACACGTTGCAAACTCTGCGAACAATATGCCAAGATCCCACAGCCACTCACAACCATGGAACACTCAATTGTAAAGGATCATACGGCACATCCAGGAATGTTTTATATGATTCAATGCAACAAATGTGACCAGATGCTACAGTGGGAAACCAGCCAAAGCTTCAAGGCAGAATGAATATGCACAGACACTCTTACAACAACCATGAAGAAGGCAGATACTGCTCACCTGTGGGACATTTTTCCCACACCAGATTATTCCATAAATGATTTAAAAATCAAAATCCCTCAATGAATGTTTGAACGCTCCCAAGAACGGAAAACATTCAACTCAGAATGATAAGACGCTGACACCAAAACAAGCAGGACTTAATGCGGTATGGGGTTTCTCACACACTATCACAATTGTTTGTCATTATCCTGCCTGCCTCTTCTTATCCACACCTTTCCCCCCCAGCTCCCCCCACAGAATCCCCTTCTACCTCCATGCTGTTACTTGTCACGTTTTATTACCTTTCCAATTTCTTCAAACATCCCTTTCCCACCCACCCTTATCTAAATCTCTGTTTTTTTTCTGCTTTCCAAGCCTCTGTTTTAGCCATAGATTCCTTTGTAAATCAGTATCGCCGACCTGAGGAAGAGAACTCTCGAAAGCTTGTCCTATGACATAAATTGTTAGTCCAAATAAAAATATATATCACTTATTAGTGAAGAACTCATTTATTCTGCACTATCGCAACTGGACTAACACAGCTTTTTCCGTTATATATACATATATACACACACACATTAAATATATATATATATATATATATATATATTATATTATATATATATTATATACACACACACACACCCCCACACACCAGACAGTACTGCGCCTTTAAGAGAGATACAGGAATCATATTCACACGATAAAGACCTACTTCCACCAGGAAGGAACAGATGGGAGATTATACAGAAGATTAAATGCTCGGGAGCGGAGACCCAGCGCTCAGCCTGACAGCATCCTTATCGCCATGGAAACCCAGAATCCGCTAGCTTGCCGAGTCTTGGAGGTCACTGTACACACTGCAATTTCAGAGGGCCAGAGAAAAGCAGCTGTACTGTGCTCAAGGGTGCCCTTAACCCTTACAGTGCCCAGCTGACATACCAGGAACATCATGAGCAAATGCTGGGGGATTTTAGGGGTACATCAGGGCTGAATACTCTGACGGATGGGTCAGTAACCAAAGTGGAGCTCAGTTTCGTTTCCTGCATCAGGCATATGATTGCGCCACATGCTCACGTGCTGCAGACGTTTCAGGGGACCCCTGGCACTGAAAAGGTTAAAAGCCCTGGCACTGAAAAGCCAGTTCCTGGCTGCGGGGTCCCCAATAGAAAGTCGTCATATAATTGCCCACATTATTTTTGTGGGGGTTTGTTATTGGCTTTGGGAGCAAGCCCTGACCCAATGGCCATATTGGATCTTCTAATTTGCCCAGTGTACCCTGGGCTTGCTGCTCTGGGGATCCCTGAATGTTGGGTGGGGGGGCTACAGACCATGCTCCGGGGGACCCGCCAGTTCAGGTGAGAATAAATAAATTGTAGGTGGTATTTCTCCTTTAAAGCCAACTCTATTTTCTGACGCACCACCGAGAACTGCGCAGAACTCTGACGCCATTAATATCACTGTCCCGCGAGGTGAGAGCCTCACTCAGTGGGAATCTCACTGCCTTTGAAGTGGATGAACCCATATAAAATCCCGGGGTTACCTTGGGTAAGTATCTCTCTGGGCCATAGGCACCAACATGGCTTTTCCTTCTCATCGTGTTTTTACTGTTTTAGGCCGTGCTTATAGTGCCGGTGACGCGAATTCGCCCAAAAACAAAAGCATTGCCGCCGCCTGCGCTTATAGTGCACGTGACGGCGACAAGCGACGTCGTGAAAACGCCGCCGGCAAAATTTTGATTTTTCAAGGGCCGTCGCGTCACGTGACGGCCCTTTAACAAATCAAATTGCGGGAATCCCGCGATGCCGCCGACCGGCGAAACATAACTTTCGCCAGTGGCGACGGGGACGGGTGACGTCACCCATCGTGTCGCCGTCGCCGGCACTATAGGCAAAGCCTTACTTCCAGGTAGTTGTCAATTCCCAGAGAAATATGGATTTAAAACTATTTTTGGACCGCTTAAAAATGTCGCTATTGGGATCTTGTAAAGTCTGCTCTATAACCCAGCGCTTGCCCGGCTTGGGTTTTGTTACTCTAACATTTAACGGAGACTTTACTCAAAAACGAAATATAGAATAAACTAATATTACAACAGCCTGAAATTCACATTTTCCTGCTAAAAACCAAAAACCTTCCAAGAGCCCCCCAAGCGTGAGGATCTGCTGCTCCCCCCCAACAAACAAATTCAACATCCCCTGACACTTTGTAGGAACTTTTGGTATATCAGGGTTTCCCAAGCAGTGCTACAAAGCGGGCGGCCTTCGGAAAGTCTCTTTCCCTGGACCTGGGTATACGAGCTGGGTGTCAGTGCTCGCACAGAACCCCGTTATGGGTAGGGTTGCCAGGTGGCTTCTCCAAAAATACTGGACGCAATGGTGACCTACACACACACAGATACCCATCTTACCTCTCTCCATTCCATGCTGTTTCCTCCTCTCCTTGCCCCCCCCCCCAGGCTCCTGACACCTCCTCCTGATTGGCTGCATTACCCAGCAGCAGCTAATCAGAATGGAGGCAGCTGCCCAGCCCCCTAGCCACAGCCCTGCTCAGGGAAATCCCACGGCCGCCCCTCCCCCCCCCCCCATGCCGGTCAAGTCACTATGTCCAGAAAGGTAATACTGGATACATACATGTCCAGTATTACCTCTCATTTTTTACAGGACAGAGTGTCCAAATACAGGAGGGTAAAAATGAATAATAAAATATATATATTTATTGTGGTAGAATACGACTTTAAATGCTGCCCTAGAGTGCCAGCGGGACAGCCAGGAGACTGGCAGCATGCTGGGAAGATCATTCACCTGAATTCACAGGTCCCTCTGGCAGTGGAGGATTTAACCCCCTCAGTGACGGGGCCACCAGGACAGCACACGCTTTTCATCTGGCGGGCGAGGAGTGAGTCAGACAGAAGGAGATGCCAGTCACCATGGCAACTCCCGAGACTGCCCCACTTGCTCTGAGAGATGAGAAGGATTCGGGGGGGACCCCGTGGTTTGTGATGACTAATAAGGCAGCGGGGAGGGGATAGGGGAGACGGGGGGGGGGGGGGAGCTGTGACATGAGTGGGGGATGAGGGGGAGCGTCGCAGGGACCACCCAACCGCTGCCTGATGAGGGGAGAGCCCACGTCTCAATAACATCCGAAAATTACTCATCCTCATTTAAGTGAATACGGGGGCGAGCAGATAACATTCTGTACTGTGTTCCAGCACGATGAATACACAAAGCATGCAGCATGTCTGAAACATAACCTTAGTGGGAATGGTGAGAGGTATGTGTCCCTGAGGTCTGTGTATTAGGAGGAGGTGAAAGGTATGTGTCCCTGAGGTCTGTGTACTAGGAGGAGGTGAGAGGTATGTGTCCCTGCGGTCTGTGTATTAGGAGGTGAACGGTATGTGTCCTGGATGTCTCTGTATTAGGAGGAGGTGAGCGGTATGTGTCCCTGGTGTCTGTATTAGGAGGTGAGAGGTATGTGACCCTCGTATCTGTGTATTAGGAGAAGGTGAGAGGTATGTGTCCCTGATGTCTGTGTATTAGGAGGTGAGCAATATGTGTCTCTAATGTGTGTTTTAGGAGGGGGTAAGAGGTATGTGTCCCTGATGTCTGTGTATTAGGAAGAGGTGAAAGGTATGTGTCCCTTATGTCTGTGTATTAGGAGGTGAGCAATATGTGTCTCTAATGTGTGTTTTAGGAGGGGGTAAGAGGTATGTGTCCCTGATGTCTGTGTATTAGGAAGAGGTGAGAGGTATGTGTCCCTTATTTCTGTGTATTAGGAGGTGAGAGGTACGTTTCACGATGTCTGTGTATTAGGAGGAGGTTAGAGGTATGTGTCCCTTATGGCTGTGTATTAGGAGGTGAGAGTTAAGTTTCCCCGATATCTGTGTATTAGGAGGTGAGAGATATGTGTCCCTTACAGTATGTCTGTGTATTAGGAGGTGAGTGGGATGTGTCCCCAAAGTCTGTGAATTAGGAGGTGAGATGTATGTGTCCCTGATGTCTGTGTATTAGGAGGAGGTGAGAGATGTGTGTCCCTTATGTCTGTGTATTAGGAGGTGAAAGGTATGTGTCCCCGATGTTTGTGTATTAGGAGGTGAGAGGTATGTGTCCCCGATGTCTGTGTATTAGAGGAGGTGAGAGGTATGTGCCCCCATAGGTATGTGCCTGTATTCCTATCTCACTCATTGGGAGGCAGTTTCACTCATTTTTGTATACCGGGAAATACACAAATTAAGTGATAGGGAGTAAAAAAGGAACAAAAACCCGTCACATGTCTCAGACAAATCCCCAAACCTGTCTTACTATCACGTGCCATGGGGAAATCACCAGGGAGAGCAGGATTCAGCACCAGGGACAGCAGAGAGGACAGGATGGCATGGGGAAATCACCAGGGAGAGTAGGATTCAGCACCAGGGACAGCAGAGAGGACAGGATGGCATGGGTAAAGGAAGGCAGCAGGCAGGAAGAATGCTCAGTATGCAAGTCAGAATCGGAACCAAGATCAATAGAGTAGTCAGATGCGAGCCAGAGTCGGAACCAGGGTTCAGGCTCAATAGAGTAGTCATGGGGTGTTCAACTCCTGTTCTCAAGGGCCACAAACAGGCCAGGTTTTAAGGATATCCCTGCTTCAGCACAAGTTAGTCAAACAAAATTACCAAGCCACTGATTGAGCCACCTGTGCCGAAGCAGGGATCTCCTTAAAACCTGACCTGTTGGTGACCCTTAAGGACTGGAGTTGAGCACCCCTGGAGTAGTCTGATGGGAGCCAGAGTCAGAACCAGGTACCAGGATCCATAGATTAGTCTGATGTGAGCCGGAGTCGGAACCAGGGTTTGGAATCAGTCGAAACTGAACCAGGAACTCGCTACAGGACGGCAGCACAGGAGCCAGGAGCAGTACAGCCTTCCACTAGCTGAACTAGAAAGTGGTGCACAGCAGCAAGTTGGGATCTGGCGCCTCTTATAGGCAGTGGGGATGCCTCGTGATGAGGTCACTGAAGCCATCCCGACGTGGACCAATGCAAACCCCGCACGCGAGTCCTTACACTTACCCCACAACCACACAGTGCACAATGCTTCCCCTGCAGCCAGGGATTCTGGGTAATAATATGCAAATGAGCACTCACAGGAGTGTCACTTTTTTTCTCATCATCATCATTATTTGTAAAGCGTCAACATATTCCACAGCGTGGTACAATGGGGTTATAGAGAGATGTAAATGACATAAATAGAGTTAGATATCAAATAAGGACAAACGAGCACAGACACATGCGAAAGGTAATGAGGGCCCTGCTCATGAGAGCTTATCCATTTTAACATGGATTCATATACATTTCTGCCTACCGTATTAGGCTAGGATTATAGTGTGTGATCGCGTGCAAGCGGCAATCATAACTACCTTGTTCCCTATGAATGTGCATCTAGTGCACGCATGCGCATACACAACGCAACGCGATGGCGTGATCGCGTTTTGAAAAGACAATTTTTTTTGTCTTTTTCAAGCTCGGTCACGTGACGTTCACGTCATGTGAGCGGTTCGGCCAATGAGGGCGAATCAGCTTTGTGACGCTTCCGAAGCGCCTCCCCAATCGCCTGCAGCTCAGTGCACACATCGCTCAGGGCGAGAGGCGCCCGCGATGCGATGAGTACGCGCGGACGTGCGCAAGCGCGGACCATAATCCAGGCCTTACACATCTTTCACAGCACAGCCTGGGTTAAAGAAGTGCATGGTCTGCAAACCTACTCATAGACAGCTGTTTCGACCTTTTGGGTCTCAGTCACACTATGGGGAAAGGTAGGTTTGTGGACCTGCCCGAGACGTGAATTGGATCATAAGTGTTGTTTCTACTGTATAATGTGAAGAGAGATTATTGATGCTACTGTTAGCTCAGAACCTTTCTATGAAAATTTTTCATCCCACAAACCTCTCTCGTGTACATCCATGACAATGCTATCGCTCACACACCGGCAAGACACAGAGCTCATGTGATGCGTCAGGCAGCGAGTGCAGAGAGCAGCGGAGCGTGCAGCCCGCACTGATCCATCATATCAGCTCTCTCTGCCAAGTCGTAACCGTACACAGCCACTCAATAGGACAGCTTCTCACGCGGAGCGACCGAGGCAACACACAGCAGGAACCTCTCCAGGAAAAAACCCTTCACTGGCTCCGGGACCCGCAATGCCATGCTGCTAGGGAGGCATTATTGGGAGCTGTTATATGGTGCAATAGGAGGAGTTATATGCAGCAGTTTTATGGGGTAATAGGAAGAGTTATTTGGGGCAATAGGAGGCGTTATATATGGAGGGTTCATATGGAGCAATAGGAGGTGGTATAGGGAGCGATTATGTGGAGTAATAGGAGGAGTTATAGGGAGCGGTTATATGGAGTAATAGGAGGAGTTATAAGGAGCGGTTATATGGAGTAATAGGAGGAGTTATAGGGAGCGGTTATATGGAGTAATAGGAGGAGTTATAGGGAGAGGTTATATGGAGTAATAGGAGGAGTTATAGGGAGCGGTTATATGATGGGGTAATAGGAGGAGTTATAGGGAGCGGTTATATGGGGTAATAGGAGGAGTTATAGGGAGCGCTTGTATGGAGTAGTATGAGTTACAGAGGTGTTTACCAACATGTTATATTGAGAGAAATCAAATTCTGTGTCTCAGGTTAAAAAAAAAAAGTGTCAAAAGCGTTGCCAGGTCTCAGGTGGTAAAAACCTAATGATCTGTCTAAAATATTACAAACGTCTTACATCAAACGCCTCCACAGGCAGCTTTATTTCTTCTGGCAAATGTGCGTTTTCTCTAAATGACTTTTCTGGCTCCACGGGAAGAGTATACACTGTGTAACATCCCCCCCCCCCCTTTTGGATTAAAAGGGCCTTTAGGGGTTAACTGTGTGGGCTCACACAGAGTAATGCCCCTTCCCAATCACAGGGTGCTGAAGTTAAGCCCCACCCCTTTCTGCC
The DNA here is from genome assembly GCA_036426205.1 of Ascaphus truei. NCBI lineage: Eukaryota > Metazoa > Chordata > Amphibia > Anura > Ascaphidae > Ascaphus > Ascaphus truei. The sequence goes on from CM071571.1 coordinate 18,771,658, forward strand.
TGGAGACAGTGACATCATGCTAGACTATAAATAGAATGGGGAAGCTTCTGGAAAGCAGATCCCAGGAGGAGTTGAAGAGGTGGGTTCTCACTGTGAATAGCTATGTAAGTCCCTAGGTATAGGATAGGTTCAGAACCCCCTTTATGTTTTTCAGTTAGGGAAAGTACCCTGTTTTATATAGTGTCCCACCACAATAGTCTGGCATTACTCCCAAGCTATCAGAGAGAGCCTATGCGCAGAGGGACCTCCCCAAGAAGCAGCTTCTAAGCATAGATGGACCCGCCCCACCGGAGGGTCCGTTGCTGGCTCTCACCCAGTAGCCCTGAACATAAGGAGGCTGATCACAGAGAGAGTAGTACCCGGCCCATCAGGGGGCCCATGGGTATGGAGCGCTACCAGGCCTGTAGAGCAGAGGGACTCTATAGGTAGCCTAGTAAATATAAAGCCTCAGCACCTCCATAGCAGGCAGCGTTTGGGGTAGCTAGGGAAGCTGCGCAAACATCCTAGGCCAAGGACATACAAGATGACCACTGTATATTAAATGCGAGACTGGGCCTACAAGACAATAAAGCTGCTGCTTGAATGAATAAAGTTCCTGGCGCCCATCCTTGCATTACCAACGCCCAGCCGGCACGAAGCCGGCACCCTGTATAAAGTAATGCAGCCTGACCGGCCCTAAAACCGACACCGATGTAAATTCCCTAAGAGCCGGGCAGGGAGGATTACAGCTGTATGACATTTCTCGGCTGTAGCACCGTAACGGCACAGGGCAGAGAACAGAGCGGAGCGCTCAGTGATGGAACGTGTGGGACTCAATGAGGCGTTGTGATTGACGTTTGAGACATTGTTTCCAGTCTGAAGTCTTCTTTGTATTTATTTCTCACAGCATTGCCTGCACACAGAGACTAAACAGTGACTTCACAAACCTGAAGAGCTTACAATCTAACTGTCCCAAAAGTATCATTACATGAGTAGGATTAAATTCAGTGCTTTGGTCACACCCTTGCATTTTGGTGCCCACGGTCAGAGTGAGCTGGCACTGGATATTAAACACGCGCCTCCCACTTCAGATGGCAGTATGTTAACCACAAGGGTTTCCTAGTTCTCCCTCTAATAAGCAGAGTACCCCGCAGGCAGGAACTGATCCCACTGCCCTGTGATTCTGTCGTTTGCATTCAGGATGTCAGAGCCCGGTGACGGAAATAACCCAACACCAGCGCAGGACACAGAAAGCAATTACACATGCAGGCACCTCCAGGGCACAACACGGGGTGCGCAGCGTGAAATTCCAGTCTGGGAGCTGTCACTGTTTATCAATTTCCTCGCTGTGATACACAACCGGACTGACCCCTGCAGCTCCCTTCTGTCTGTCACCCTGCAATGGGAAGGACAGACCTCATGGGACATTCCTTGCCAATGTCAATGTAACGCTCACCCTGCAGCGAGAGGACAGGCTGTAAAGCTTTCTGTCTGTCACTGTCACCCTGCAGTAGGAGTAAGCGATGTCACATGGTTTCCCTTAGTAGTATAGATAAGTAGTTTCAGAGTAACATTTGGTTGAGTGCTTCACATTCAATACTCAGAAAACGTCCTACCTGCCGCGATGGCTGTCTTGTTGTGCACGGTGACGGATACGGCAGTGCTCACTGTCACCACCTCTGGCCTGTGACTCCCCTCTGCAAGGACAAAGAAACCCCTTCAGTGCACAGCACCTGAAACATGCCCGGGAGGAGAGGGGGGGAGGATGGGGAACATACGGGGTAACATTGTAACCCGTCCTCCCTTATCTACCTCTCCCTGCAGCAGCCTTGATGCACAATACAGCAGCACAAGTATTACGTTCTTAAAACAGTGGTTTTATTGTTATTCGTCTAATGAGGGGTGCAGACCTGGGAGGGCGATATCAGAGGTGGGTTCTAAATATGGCTATATCTCAGCTAAACGGTTATAAATCTCTCCGACTCTCAGGGCTGGAAATATAGGGTATGATTCCAAAAATAGCACTCGTTGGGATTGCTGGGGATAGCGCTGGGGGCCTGAGACTCACGTACCCCTAATCACGGCGTGGGGAGTTATACATCATGCTCTATATAATGGGAATATCGAATACAATACATCAGCCGCACACTTAATACTTCAGGCTAGTGAAAATCCCTATTCAAATCCCAAACATAACCCGACACAGGTTTATGGGATCAGACTCCCTCCTCTCCCCCCTGGGTTTCCAGACACTTCCCGCTGTGGGAGCATGTACAGTAAAGAAGGGTTAAAGAGAAGGGGGGAAACCGGGCTGGGTAATATACAGCAGCAGACAGGTGTGAGCTACATCAGGGGGGCGACAGAGCGAGGGGACACCTCTCACACACTGCACTACTGTGCTGTATAATATTATATATAATATATATATATATATATGAGCATGATATGGTGCATGTACAATGATGAAAAGTACATAGCAAAAAGCAGGCAGATAATACAGATATGTACATTCACATGACATGTTTGAGCTGCACACACATGATTTTGTGCATACAGTATTGGTGATATTAACTGCATCTACTGTACATGTCACCAACAGTACCTCCTGATGCACTGGAAGCGACAAAGCCAGTGTCACGGAGCTGGACGGCCGCACATGTACAGCTGCCATGTTATCGGACACAAAGGCACGTGGAGATGGATGAGAAACACTACCCGTAGCACATTGTCAGCGTGTCGAGGTAATGCGCTCCGGTCTTTTCCTTTGCCCGACTTGTGAGTATATGGGGAGGATTACTGCGCGCAGATATAATAATGGGCGGTATCAGTTTATGGGACACTGCAGTCGTTATTTTCCCACTTAGTGTCACTTACAATTAAGGTCTGGCTGCTGCTTTCATCTATTTAACATACAGCGAGCAAAAGCCAAGATTTGAACCTTCAAGCACCGAAATCAGAGAGATTTTGGGGTTCTGCGCTAAATATGTGATTTAAATGTAAAAAAAAAAAGTGTTAATTTTTAGTAGTGCGACTCTATCAAAGTCTGAGAGCACTGGTGCTAAAAAAAAATCAGTGAAACCAACTCCAAATCCCCGGGACCGCCCGCCAAGCAACGAGACCGATCACCAAGCATGGAGACCCACCCCCAAGCACCGATACTGACCAACAAGCACCAAGATCGACCATCAAGCATCAAGATCGACCGCCAAGCACCGACACCGACACCGACCCTCAAGCACCAAAACCGACCCCAAAGCACCGAGACCGACCCCAAAGCACCGAGACCGCCCCCCAAGCATTGAGACTGACCCTCAAGCACCGAGACCGACGGCCAAGCCTCACGTCTGTAAAAGTAATAACTTAAGAATCCCCTTTTTGTTAATACGCGGAGATGAAAAAAAGTTGCAATAAACTCAAAATATGTATCACTAACATGCTTACCCGCTGTTTGATAATTTAAGACATAAAGATTTGTGATTGCAAATGTAGTCCTGAAAGAATAAATGTGATAAGCACAGCAGCTTCCTACTTTCTGCAATGTACGTAATGGGTTTTTATCATTTAAAGCCCGAATGATAACGGACAAAATGTAGATATGGAAAAAAAACTCCCCAATGATTTTAGATGCTGGTAAGAGTCCTGGCAGGATGGAACGCTGCAGAGGTTCCTAACACTGTGTGATCAGGGATGAGTTTAGAAGATCCAGGCCAAGTGGGACTGCACCGTTAAGAATGTCAGGGTCACTGTTTTGTAATGCGGTTAGGGATCACTTCATGCACAAGTTTCCGGGACCTGAGACACCCTTTAAGGAGATAGAAAGCTAAATAGTGACATCGAATGAGCTTATCTGCATGTCCACACACTCGGTTCAATGCATTGCAGAATGCTCCAGCGTTTATACAGCTCAACCCCGTTACAACGCGAATCCACTTATAACGCGATGCAAGCGTGGCTTCCAATTTCCGTACTTATGAATATTTACAACACGATTATTGGTATCTTAAATACTTTATTGTACAATGCATACAATTGTACGTTATTTCTGACGCGATCCGCTTATAATGCGATGTGATTCTTCGGACCCCAAGCACAGCGTTAAAAGGAGGTTGAGCTGTATTTATTTTGTTACCCACTATAACCTTAAATCTGGGTCCCAGTTTAATAAAAAAGATTAAATGCCTGTGGGTACAAAAATCAATTTGCTTCCCCCCCCCTATTCAATGACTCCATACTCCATATGGGGAGACAAATAAGATCTGGGAAGATACCTGGAAACTATGCAAAAATAAATGGTACATATATTTGTACATTTCCCAGGTATTCCCCATTAAATTAACAAGTGCAAAGCGTTGCTTTGAGACGTGAGTGCGAATGCGGGGGTCCCAGTATCCATGATAACAGGCTGAGCCAATCAGAGTGCTCCATCTCTGAACGATTTTAGCATAAAGCACCTCCTGGGAAGTCTGGGAGGTTTGCAGAATGGAGCAATCTGATTGGTTAATGTCACTGCTCCATTATTCTCCCGAACCATCTCAGACTGGCAGTGATGGAGCAGGAACACAGGACTCTGCCTCACTGCTGCTGGCCGATTACAATCCGGGACAAAGCTTCTAATCAAGAACCAATCAATTCTAATAAAAGGTTGGGGGAGTTGGCCTGGAATACAGAACTTTCTGGACTCTCTGCGTGCAACACGCGTGTGTTATTACATGTGACTGGAAGAAATGCAGAGTAGTCTCTGATTATGAGCAATGAATCGGTACATGTGCTCACATATCTGAATGCCATAGTACCAGCCTGCTGTGCTTTGGCATGTACAGAGCACCCGGTGCCTGGGATAAATGATTTATGCATGGCACAGGGAGAGATGCTGTGGAATGGAGTGGTGAGGGTGGCAGCGCCATGTCTGCATGGCTAAGGTGCCGCGCAGGGCATTTGGCGGTTTGAACAGGGCTCATGTACAGAGTTCCTATTCAGATACCCTCAAGAGTCTGCTCATCCCACTTGCGAGGCTGGTCAGAGGGTTTAGCCGAGTCGTCACTGGGGTTATGATCTGCAAGAGGAGGCAAGAGGCTGAGTACAGAGCTGTGACCAAGGGTGTCCGATGTGTGACCATGTTACAAACCCAGCAGAGATAAGGCCCCGACACGGATGCAGGTCCTTGTAAATGGAGTCACGAGTCATAATCACGAGGTCACAGCACAGTGAGGAATCACTCAGTATCAAATCAGAAATATACATTGTAATAGCCTCCATGTCACTTTAATACCAGCACAGGCTCTGGGAATCTTTCTTTCACACACACACACACTGGATCCCATTATTATCTGGTATTTTATCCTCCCTGTAACTTCTCTACTAGTAACAGAGGCTCTTGGTACTCTGCAGACTTTGTGGGTATCTTTATGTTCTTATATTTTCTTTTAAGCTTAACCTCCTTATTTAGTGCACAGTTGTTCTTATTTTACAGTTGCACTAGTTTCAGGCCTATGTTTATTTTAGTTTGAGCCTTACCTTTTTCTGGTTGGTCTCTCGGCCAACCAGATGTCGTATTACCTGATTGAAATAGATCTGCTTGTAACTCCACACTTGATACAAACAGCACTTGAACTCAAACAGTAATTCAGTCACTCAGATTAGGACACACAAGCTCAGGATTCGTTACAAGCCTCTGTTTTAAAAAGGGACACACACACCAACCAGCTGTGTTAGGGTAGCAATCAACTAACCACCCCCACTGCAGGCTCAATCAGGCAGGACAGAGAAACAAAAGTTACAGACTTTCAATTACAACACCATTTAAAAAAAAATTAACACATTGTACACTCCCCAAGTTCGGCCACCCCTGCTAGTATACACAGCACTTCCCTTCTGGTTCTAACTCCACCCTTGATAATACAACCAGCACTTGAAATCAAACAGTAATTCAGTCCCACAGATCAGGACACGCAAGCTCAGGATAATGGCGGCAATGAGCCCCGCGCAGTTCTCCTCTGCTTAGGTAACGCAGCAAGATGCTCCTACATTACCTGGGCTGTCATCCGTGGGCACGTGAAACACGAAGCTTCCCGGAGGGTGTTCGGCAGCTCGCCGATACCACAGGGGGAAGTGGTCCATGGTGAATATGCTCTCCTTCTCCTCGTAGTGCAGAAACTTACTACAAAAAGGGAAATACGTGTTAGTCTGGGGTGTCACTGGATAAAGAGAACACATTCTACTGATGAACAGACGGAAGCAGATCAGGGGTTCAAACCCCCTTTTCTTTTACCCAGTACCAGGATACACAAAAAGGGTCGAATTTTCCCAGTCACAAAAATAATTACTAACAATTTTCATAAGTAATGATAGTAACAAAAAAATATTCAGATTCATGAATGCCTACAACATGAAATTACTCTCTACTGAGATAAATATGCGTTGGGGAAGTGAATCCCACAGGACTGAGGGCCATTTTTACTAAATGGTGCAAGCGCCACAAGTCACCACTGAAAGACACTTTACTTCATGTGAATGGTCAGCAACGGGTCTCATTCAACAGTGGACTGCAGCCAGCACCCATAAGGATGGCCACTACTTAGACCTGGTTATCACTAAAAACTTCTCTCTCTCCGATTTCTCCATTTCCCCTTTTCCTCTCTCTGACCATCGCCTCATCTCATTCTCTCTATCTCGCTTCTACCCTTCTCCACCTCTATCTACCCCCCGGTTCTGCAGAAACCTGCGCTCTATTCACTTACCTGACTTTGAGTCCACTTTATGCTCCTCCCTCTCCTCTCTCAGCTCTGCTACAGACCCTGACAACCTGGTCAGGAACTACAACTCTGCCTTGTCCTCCTCTCTTGATCTACATGCCCCGGTTTCTCTCTGCCGCCCTCGCCCTTCTAACCCTAGACCCTGGCAAAATTCCCACACACGCATGCTGCGTTCCTCCACTCGTTCCTCTGAACACCTCTGGAGGAAATCTCATACTCTCGCAGACTTCCTTCACTACAAATTTATGCTATCCTTTTTCAACTCTGCCCTCTCGCAAGCTAAACAAGCCTACTTTTCTTCACTAATCAACATGCACAAGTCTAACCCACGCCGACTGTTCTCTGTCTTTGATACTCTACTCAAACCACCCTTAACTGCCTCTCCTTCCTCCATCTCTGCTCAGGACTTTGCTGACTATTTTAAGGAAAAGGTGGAATCCATACATCAGAACATCCCCTCTGTTTCTTCCTCCCATTCTACACCTCTTCCTAACTCTCCTCCTGCCTTCCTTGACTCTTTTTCCACTGTCTCAGAGGAGGATGTGTTGCTGTTGATTGCCTCTTCTCCCTCTACCACTTGCCCTCTTGACCCCATTCCCTCCCATCTCCTAAAACCTCTTGCTCCTACTATAATCCCTATGCTCACACATATTTGTAACTCCTCCCCCTGCTCTGGAACCTTTCCATCCTCCTTCAAACATGCAACAGTCATACCATTACTCAAAAACAGCAAGCTTGACCCTACCTGTCTTTCTAACTATCGACCTGTCTCCCTCCTGCCTTTTGCCTCTAAACTCCTTGAACGTCTTGTATTCTCTCGCTTGCTCCATTTTCTCAACGCCTATTCTCTCCTAAACCCTCTACAATCTGGCTTCCGCACTGCTTACTCCACGGAAACAGCCCTCACTAATATAACTGACAACCTCCATGCTGCCAAAGACAGAGGTCATTACACTCTGCTCATATTACTCGACCTCTCTGCAGCATTTGACACCGTGGACCACCCTCTTCTCCTTCACATTCTCCATACTCTTGGTATTCGGAACAAAGCTCTATCTTGGATCTCATCATACCTCTCCCATCGTACTTTCAGTGTCTCTTCTGCTAACACCTCCTTCTCTATTGATCTCTCTGTGGGGGTACCCCAGGGCTCTGTCCTGAGACCTCTTCTCTTTTCTCTGTACACACTCTCTCTAGGTGACCTAATAACATCTTTTGGGTTTAATTATCACCTCTATGCTGACGACACACAAATATACTTTTCAACACCCGACCTTACACCTGTTGTACAAACCAAAGTTTCTGAATGTCTCTCTGCTATATCATCCTGGATGGCCCTCCGCCGCCTTAAACTCAACATCGCTAAAACAGAGCTCCTCATACTTCCTCCCAAACCTGGCCCTACTACCTCCTTCCACATTACTGTTAGAACTACGATCATTCACCCAGTAGCCCAAGCACGCTGCCTAGGGGTCACACTCGACTCCTCTCTCACATTCGCCCCTCACATTCAAAACATTTCTAAAACCTGTCGCTTTTTCCTCCGCAACGCCCTTTCCTCTGTTGCTCGACTGCTAAAACTCTGACTCAGGCCCTCATTCTCTCCCGTCTTGATTACTGTAACCTCCTGCTGTCCGGCCTTCCTGCCTCTCACCTGTCTCCCCTACAATCTATTCTAAACACTGCTGCCAGAATCACTCTACTCTTTCCTAAATCTGTCTCAGCATCTCCCCTCATGAAATCCCTCTCCTGGCTTCCGATCAAATCCTGCATCTCACACTCCATTCTTCTCCTAACTTTTAAAGCTTTACAGGCAGTCCTCGGTTATCCGACACAATGCGTTACTCAAAATGGCGTTGTAAAGCGAAACGTTGTAAAGCGAAACACGTTTTCCCATAGGAACACTGTTTAAATGAAAGGTTCCATTCCTGAAGGCATTTTTAACACTAAAATACACCAAATATTTTATGCAGGCAATAAGATATGCAGCACACACATAAATTATATAGTGTATATACTGTATTATATATATAATATAACATAATAAATAATATATTATATAGTACAATATAATATTATTATTACGTTACGACGCTTTGCAACGTTGTTATGTGAATGTGTATTATATATACACACATACACACGTTGCAAAGCGTGTAAGAGCGTTGGATAAGGTTTTTGGCGCTGTAAAAATCATAGGTATGCATTGCATAGCGTTGGATAAGCCATTCGTTGTAAAGCAAAGCGTTGTAAAACGAGGACTGCCTGTACACTCTTCTGCCCCTCCTTACATCTCTGCCCTAATTTCTCGTTATGCACCATCCAGACTCTTGCGTTCTGCTCAAGGATGTCTTCTTTCTACCCCCTTTGTATCTAAAGCCCTCTCCCGCCTTAAACCTTTCTCACTGACTGCCCCACACCTCTGGAATGCCCTTCCCCTCAGTACCCGACTAGCACCCTCTCTATCTTCCTTAATGTTACTTTTATGTCTAAAGCACTTATTCCCATGCTCTGTTATTTATTTGATTACCACATGTATTACTACTGTGAAGCGCTATGTACATTAATGGCGCTATATACATAAAGACATACAATACAATAGCGCCACTTAGGAAATGTGGTCCCCAAATCCCTTCATTGGCGAAGGGGAGATCATATTATTATATCCCATTGTAGTAAGACAAAGAGCTCAGCCATGTAACAGTCTCTCTGATATATGCACACAGAATCTTAATCAAGAATAAATTGATGATTTCATAATATTATTCTGGCAGACAGAAAGCGTGCATGTTTTGGTGGTGGACCCCTCATGCATGCTCCTGACGAAGGGGTCCCTGCCACTATCTCCATACCAGCAACAGAAAAAATGATAACTTATACTATTGGTGAGTGCAGTAAGAATTATTGACTTATATTTATATTCAAACACATTCTATAAAACTTGTAGTAATTGTCTCTTCAAAAGATTTGAACCACGGACACTACGCGTTTCAGGACAGGAGATACAGCTGGTTTAGTTCTAATAATCATATTGGTTTTGCAGAAATGTAGATATATTGCAGATTGTGATACCTTTTAATGGACCAACATTAGAGTTCTTAATAGATGGAAATGTGGCATACCTCACAGGTCTCTTCTTCATGTGTACAGAGCTTCCCAAACCTCACAGGTCTCTTCTTCATGTGTACTTTCCTATGCAATAGTTCCGTCTCCTCTACTCTTCACCAAATTACTAGTGCCAAACTCGCTGCTACAATCCCATCAACCATCAACCATACCACACCAACAAAACTCAATACCTCCAGATGCTCTGTAGTGCTGAACATCAATGGAGGAAATCATATTGTAAAGATATCCCACATTAATAATTCATCCTATTTATAATGCTGCCCTATCTGTTTCTTAACAAAACAACTTTTACTTCCTCATATCTACTATGTCCTCCAAGCCACACTGCCTGCTTTCAGCTTTCGACACTCTTCTTTGCCCACCCACACCAGCTCCCCCTACTGCTCAAGACCTCACCAACCACTGTAAAGATAAAATCCATGCTATTCAACATGGCATTGCACTTTGTCAAGCCCCATCTACACAAAGCAGCTCTCATGTTGCTCCCAAAACTTCCCACCAGTTACTGAGGAGGAGGTCTCCGTATTCGCTCCCCATTGCTTGCTACAACCTGCCCTCTCAATCCCATCCCATGACATGGTCTACGCTCACTCTCCGTAGCAATTATTTCTGCCCTAACTCATCTCTTCAACCTCTCTCAGCACAGGTTCATTCGCTTTATCCATCAAGCCTTTAAAACCCATCCTCAAGAAATTTTCTGTTGGTCCCACCTGCCCTTCCAGCTACCTTCCTATCTCCCTCATGCCATTTGCAAACTTCATGAACAACTCATTTATAACCGCATGCTGCACTTTCTTTCTTCTAGCTCTCTCCCTGACACAATGCAGTTTAGATCCCGTCTTAACCACTCCACTGAGACTACTCTAACAAAAAGATCACTGATAATCTCCTCAAGGCAAAATCACAGGGACCGTTCTCCTAACACATTCTTTTGGAACTTTCTACTGCCTTTGATACCACGGAGGACCACCTTCCACTGACATGCTTGACACTGCCCTCTCCTGCTTTTCTTCTTCCCTATCTGATTACTCCCTCAGTGTCTCCCTTTCCTGGCACAGCCGTCTCTTCACTCCCACTCACAGCTGGTGTTCTAGGTCCTCTATTCTTCTCCATTTATACTTCTTCTTTTGGAAAACGAATGCAGTCATTCAATTTTCACAAACACAGCTATCCACATGATACCCAGATCTACCTCTCCCCCCTCTCCCCAGTCTCGGGTCACATCTCTATCTCAAATATAAACTGTCCAAAAACAGATTTCCTCATTTCCTCTAACTCTACATCTAGGGTTGCCATCACTCCAGGGTTGCCATCACTCCGGGTTTGAGCCGGAGGCCATGGGTTTTCGGCCATGTATCTCTGGGCTATGGGTCTACCTGAAAAGTCAGGCATCTGCCCCTCGAAAATTCCGTCAATATGGCTGTGCTATGCCAAATTGTGCAGCATTGCAATGACAACCTCGGCGCCATTAGGCCTCAATTATACCAGATGTCGCTGAGCGGCAGCGCGATCTGGTGACATCAATCTACGCTGCCACGGAGCGGCATCTTGATCAAGGAGCCTTGGCAGTGAAGGAGACAGGAGAGGAGACAAGGAGGCGTGGGAGAGGCGTGGCCATATGCGGTTCGCCCTCATTGGCTGAACCGCTCACGTGACGCGGCCGTCGCCTGCCAGAAACAATTTTGCAAATCTCTTCTGGAGACTGCCGCCCTACAGCTCCAGGCGGCGCGCTGGTATGTAAACATACATAGGATTTCTGCCATTTGTTTTTGCGCCGCGCAGCATTGCGCTTAGTGACGCCGCCGGCGTTTTTTGGTATAATCTCGGCCTCAGGCAAACTGTTGTCAAGGCAACTTGATGCAGCGACATCTCGTTGTCATGGCAATGTGCGCCATTTGTCGTTGCAGAGCCATGTTGACTGGACTTTGAAGGGGCAGATGATGCCAGGAGATGCCGCCGCCAGTAAGATAAATAAATATATAAACAAGATAAACTAGTTGTGCTTCTAGAAAAGAAAAAGAATGGTGCTAAAAGAACTTGTAGCAAATAGTAGAGTGTATCGTTTTACTCTATATAAGACAAAATGACGTGTGCTGCTGGAGTATATAGCAGGGAATCTTCAATTCCCCTAAATGTACGAATGGAAAAAAAGGGGGGGGGGGGGTTGTATATATTCCTGCGCATGAAATCAAGATTTTAGAAAAAAAGGGACCCTAGTTTCAGAGTTCAAGAGAATTCATATGAGACCACACTCTAAATGTGTGCACTACAAATATACTTTAATTGTGTTAAAAAAGAAAAAACTAATAATTTTAAAAATATAAATGACACCAGCTGGGTACAAAGAAATATAAACCAAATGATACTTAACTCATACAACTAAGTTCAAATTAGAGATTGCCTTAATAAAGGCTTATTAAAATAATCACTTGTTACTTATAAAATTAGTAACTGATCATACATGTAATATGTCTGCATATATAGAATAATATGCTTGGGCTTTGGGTAATGTCCACCCTAGTATGTTAATTGCCTCCACTTGGATAGGTCCAAAAAGGGTAAGTTGTGAAAAAATGTATCCCAGTGTTAATGGAAAAAAAAACACTCTGAGTTGTATCTTGTTGTGAGTGGTTGGCGGCACTTTATATTAAGTATAATGGCTGTGCAGGAGGAAAGAGATGGTGGTTGAAAAGTCACAGGCTTTATGCAGACTTCATACTCTCTGATTTTCAGCCCCCTCGGGGTGAGAGGTGTATGCAGATGTGTACAGACAAAAAACTGAATGGCCTTCTTCTTAAGGCTTACACCACTCTTTAGCACACAAAGCTTTCCTTTCACTGATAATACAGATAAGGGAGCGTTACCTTCTTATTACGCCACTCCTAACTTCAAGATGTGGTTGTGGCTGAGATCCTGAGGGGTACTTCGACTAACCTGTTGCCTCACTTCCCCCTCCGCTGCTCGGCCAGGATGTAAATTAGAACGGAGTCTCCTCTGTGGTGCTAGAGTGCATCTGCAGCTCCTGCGGCTGCTGTTTCCACGTCTCACGTATGCGTGTGCTGTCTGCGTCCTCACCTCTCACGTCTCCCGCCGCAGCTGTTCATCCGGTGTTGGCGCCAACTAGATTTTTGAAAGTGCCTCCTTTTACTCCTCCGCATGTAGCGCTTGTCCCACTGGTTGCAAATACTTGAAAAGAGTTACAGTAACCCTACGCGTTTCTCCCGTCCAAGGGCTTCGTCAGGGTTTTTTTTTTTTTCCCATTAACACTGGGATACATTTTTTCACAACGTACCCTTTTTGGACTTATCCAAGTGGAGGCAATTAACATACTAGGGTGGACATTACCCAAAGCCCAAGCATATTATTCTATATATGCAGACATATTACATGTATGATCAGTTATTCATTTTATAAGTAACAAGTGTTTATTTTAATAAGCCTTTATTAAGGCAATCTCTAATTTGAACTTAATTGTATGAGTTAAGTATCATTTGGTTTATATTTCTTTGTACCCAGCTGGTGTCATTTATATTTATATTTTTTAGAATTATTAGTTTTTTTTTCTTTTTTAATACAATTAAAGTATATTTGTATTGCACACATTTAGAGTGTGGTCTCATATGAATTCTCTTGAACTCTGAAACTAGGGTCCCTTTTCTTCTAAAATCTTGATTTCATGCGCAGGAATATATACAACCCCCCCTTTTTTCCATTCCAGTTGTGTTTCTAGTTGGTCTCTGACGTCTGCCCGCTCTCCAGTCTACTTTACATGCTGCTGCCAGGCTCATTTAACTCACCCACCGCTCCTCTTCTGCTGCCCCACTATGAAAGTCCCTACATTGGCTACCCATACCTTACAGAGTCAAATTCACAGCTCTTCTGGTCACCTACCAGGCTAAACATAACACTGCTCGTCCCTACATGTCTGACCTTATTTTCCCAAGGACTCTCCCACACACGCAGTGTACGCTCGGCTTATGTTCTACATCAGCGGTGCGCAAACTGGGGGCGCGCAAGACGTTTTGGGGGGGGGGGACGCAGGGGTTACAGAGGCCCTGCGCTAAGATCTTCTTGTCCACGCATCTCCATGGCAATGCAGCATCAAATGATGCCCGTTACCATGGAGACGTGACGTCAAATGACGCCACATGATGTCACATTGACGGTAAGGAGGGTGCGATGGAGCACAAGAGCAGGCAGGGGGAGACGCAGCGCTTGAAGTTTGCGCACCCCTGATCTACATCTCTCCACCACACTCATTACTTCCTCACTCTCCAAGAATAATCCCGTGATGCACCCAAACGGTAGAATTCTCTGCCATGCACAATCAGACTCTCCGCTACTATGTGTATGTTTAAGTCCCTAAAACACTCTCCTGGCTTCTTTCTTTTACTCTCATTCTGGAAGCACACAATCAGAGGCCAAAAGTTGACAGCTAAACTCTCTTTCTCTTACCGTGCACCCCAAAACGGGAACAATCTACAGGAGACTCTCACAGCCGCCACCAGTCTAAATTCTTTCAAAACCAAAGCTGTCTCACATTTTAATCTGGTCTGTAACTGTTAGATACGCCTATAATATATATTATCTCTAACTGTGCATGCAATGTCTTGTATATAATGTATAACCCTGCTCACTTATGTAACTGTATTTGTAACCATGTATTATTTGTCATCATAACTCTATGCCCAGGACATACTTGAAAACGAGAGGTAACTCTCAATGTATTACTTCCTGGTAAAACATTTTATAAATAAGTAATAAAGACCTAATTGAGCACACACACTACACACAAAAACACACACCCCACACACACACACACACACACACACACACACACACACACACACACAGTAACGCAAAACATGTATAACATGAACAACAATACTCTAACAGTACACATGAAATAGACTTGAGAGGGTTGAAAAGCTCTGTACACTAGAATTTAATGAAGAACTCCCATGTTGGCCATCTACAATGTATTACAATCTACCTCTCTCCAAGACCAATAGAACTTTGAAATACTAAAATGCTAAGAACCATTGAAGAACAGTTCTACCTTCCACCACCAGGTGGTGGTGCGGTCCAGTGAAACCCAGTCATGGTAAGAGAAGAGCTGGGATACCACTTTTCCAGTAAAGAAGACTCCGCTTACAGCACTTCTTCCTGCACCTGTAACCTTTATTTTAGCAGGCCCTTTCAATCCAATTAGGAAAGAGTTCAGCACCCCCTTCCAATAATGGGATGCACCAACATATGAATCCGTCATTTCTTTGCATCAAAAAACACTGGCAGCTGTGTGTTGGCATTAACTTTCATGGTTAACGATCAGCATCTCAATTAAGAAGCATAATTAACCACCTTGTTACATTTGATAAAGTTACAAGCGGAAAAGCTATCATGCAGTAAAGCAAACATCTGACACTGAAAGATAAGCGTATGTCACTGTCTGGAGGCAGGCGTCTGAGAAACGAGCTACAGGAACGTTACGGAAATTTAGGGTCCCGTCCCATAGCGTCTTCTCCCGTTCTGCTGTACCACCTACACCCTCTTATTCCATTCCAACAGGGGCCTCGAGCAGGAATGTCAAAGTCTCGTCCCTGATTGGCTCACACGTTTGTCTCGGATATAATGAACCTGTCCCCCTCCCCATTTCCAGCTCTTAGAGAATGTCCCATTCCTCCACAATTCATAGAGGCGCTCAGCCGGGGCCGCCAATAGGGGGGGGGAGAGCCGGGGACACTGTCCTGGGACTGGCCAAGCCGGCCGATCTCAGAAGTTAGGGCTTGACTTCACTTTTCTGTCCAGCTGTTTTCCTCTACTGGGCTCACCTTTGCACAACCTACAGAAAGTGTGCCCCCTGCACAAATGAGTCCAACTGCCCCCGTGCTCAACAGATCGTCCACGACCTCTCTCCCCCCACCCCCCTCACCCCCACCACCCTCCGCTCAACTACCTGGGGCCCAGGTTCATATTGCAGTCCTGGCCGCAGCTCACTTTTTAACATCATCACCTCCACACACAGACATATAGAGGGCGCTGTATCAACACAACTTATTGAGCACAGTTGCGTCAAATGCAAGAAACCGTTCGTTACACCTGCTGCAGATTGTTACAAGGCAGACGTTTCTACACCATCTTAAACCTGGTGTATTTTGTATGCGTATTGATGGTGACACTGATGCAGAATGGGAGACCACTCAAATTCTGTGCATCATGTAACTGCTCCTACTGACACTCCCCAAATCGCAAGCTTTTTGCCCTATATTTATTATTATTATTATGGGGCAAAAAGTGGAGCAAAAAGCTTGACAGACTGATGCACAATGTACCAGGTGTATGAGGTACAACATGAAAATTATGCTATTTCATTCATAGCCCCCCTACACTCATACTTTGTATGAAGTCACGTCAGTTTAACCCCAACACAGTCAGTCTGGGAGCTGCAGGAACTGGACCGCTGATGTCCAACTTACTTGTTGGAAAGTTTCTCCGAGCCCACGAACAGGTTGCTCCTCATTAGCCCTGCGCGTGTTCCCAGGAACGCAACCTCTATCCCGTCCTCCTGGCTACAGGACCAGAGAGCAACACAAGAAATCAGCAGAGAATGGGACACATAGTAATCAAGTAAAGAGGAGGGAGAGTATATCGCGGATACAGTGTCATGAATAGAAGCAGCCTCTCCGTAGGTGGCACAAGGTATCTGGGGCCTCAACACGGTGCTCCCCATTTTGTAGGCAAATGAAGAAATCTCACACCGCACTATACAAGGTTTCTCGTCTTACTCAAAGAGGAGAGATGGGGGAGAGGGAGAGTGGGAGAGGGAGGGAGAGAGTTTGGGGGGGAGGGAGAGGAGAGAGAGTTGAGACAGGGAAGGAAAGGGAGTGAGAGGGAGGGGGAAGGAGAGGGTGAGAGGGAAAAAGAGGGAGGGAGAGAGAGGGGGAGGGAGAGAGAGAGAGAAGGAGGGAACGAGAGGGAGGGGGAGGAGGGACAGGAAGGGGGAGAGAGGGAGGGGTAGGGAGAGAGGGAGGGAGAGATTCAACTTAAAGTGGGATGTTTTCAAAGAAGAATTATATATACAAAATATGCAACTATTTGGTTCTCAAGATGAACAGGTGAAGTAATTTTGTGGTATTTAAGGAGACGGGGGAGATTACGGATTAAGGGACGCCCTCTCTCTGTATTTGCTGTTTAACTTGTCTATACTTTTTTCTTAACATAATGATCACATACTAAAGGGGTGCTCAACTCCAGTCTTCCATGCCCCCCCAACAGGTCCGGGTTTCAGGATATCCCAGCTTCAGCACAGGTTGCTCAATCAGTCCCTGCATCAGCACAGGTGACTCAGTCTGACTGAGCCACTAATTGAGCCACCTGTGCTGACGCAGGGATTTTTCTTTTCCGGTGATTCCCCAAAAGTTATTTTTTGGCAGGGGAAGAAGGGCTGACCATTCACACCAACATTAGAGACACTTACCTGGACATGTTAAGGGCCAGCTGGGTCCAATAGGCTTCCAGCGGAGCTGTGACCACAGCATCAAACAGAACCTCCTGGACCAGCTCCTCATCACCTGGGAAGCGGGAAACACAGGGCACAGCCTGTCACATGTCTTAGAGCAGGAGACACCGCAAGGATCCTGTAACAGGGGAGTTATCCCTGTTCAGGTAATGTGCCTCTAATCCAGCAGTGTGGTGGTTAACTCCTGGTAGTCAATTATCCAACATCACCTGCCTGATTAGCTTCTAAGAAAAGCCTGTCTTTTGAGACAGGAAGTGAGATTGTCCCTGACTCTCACAACTTGTAAGACTGAGCATGGGGACACTTGTCTTGAGCCCTGCCAGAAGAAACAGCAGAGCTGCTTTGAAGACACAGGGGAAACTTCTAAACCTGAATGCTGACAAACCCTGAAGAAAAGGTAGCAACCAGGGACAGAGAAGATTTTCCCTGCAAACCACAAGGAACAGATAAGACTTTCATTTATGAGACTTTTTATATCTGCTTATTTCATGCTATATGTTTGGGGCTGGGAGACATGCTTATCTAAAGGGAGTGTGGACTGCATACAGTAGTATTTCACTAGAAATACTCCCAAGTGAATAGAAGCTTTGTTTACCCCTTGTTTGGATGGTTTCCTGATGTTAAGGAAACAGGCGCAATAAAAGCCTTATTTAATTTCACCATAACCAGTCTCCCTTGCATACCTCTGTGAGCGTACGCCTACAGATCCCAACCCCAAACTAACCGGCACCCTCAAACTTACCTGCACCCACACACAGAGCAGGGCAGAGCCAGAGCTGTAAAATCTCATGTTCAGGGAAGGTCAGGTTTTTATCATTAATTGGATACACATAGGCAGGGGGAGGAGGTGACGCTTAAATGTAAAGTCCCACTTAGGAAATATGTTCCTTGTAATTCTGTTAGGTATTTAAGGTGTTGCCTTAAAGGGCACCCTGAGAGGTTATGGGGCCTCTTCAAACTTTTCAATAACGGATGACTTGTGGCGGGCCATGCTGAGGATTTATGGCAAGCCACGCAGAAGCCATGGCCTAGAGACATACTGGGCTGGGCGTCAGACTCACACTCCAGGTCCGGATCTTCCCCCAACAGAAAGCGTGTCACGGCCTGCAGCTGATTGAGCTTCCGATGATCAGGGTCTATGTCAGTGATACAATATATCCTAGAGAAGAAGAAGCAGCCAATCACAATGAGACAACAAGGCAACGCTCCAATCAGCAGCACTCCCACACCCCCTAATATTCCTACCACAGGTCACTTCTTCACCCCTTCACCAATGGCAGCACAAACCGGGTATTAATAAGAGTACTTCTTTTCCTCTACAGTACTGACAGTGTATGCAGCACTGCACACACAATTTACAGGCACCCTGGTACCCAAGGTCCAGGCTGATAATAGCCCATAACTGCTAAGAGGTGCTATATCGTAAGACACTTTCCAGGACTGGAAGACATCTTACAGTCAAGTGCCTTATATGAGCTCACGTCCACTCCCACTCACCACTCGTTGGCCAACGTGAGGTCCGGGTGAAGAAGGTCATGCAGCCCTATAAGAGAGACAGTAAGTATGAGGTACAGGGTCAGCCAACCCCAAATGGATGCAGGAGAGGGGGAGAAGAAATATTGGAGGGGGTGTGAAAAGAGAGGTGGGAGTGCATAAAGAGGAGGTGAGAAAGAGAGTGGAAAAGGGAGAGGGAGTGGGTTATGTTTATTTTGTGTCCAATACCAGCATGTTCATATGAATCAGAATTATGTACACTCCCTGCCCGTCAGGAAATGAGACCTGCATGTACAAGATTTACAAACATTTTGAAGACAGCTCCCCAAAATTACATCAACTAATTCTTCTGCTTGTCTGACCTTTTTCCTTTAAAAAAAAAAAAAGGACTTAATTCACCCCGGATTTAACCTGTTAACTATCTCACTTCCGTTAGTTCACCTTGATGGGACTGCGTCTCGAAATGGAAAATACAGTAAGAGATGCTCCTGGTAACCCCTTCACTGCCAGGGGAGTGTGAATAGGATGAGTCAGGGAGGAGATCCCGTTCCTATAATGGGGATGTATTAACCTCCGGGCCCCGGTTTGGCATTTCCCCTCTTTTCTTGGCTATCAGATGAGAAAATGAGCTTCAGAGAGACCCCAGTGTGAGGGGGAGGGGGCGCGAACCCCGGTGTTCATAGGAGTGTATGGAATATGCAGCACGTGAAGGGTTAAAGCAGCAATCCCCTCTACTCTCCATAAAATAATCCAATCTTCATGTTGACCCCTGCGAGGTGCCTTTGATGCTGTATTTAGCAATGCCCCCCTTTTTTACATGTTGTAATTGTACTGTGGAGGTATAATTTGCTGAAAATATGCCTCCCGGGGAAATAAAAGATGGCGGCTGCCATCAACACACCTTCAAGCAACAGGGGGTTCCCATGGTAACAGCAGAGGTCAGTGAAATCATTAACAGGTGACAATTCAGGTTCAAAGCATAAGTATATAGCAGAATATAAAGTAGCAGTTTGCCTGATTACTTTATTGGGGGGGGGGGGGGGGGGGGCGCGGGGTTTCAGGGGTCTGCGACTTTACGTGTTTGGTTCCCGGACTCTCTCACCTTCTTCCATGGACGTGTTCCCGATGAGAATATATTCCCCGTGCCCTCTGGACAGTACGACCCCGAGGCTGTGCGGAGGAGACGACAGATATTAACCCTTTCATATCCCCCCCCCCCCCACCCCTGTAAAATGCTGCTGTGTTACACCGCAATCTGCTTAACGGCTCAGTCCAAGGGGACCTCTCTCCAAACACAGTATTAATAAATCATTTGTGAACACCCAGAACAGATTCTTCTTTTTCATTTCAATTGGGACGGGGGACAAAATAGGGGAGATAAGGCACATATAAGTGCTGTAAGACCCCCCCCTCCCCCCCTAAACTTCGAGGTACAATGTTTAAGAACATTTCTATGTGTCTGAATATTTTTTTTTAAGGCATAGAGAAATCTTTCTACTCTGTTAACCCCGTCCCTGCCATTGGTTCCGTTTGCTCCTACACAGGAGCAGCCGTATAAAGCTTCAGTTCCACTGTGCAAATAAAAAGACACAGGAACACAAACCACCTGCGTAGCATTTTCCCCGTTGCTAATGTCTGTTGCATAAATCTCAGGTGTGTTTAACATCTTTTCAGTCTAAAAACCTCATCACAGAACAGAAATATCTACGAAGCCGCATACAATACACAAAGCTTTGTTATTAATTAAACGAGACATTAACTATAGTTAGCGCCTTGTTAAGTGCTTACTGGTATCTTTGAGGCTCACTAAGGCTGGTGGTCACGGTGGCGCCAGGCGCATACCAGACCCTCGCCTCGAGTCAGGCAGGCCCCAGTAGCTCCTCCTGTGTGCGCTCCTCTCTCACCATGGCGCGTCCGCTGGCAGGGAAGACAAGAGTTTTGTCTTCCTGTACCTCGGTTACGTGCTCGGTGGGCAGTCAATGGAAGGGCAGATATGCCCCGCCATGGCCGCCCCCCCCCCCCCCGCGCATCGCATCACTCCCCTACAGACCGCAGATCGCGGCTGTAATATGTGCACGCTCCGCCGGTGTGCATGCAGCAGTGAGCGCTGGGCCGTAGCCTATCGAGCCTTTGCGTTACTATAACGGACGTTAGTGCTAATGATATGCTAAGGAGGCGTTCCCTCTAACAGCGCATATCCCCAGAGCGCCGTTATAGTTACCACATGGATTTAACGTTACGTTAGTTAGCGCATAGCTAAAGGTGGCGTTACTCGCACCCAGACCCAGAAACAGGTCTGTCACAGGGTCAGGATAAGTGTAAGACCAGTTAAGTATGATTTACTATCATATAGTTGTAAGGATGTGCCTATATATATAAGGTTCCGCGCTGTCATTTGCAAAGGGAAGCGCCATATTTTCCTTTTGCCAGCAAGTCACTGTGTAAGTTTAGGCGTGCGCATGCCGCGAAGAGAATCGCGCGCAAGGCACAACCAATCTGTAGAACTTTGAACTCTGAACTCTGAACTGTGAGAGAAGTCAGCTGAGGCTGAGGACCAATCGGGTGTGGACTCTGGATAGAGGAACCGGATGCGTGTGGGCGGGTGGAGAGACACAACGGAGGGAGGTGAAGGAGGAGTTGGCGAACCTCGTGTGCGTGAGCGTAGGGTCAGTGACCTTCCAGCTTAGGTGAAGACATTCCCCAGGCCCGAGAGCATTCCCCCTGTCATCGTAGGGTCTGTTTGGTAGGGACGGCCATAGCTTTGTAGGACGTTTCCCTTTATGTCGGTTTGAGCTGCGAGCTGCGGTCGCCATCTTGGATTTGATCAGACGGCGCAGCATAACGGAGTGTCGGCGAAAGGCTGGAACACAACCTAAGGACCCTGTAGGATGGTGACGTCATCGCAGTGACCGGAAGGGTATCATTGTCTACAAGTGCCACCTACACCGTCAACAGGCCTCTGATCCGGCCTCTCCCTAACTAATTGGGACATCAGTGTGGAACCATATGGTATAATACAGATACTGGTTTATAGGACTACTCCTAGAGAGTGGCAGAGCCACCTGTGTACAAAACTTATCCCGGATAAGGTTGTGGCCGAGCCACGTGTTGTGTGTGTAACGTTAAGATATATATTCTGCATTTATTCCGTTCAGTATGCATAATACATGGTTCTGTTGCACAATATGGTTGTTATGTTCTTGCTTAGGGTATTATCTCTATTATGGGGATCCTGGCCAAGTGGAGGCGCTGCACCGTGATAATAAGGGTATGACCCCAGCTCCCAATTAGCGGAGGCTCAGAGCTCCTGAAGCCACAGGTACATGCAACACCCGTGTTCCTTAGTGTATGCAGTCAAAAAAGGGCTACATTTGGAGGCGCTGCTGAGACTTAGACCTGGGGTGCCCCCCCCATTTTTTTTTTGTCTCTATTGTGCAACCAACCCCATCATGTCGTGTGCCCTCGGCGCTCGAGGTGTGCAAGTGGGGCCCACGCGCGGAATTCCCTTGAACCGTGCTTTCGCGCGGCGGCCAACGTCCTCCACGATCTCGTTAGGCACAGTGACCGAGCAGGTCCGAAGCTTCCGCTCCCTGGACAATGCCCAAGTACAAGACCATTTCTACTTACCGCGACCAGGCCTGGCGCCGGATCTTGATGCCACTGAACAAGATATATGCCCCGAGGCTTTTGCCCCGTATACTGTCTGCGCCCGAGGCCCCGGGGGCGCGTGCCCCATAGTCCCAGGCGGACACCCCTGCGCCCCTGGCCACCTCCAACCCACAGAGAGAGTATACACACCGCCTAAGGTGCCGCCGCGACCGGGCCCCCGACCACTCCCCTGACCGTGGCCTGCACCCTCGCTGGCCGGCACCCTGAACCTAGGCTCCTCACCCACCCCTCCGTCCGGCCTGCGGTCTGGCCTCAACCACTTAGCTTATCAAGATTGGACACTTACCCCCAGCAGTCGGGGATAGCTTACCGGAGACACTCTTATTCCCGCCATAGCCGCCGCGTCTCCCACAACACCACCCAGTCGCTCCAGTACGGAAGTTAAAGGCCTTCTCCGGTGAGAAACCCCACCCCAAGGGAAGTAGGGATAGAGGACGTGTTGGATCATACGGAACATGTACTGCCTGTAATGGACCTGCACGGACGCGGTCCCCAACAGCGATCGTTGAGTGCTTACGGCCCCCCGCGTCCCATGGTGCACTACTACCAACTACCGATAATGACAATTCCGAAGCTAGATGCGGCAGCTCGCACTCTACTGCCTGACAAAGGCGTATGGAGCTGCCGTGGACACCGTATGCTTTGATGGCCACATTCCATGCGTTAGCCCGAAGGAAGGAAATGTGTCCGATTTTCTCAGGCGACTACACCTGGACCTTTGAATCTGGTGAGGAAAGGCGTGTTGCCGATGATACAGCCAACGGACTACGCACCACTCAGCTGTTGAGGGGCTCCTACGCCCTACACCCCGTGTCGTTGCGGGTTCAGTAGCTGCCTAACGCCCAGACAAGGCCTTTCATTTCACGACCTAATGGATCCGGGTCAAGCGTCACGAGACGGAGGGTGTTGACCTTGGGGTCTTTGCTTCGTGTCGCGGTTCGGTCTGACTGCTTTCTGGTCGATGTGTTGCGTCTTGTGTAGGGGCGTGGTGTACTGGCTGCCGCCCCACCGGATGCCACACCCCGGGCGCCTCCGCCGGATCCAGACAAGTGGCAACAGCCTGACTCTGCCCGAATCTGGGGATCCCGCACCCGGATTCCCATCAACCACCCCCCGTGACACCCAGATCTCGTCCCCCCCGACGTGCGAAGTTCACCAACCAGGAGAGGCGAGGATTACCTCAGCCAATGCAGTGCGTACGCCCGGAAGATGGGACATTTACGGGCCCGCTGCCCCACCTGCGAGCAGTCGTCCCGACCGGCGCGTCAATCCGTTGCCAAACAATCTGGGGATGAAAAGGCATCACGCCCTCTCAGAGCCACCGAATTGGCCCCCGCCTCCATTATTCGTGTATTATCGATGGCACATCTACGCCGCCGCATTGTTGGATACTGATCCCAAGTGACCATCGTATACCGGCCCTTCTACGACCAACACCTACACCAATTGCCGTTGCTATCTGCGATGCTCTGGACTACGGGGATTGAGTCATGAGGATTACCCCATAGACCGGAGTAGTAAAGGTGCATTAGATTTCTCCACTGAACACGGGAAAAACATCACCCATGGAAGTGGAGGCCTTAGTGTGCCCCGAAACTCAGGACCACCCACGCCCCCCTCATCTTGGGGACCAACGCTGACATTGTGCGCGCGTATTCCGCCAGTTTTTGCAGAAGCGGGAAAGCCCCGCTGCTGGCACTAGGTGCCCTGCCCGCCCTCCAAGAGGTCTGCGGTAAAATTGCGACTGAAGAGAGTATGGCGTCCTTTACAGCCAGAATGGGGGCTGACTCAAATTCCCCCGGGGAGGACGAATGATGGTCCGCTGCTTGTCAACTACCCCCGACCGACGGTCGGAGGATCAACTCTTCACCGTGGAAAGTGTGGCCCACAGCGAACAACGGTTGGGCTACAAAGTACTGGCCTCCGTAAGATGGCCCGGAAGATTCCATTCGCACCTGGGTGTACGTGCAGAATATATCCCCGTATCCCTGACTATTGGACGCGGCAGACGCTGGGAAGAATATACCACTTGACTCCCGAGAGAGGTCCCGACGAGACAATCTAGGTGCTCCCCATACTACTCTTGATTCAGTGTTGGAATTTGACTTCGGTGATTCCCACTCCCGATGAATGGAGGAAGAGACTAGAACGAGCTACACAGCCCGAAGGAGTGGGTTCTCCCTAGTGATATGGATGTGGGTTGCAGTCGCAGTGCCCACCATACCATCCGAATTGAGCGACGCTACCTCCCCTTCCGAGCGCTCCCCAGCCGCTTGCCCCAGGGATGTTGAAAATTGAGGAGATTACTCCCGAGATGGAACGGCTGCACGTGCAGGAATCTCGGAGCCCTTACGCCTCACCCATCGTGGTAGTCCCGCAGAGAAGAACGGACGGTCCCGTCTCTGTGTGGATTACAGAACTCTGAATACCCGTACTATCCCCTGATCAGTATACACTGCCCCTCGAACGGGATCTCCTGAACGCTCTGACGGGAAGTAAATGGTTCGTGTGCTCGATCTCAGGTCCGGGTACTACCAAGTACCCATGGGCCAGGAAGACCAGAAAAAACGGCCTTCTCTGTCCCTTAGGTTTCTACCCAATTTACCCGCATGCCACAAGGGATCTGCGGGGCCCGGCCACGTTTCCAGAGATTAATGGAAAAACCCTCGGAGACCTGAACCCGCGAGAATGCTTTGGTGTAACCTGGACGACATTGCGTGTTTCGGCGCGACTCTAGAGGAGCACTCCAGAGGCTGATGAAGGTCTGGATAGACTTCAGGGGGAGGGTCTAAACTGTCTCTGGACAAATGCAAGTTCTGTCGATCCTCCGTGACGTATGTTGGGTCATTATGTGTATCGCTGATGGAGTACCCACCGATCCAGGGAAGATAGAGGCGGTGGTGAATGGGCCTAAACCTCATAATGTCCAAGACTTGCGGTCCTTCTTGGGATTATGTGCTATTCTCGGCCGTTCGTTGAGGGCTGTTCTAGCAAGGCCACCGATTGAACAATCTTCTAAAAGTATATCCGGAGGAAACCGAGAGGAAGGGAATCACGGCACAGACGCCTTTGGGGAGACATGGACCCCGGAATGTGAACAGGCCTTCATGAACTTAAAGGCCAGCCTCACTCAGGCTCCGTATTGGCCTATGCGGACCCAGAACGAGAATATGTCCTACATGTCGATGCTAGCCTTAGCGGCTTAGGAGCGGTCTTGCATCAGGTAATTAGGACCGGGCTACGTCCGTGGCCTATGCGAGCCGAAGTCTTGGACCCCTAGCGAACAGAACATACACCCGGTCCATAAACTGGAATTCTTGGCGTCTAAAGTGGGCTGTGGTGGACAAACTGCATGACTACCTGTATGGGTACATTTCGAGTACGTACGGACAACCATCCCATGACATATATAATACATCTGCCAAATAGACGCCACGGGCCACCGTTGGTAGCTGCTCTAGCCAACTACAGGTTCAACCTTAAATCCAACCCCGCGGACCCACCAACATAGGTGCCGACGCCCTTCTCGCGACCTGGCCTTCAATCCACCCCTATGATGGAAGTCTGGGAAGAGATACCGGGTCCCGGGATTCGTGCCCTCTGCTCCGTGGCTGCGGTATCGACAACCAAGTAGCATTCTCGGAATTAACGTTGTTGACTCTGTTGGGAGATGTCAGTGCGGGCTATCCTCGGGCCTATCAGGTCGAGAAGGGATGAACATCACTGAAGAAATATCATCTCGTGGAGGGATCTAGTGCATTATCAAACTCAAGACCCCATAGTGGAGCTAGCCCGTCAGCGGTACAAACATAACCCTTCTATACTGAAGCAGCCCCCAAAGACTTGTGAAACTCCTGTCAAATGAGTTGGAAGTTCGAAATGGACAATTGTTTGTTATACGGGTGATACCCTATCAATACCACCCGATCGGCGCCACTGTTTTTTGCCGGAACGCTTGAGAATCTTAGTCCTTCGGTCCCTTCACGATGACCATGGCCACCTGGGCATTGACAAACATTTGGGCTACTACAGGATAGGTCTATTGGCCTAGAATGAGGGAGTCCGTGGAGCACATTGTCGAGGTTAATCGATGTTTGCAAAGAAAGACACTGCCCACGGGCGGCCCCCATGGCACACTTGAAAAGCTCGGGCCCCATGGACTTGGTGTGTATGGATTTTCTCTGTATCGAGCCCGAAAGTCGGGGCGTTAGTAATGTTCTCGTGATCACTGACCACTACACTAGGTACGCCCAAGCGTTCCCCTATGAAAGACCAAAGGCCTTACGGTGGCCCGAGTACTGTGGGAGAAATATTTCATTCACTAGGATTACCCAATCGTCTTCACTCTGATCAGGGCAGGGATTTTGAGAGTACGCTGATACGGGAGTTACTCACACTACTGAACATTGCCAAGTCGGCGTACTACCCCTACCACCCCGTACCACCCCGAGGGATGCTTTGCCTGAACGGTTCAATCGCACTTTGTTAGATATGTTAGGAACTTTGACGAGCCCGCAAAGACTGAGTGGAGTAAACACGTCGAGTCCTTGGTACATGCGTATAATTGTACCCGACATGAATCCACCGGTATACCCCGTATTTTTTTGATGTTCGGAAGAGAAGCCCGTTTACCGGTGGATGTGCGTCTGCGGATATCTACCGATGGGGTATCCAATAACGCATTTTCGATATGTACAAGCGCTAAGGGACCGTTTACAGCTGGCCTATAAAATTGGCTGAACGGACACAGCGCAATTGAATGCGGAAATAAAGGCGCTACGATCACAAAGTACGTCACAAGGAAATGCAACCGTCACCCCGGAGATGCGGTCTCTCTTACGCAACTTAGGTGTTCCTGGAAGCATAAATTGGCGGACCGGTGGCGGGGGAAGGTGTGTATGAGGTGGAGTCACAGATGCCGGCCTTCCTTGTACCGATCAAGATTCCGAAGGCCGCGTAAAAGTGTGGCAAGGAATCATCTACTTCCCATACCAATAGGGACTGACGAATTGGAAGTTCCAACCACGCCCCCAT
This sequence comes from Ascaphus truei, assembly GCA_036426205.1. Classification (NCBI taxonomy): domain Eukaryota; kingdom Metazoa; phylum Chordata; class Amphibia; order Anura; family Ascaphidae; genus Ascaphus; species Ascaphus truei. The sequence continues at coordinate 18,799,234 of CM071571.1, forward strand.
AGTGGAGGAGTTGAACACACAGAGGATGGCCAGAGACTGTAACAATTGCCACCTCTGAGGATCCGATGGAAGGAACCTCTCAAAGGGCCCTTCCGGCCGTGGGGGCATCTCCCGAAGGAGCCAGGGTAAAGAGCCTCTTGGCCTGAACATTGACCATTTGACTCCAGCGAGTCAGTCCCTAGATCCACAAGTCCCTGTTTCCACACCCCAGAGAGACTGTTACTAATGCGTGAAAACCCCCAAGGGAGAGATGAAATACCAGTTGAGACTGGATCCTCTGCAGAGGAAGCAGAGGAGAATCAACCTCGGCGAAGTCAAAGAACCAGTCAGCCTCCCATGCGGATGGCATATGATCAATTTGGGGCACCCATTAGGAGGCTCAGCAGTGGGCTCGCATAGGATGCAAGCTGTGATGGTACTGTTTAACGAAATGAATGTGTAACCTATCTAGGAAAGGGGGTTCGTGTAAATAGTTATATATATGTGTTTTAGATAGACCAGGGGGGACGTTGGATTCTGGAGAGGGGAGAATGTAAGGATGTGACCTATATATATAGGTTCCGCGCTGTCATTTGCAAAGGAAGCGCCATATTGTCCTTTTGCCGCAAGGTCACTGTGTACAGTTAGGCTGCGCATGCCGAGAGAAGCGCTGCGAAGGGCAACCATCTGTAGAGACTTTGAACTCTGAACTCTGAACTGTGAGAGAGTCAGCTGAGGCTGATGGACCAATCGGGTGTGAGACTCTGGATAGAGGAACCGGATGCGTGTGGGCGGTGGAGAGACCACAACAGAGGGAGGTGAAGGAGGAGGTTGCGGAACTCGTGTGCGTTGAGCGGAGGGTCAAGTGACCTTCCAGCTTAGGTGAGAGACATTCCCCAGTCCACGAGGAGCATTCCCCCTGTCATCGTAGGGTGCTGTTTGTTAAGGGACGGCCATAGTCTGTTAGGACGTTTCCCTTTAGTGCGGTTTGAGCTGCGGAGCTGCGGTCGCCATCTTGGATTTGATACAGACGGCGCAGCATAACGATGTTCGGCGAAGGCTGGAACAACGCTAAGGACCCTGTGAGGAGTGTGACGGTCAATCGCAGTGACCGGAAGGTATCATTGTCTACAAGTGCACCTACACCTCAACAGCGCTGATCCCGCCTCTCACTAACTAATTGGGGACATCAGTGTGTGGAACCATATGGTATAATACAGATACTGGTTATAGGCCATACTCCTAGGGAGAGTGGCAGAGCCACCTGTGTACAGAACATTATCCCTGATAAGGTGTGGCCGAGCCACTGTGTTGTGTGTAACGTTAAGATATATATTCTGCATTTATTCCGTTCAGTATGCATAATACATAAAGGGTGCTGTGTGCACATATGGGTTGTTATGTTTCTGCTTAGGATATATTCTCTATTATGGGGATCCTGGGCAATTGGAGGCGCTGCACCGGATAAAGTAAGGGTATGACCCCAGGCTCCCAATTAGCGGAGGCTCAGAGCTCCTGAAGCCACAGGTACATGCAACACCCGTAGTTCCTTAGTGTATGCAGTCACAAAAAGGGCTACATAGTTATTTACAGGGTTATTTCCCTCTCCTGCCTCCCCTTTTAACGTTAATTAAACACGTATTCAGGGTCTGCGTGAAAGTGACGCAGACACGCATGTAACACCATGTTATTTGAAGTGTATGCTAATATGCTAATGAGATCACTAGCACCCGCTGTTTTCGCATATATTTAGCGTTGGTGGTTCACGTTAACCTCGGGGCACATCGCGTCCGTTACTGATTGTGATAACGTTACTGAGATAAGCTCGCTCTATTTGGGCGGTAGTGAGTGATCGTGGCTCATACCCAACAACAACAAAACATTATAAATCAACTGAATTTGTACAGTAAAAAGATTCAAATAAAAAAGGAAAGTTTGCAAAAGAAAAGAATCTTCTGATCAGTCTGAAGTGGGGATGCGGATATCACTGGAATTGGGAGACATAACATTTCTAGTTTCTTTAATTTACTTTTTATCTCCTCCACATTACCAGGTGTTGTATTGTATTGTATGTCTTTTATTTATATAGCGCCATTAATGTACATAGCGCTTCACAGTAGTAATACATGTGGTAATCAAATAAATAACAGCGCATGGGAATAAGTGCTTTAGACATAAAAGTAACATTAAGGAAGAGGAGTCCCTGCCCCGAGGAGCTTACAGTCTAATTAGGTGTTTATAAATATCCCCCCTTAAACTGCCAGAGGGGGTTAAAACAAACCCCAACTTCCTCAGTGTGTTACAGGCACATTCTTTAAGGAAGGGGTTAATGCATTATTCTACGTGTCACCGTTCCCCCTCACCTGAATGGGGTCTCGCTGATATCCGTGTAGAAATAGTCGCTGGTCAGGAACAGAACGCGTTTCTGGAAAGGAACAAGGGAGCGAGGAGAGTTTATTTGTCTGAGATTATGTAACGGTAACCCTACTCCCGCAGGGCCACTATGACAAATAATCTTCGGGGGAAGGGGGTCTTTGTATCAAGGCCCAAACAATATTATTGCCATTTGATATTAAAGGGTGATGGTCCTTATTGAACCTTCCCGATCTGTTCCAGTTGCGTTTTGGTGAATAATCACACACGGTAGTGATATCTTGTGCATGTCAGAGTGATGTGGGCTGATGTATTAAGGCAGATTTTGTACAAAATGTGTCATTTTCATCTCACGTCTCCGTGTCAATGGATCAAGGTCTTTGCTCCAAGTTTTGCGCCGTGTGCGTTGGTCTGTGATTTAGTGCGTGTGAATAAGAGGAGTTACAAAACGCACAGATTCTAATGAGATAGATTAAATTCTCCGTGCCGCGCGTAATTTTTTAATCGTGTATTTGCTGAAAAACAATGTGCCTGCTCTGAGATTTTGTAAACCAGAGGTGGCCAAACTCCAGTCCTGAAGAGCCACCAGCGGGCCAGATTTTAGGGATATCCCTGCTTCAGCAAATGTGGCTCAATCAGTGGCTAGGGTCCATGTTTAGCAGATGTCTGGCATCTCTGTGGAGACATGTTTCATGGGAGCTCAGGGGGGGGATGTATGCAAAGAAAAGTGCAAAAATTATATGTATTGTAAAAATGTATTGATGGCTATAAAGGTCCTTAACTCCATCAGTGCCAGGTAGAATAGTAGCGCATTGCTTTGCAATATGCTGCTGCCACATGCAGCACTAAAGGGGTTAATACAGATTAGGCAAGTGATATACTCCACATGGTGCATTTAATACCCATTCGGAGCTGGGCCGTCCCTATGATTTTGGTTTGCAGTCTGTGAAGTGAATCCCAATCTCAGGTTGGGAAGGGGTTAAAACTGACCAGGTCTCATCCTGCCGACATTATCTGCACCCACCCCTTTATCCACAGGGACTTTCACTTCCATGGTGAGGGAGCCGGTCTCGCCGTTAATCATCGCAGTCCGGAGCTGTGCGCAGGAGCACAGAAAGGCGGTTATCTGCACAGCTCGCGCAACAAACCGTCAGCCACAAACACCCACAATAAAGAGCAGCAAACACATCCACAAACAGGGCACAGGAACATAGTAATAAAGTAACATGGTCATTCAGGTTGAAAAAAAAGACATATACAGTATGTCCATGAAGTGCAACGTTTGTGAAAGCAGCACTGTTGCCAGTACTTGCAAGGAAAAACAAAGATGGCTGAAATGTCAGCTAACGATGATGCCACAGCTTTCTATTGGACGCCAGAGTGAGGCTGACCCCAGCGGCCATATTATTGCTCCCGGACAAGAATTTTTGTCGGGGAATTGTAGTGATGCGAGTCAGCTCCAGGAAACTAATGTTTAAAATAAGGCCAAAAAAAAGGGTTTATATAATATATATATATATATATATATATATATACACATATATATATATATATATATATATATCTCAAAAAATTCTAAGAAATGAAAATCACCTGGAAAAAAAGGCACTCTCCCTCCCACCTCCCCCCCTCCCAAAAAAAATGGATTTGTTAAGCACTGCATATGCAGTACATATACACACACACACACACATATACATATACATATACTGTATATATATATAAGAGTAGCATGGATTGCTGATTTGAATGGTAACTGACTCGTCCGGTATTTATAGTTGTATCAATCCAGAGAAAGCTATAAAACCCAGTGACACATTTGCCAGTCCTGTTACTCACAATTTCATCGCGGTCCTCCCACTCGACCTCAGAGAGATCCACACTGTTATAATTCGGCTTGGGCCGCAGCTTCTTTCCTTCTTTATACTGGGGCAGAGCAGACAGTTTGGGTTCAGAAGTACGGAAACATTGACTGCTGGCAACAAGTTCATGGTCCCACTCGCTACATCACATTACTGATGTCTCTGTGACATTATAACACCAATGTTTCACCCACAGAGTTTAAATACAGTAAACACTCTAATCTTTATAGCAACTTATGTACCATTTTTGATAGCGGGGGTACTTAGCCTGGTCATTACAATTTCTGACTCTTACGGGTCAGCAAAGGCAGCATCCAGCCATGCACTGTTGAGACCCAAAATGTCCGAAACAGCGGTCTGGTAATAGGTTTTTCTGGCTATGCAATTCTTTAGCACAGTCTGTACTGAAAAAAAGACGGGTGTGTGCCGAGCACGCGCGTTACAAGTGAAACTTCCCTGTGTTATGTCCCTGAAATTGTATTTTGATTTTGATGTTTTTGATTGAATTAAAGACTTCTGAGAGTATCATTTATTTTATTTCTTTTTCTGCAGAAATTTCCATAGTATCAGTTGGACTACATGATACAATTGACTTATGATAACTAAAGTAAGATACATATATTTTGGATTGTACATATTTAAATGCCGCTGAGAGACTGCATTAATGGTCGAACCTCATCTTGTTGTTGGAATGGCTGGATTGGTGCTGAGCGTTAAATTGAATGTTTCTTGCATGAATGTAATGAGCGGCAGAGCTTCTTCAGAGGCGGCGATCTTGCAGGCACCTGATCGTTTATAGATACAGGAGGGCCCCACTAATACGGCGGGTTCCGTTCTGAGGACCCACCGTAAAACCAATACCCAGCCTGCACAGATCCAATTAGAGACGTTTGATGTATGCTTAGGAGCCAGGCAAGGAGGGCTGCACAAGTTAAAATGTATTAGAAGTAAAGAGTGACATACTGTGCTCATTTGCATGTCATTACCCAGAATCCCTGGCTGCAGTAGAAGCACTGTTTGCAAAGCGATAATGGGGAAAGAGCAGGGCTGGAGACCTGCCTGAGACATGCAAATGCACAACAAGCAGGGCCGCTGACCGATTTCCCGGGGCCCAGGACTACAGTTCTGACCAGGGCCCTCTGGCCCCATCGATGCAATGTCTTGTATATAATGTATACCCTGTTCACTTATGTAACTGTACTTGTAACCATGTATTTGTCATCTTAACTCTGTGCCCAGGACTTGAAAACGAGCGGTAACACTCAATATATTACTTCCTAGTAAAATATTTTTGTATAAATAAATAAGAAATTAATGTTCCAGCAATTCCAAATATACAGAGAGCAGGACTGCGTTATAAAGCAATGCTGAAGAAATTCAGAGAGCAGGACTGCATTTTTTTTAATACTCCCAAAAATTATTATTAATATGAATTTAACATTTGTCCAAAACAGGAAACGGGGAGAGAACGAACATTGCGAAGACGCCTGGGCCTCATTATGGAAAGGCAAAGACAATTTATAGAACAGAACACGTGAAGAATATTCCGCCCACAAACACCCAGCAAAGGTCAGGGTGAAGGTTACTTACCAGGGGCCGCAGGTCGGGGTGAGAGAGAATGTAGCCGTTGTTCGTGTTCAGAAAGGCGTATCCATGGACTCCCAGCTGTGACACAGAGGAAGACAAGGTGATGTCACGGTTTGCTCTCAAACACTTACCTTTCACAGGTAAAAATGTGAACACAATGGTATTACGGAGTTTACATCTCCCCCACAGTCACTGTGCCTGCGATGTATTTCTTGTCCTGTAGATCAGTGGTACTCAACTCCAGTCTTCAAGACCCCACGACAGGGCAGGTTTTAAGGATATCCCAGCTTCTTCACAGGTGGCTCAATCAGTGGCTCGGTCGAGAGATCAGGAAGCCATCTGTGCTGAAGCTGCGATATCCTTAAAACCTGACCTGTCATGGGGTCTTGGGACTGGAGTTGAACACCCCTGCTGTAGATACATGGACTGGGCAAGAAAAAGGAGTTTAGTAAAAGAGTCCGGCGGAGGGATACACAGCACATCGGCCTCTTACCTTGTACCTGGGAGCCAGCTTCAGGAGCTCTCTCAGAGGAACATCAGAGCCCACCACACCAAGGAGGATCCCTTCCGATCTCTGACGGAGAGGAAGAGACATGAGAAGACACTGCCAACCCCCCACAGAGTGGGGGAGAGGGTGGGTGAGTGTGTTGGGTGTGAGAGGATGACGGAGCTCTGTAAAGCAGGGGTGCCCTGAGATTTGAAAAATCCTTCAGGGGTGCTCTTCCTCAAAAAAAGGTTGAGAACCACTGCTCTAAACTTTCACCTTTTCCCTTTTTTCCTCCCTCTCCTCCTTGCTTAGTTCTCCCCTTCCTAATTCTTTGGGGTCCCTTGTCTCTTGTTTCCTTCTCTCTCCCACCCGTCCGGTCCCACGTTCTGAGCTGTCATGGTCACTACTTACGGTCTCGTTCTTCTTGCTGAACACCGGCATGGCCACTGTGGTCATGAGCAGGAGACTCTGGGCCTGAGAGGCAAAGAGCTGGGGAGACAGAAGGAGAAGCGTTTAGTCTCCTGTAAATACAGAGACCTTCCACCTGTCAATGTGCCAGTGTCCCCAGACCTCCTCCTTCTCCACCTCCTCCTCTGAGATACCTCGTCAAGTATCTAGAAGAGAAACTTATGTCCATGAGATTACCAGCAATCCCCAAAACATCTTAGAGTTATAGCCTAGATACAGGGGTGCGCAAACTGGTGGGGGCGCCCCCAGGGGGGCGTGGGCGGTTGCAGAGGTCCCGAGGCATTTAAATGAAATGTCGGAGGATCGCATGAGGCCTCTGCAACAACAAAACTTACCGGGATTCAGACGCTATGACGTGTCTCCATGGCAACGCAACGTCAAATGACGCCGTGAGGTCATGTGATGTGACGTCCCAGGCGTCACATGATGCCGCGGGTCACGTGACTTTACGTCACATGACCCCAGAGCGTCATTTGACGCAGCTGGAAGGTAGGAGGGGGGCGCGCGATCTCCGAACAAGCCAGACAGGGAGGCGCAGCAGTAAAAGTTTGCGCTCCCCTGGCTTAGAAGAACAAATGCGGCCACCTCTGGGGTGGAATCCCTTTATCCAACAGGAAAACATATAATAGAGGTGTTCATACCATTACAAATACAAAGTCAAAAATACCCCCAAAAACGTATTTATCGAGTGGACTGACACGGACACCCTCTGACAGAGGAACCTTGATGTTGGGGGGCTCTGTGTCTCTCTATGACTTGATCTCTCTGAGATATCACTGTGGCAGCAGTTTGAACGGTGAAGCCATCCCCTGCCTGTCTGGTTCCACATCAGCTGTACAACCTGGCTGGGAATTACTGCTGGGAATTGAGGACTTTGAACCATATTTTCATGCAATTCCTTGATAATATCCCTGTAGAGGGTGCGCATTGCACACAGGGTGACACTTTGCCACAGATGTGTTAACAAAACAACTTCTTAACCACTATACCACGCTTTACACAGTGCTGTACTCACAGCAGCTTCCCAAAAAGACTAAGGGGCCTATGCACAAAGCGCCAGGCTGTTTAAATTGCCTGTTTTGACAGCGTTACTATCAAGGTATGCAGAAAGCCCCGAATAACTGTGATAGCAAGATTTGCAAAACTGGCGAGTAGCCGGCGACGTGATGATCCCCCCTCTGAAAGGGGCTCACCAGGCGAGTTCTTTCTGCTGCAGAGAGAGAGAGAGAGACGCCTCTCCCTGTGCAAATCTCGCCAGAGATCAACATTTTTTATTAATAATAATAATAATAGCATGTTCTTGTATAGCGCTGCTAGTTTTACGTAGCGCTTTACAGAGACATTTTGCAGGCACAGGTCCCTGCCCCGTGGAGCTTACAATCTATGTTTTGGTGCCTGAGGCACAGGGAGATAAAGTGACTTGCGCAAGGTTACAGGGAGCCGACACCAGGAATTGAACCAGGTTCCCTTGCGCCAAACTCAGGTTCAGTCAGTGTCTTTACTCACGGAGCCACTCCTAGTGTATTGTAGCAGGGGGTCTCCGGAGCAGAACCGTGTTGATTTGAGATCCGGGGAACCCCTGCTTCCCGAGATACAGGCCCCGTTATGGGGTGCCGGTATCTCCTATGCATTTAAATGTCCCATGTCACGTGACTGTGGGAATAAAATGCATAGGAGATACCGGCACCCCATAACGGGGGCCTGTATCTTGGGAAGCAGGGGGTCCCCAGACCTCAAATCAATGAGGTTCTGCTCGGAGACCCCCTGCACAAGTATTTTAATACACTAGTATTAAAACCCAAATAAAAAATTAAACAAATTTGATACCATAGTGACTATCCGCTATGGTAATGAAGCTGCTTTAATGTAATTTTTATTAATAGTGTGCGGGAGTAGGGATTATTCTGAGATGAACCTCATTGATTTCAGCCTTGGGGACCCCCTGTTCCTGAGTTACAGGCTCAGATATGGGGTGCCGCCGGTATCTCCTTCATTATTTAAATCCCCCGGTCACATGACGAGGATGATTTAAAAATATCGGCGATACCGGCACCCGATGTCCCATACCAGGGCCTGTAACTAGGGAAGCAGGGGGTCGCTGCGGCATAAATCAAAGAGCGTCAGCTCAGGAGACCCCCTGCTCTCGCACACTATTAATAAAAATTACATTAAAGCAGCTTCATTACCTTAGCAGATAGCCACTAAGGCAATGAAGGGGTTAAGGCACAATAGCAGGTTTATTGAGGACAGAGGGGCGAGTGAAGCGGGTACTTGGCCCTTCACTCACCCCCTCTGCCCACAATAAACATTACAATGTGTACCAAACACCAATACACAACCCACCCACCCCGTGCCCCCACATAAAAACATTTGAAAAAAATTCTGCACAGGATTGATGCCAGAGACGGCAGGGGTCCCCGGGTGGTCCCCGCGAGTGTCCGTGGGCCCCCAGGTGGTCCCAGTGGGTGTCCGGGGGCCCCACAGAGGTCCCTCAGGTGGACCCCGTTTGTGGTCCCCGCGAGTGTCCGGAGGTCCTCAGGTGGTCCCCGTGTGGTCTCCGTGGGTCCTCAGGTGGTCCCCGTGATAAAATACACTCCCCTCCTCCTCCCCTCAACACATACAGTACTGTAATGGGCAAAATAACTATTATCCAGAGATTGATAATAGCTCATTTGCCCATTATTAAATAAAACATTAGCCAGCATAAAGTAAATACATCTTTCTACTTACCCCTGCCATCATGAAGGGCGTCCTCATCAGCATACTGCAGGTCCATGTCCTCCAATGCCAGCAAGAATACATGAAAAAATACAATCTAATGGCCCTTAACCCCTTAATCACCTTAGCGGTTAATAACAACTATAGTAATTAAGGGGTTAACCCACCCTCCCCGTTACCCACCGGGGAGGCCTAACCACCCACCCCGGGACCACTATACCCACCTTGTACCCATTGATTGGCATAGTGGTACATCTTACCCAAACTCAAACTACACACCAATCTCTCCTCCCAATACTATCCAAAGTCATGGAAAAATGTGTTCACTCCCAACTAAGCGATTACTATACCAAGACAAATTTCCCTAGCCAATTCCAATCTGGCTTTCGCCCCAAACACTCCACCGTAATTACCCTGCTAAAAGTTTGCAATGAAATCCAGTGTGGAATGGAACAGGGACAACGCACTGGTGCAATATTCCTAGATTTTGCCAAGGCTTTTCATACTGTTGATCATGCTATCCTGCTTAACAAACTCCAGAGCTCTGGAATAGGGAAGCATGCTTTAAACTGGTTTCATTCCTACCTATCAGGTAGATCCCAACGTGTCCACCTCAGGCTCTAACACCAAACCCCTAGGATATCACTGTGACGGGGGAGGGGTGCCAAGCGTGTAATAAAGGGGTCAACCCCATTAGGCACCCCTTTCCACCGTCTGGGAAGTGAGGGGTTAACCAGAAATGTACGTATAATACATATGTTCCCCTGCTTCATAACCAAAAGGTATGTCCCTTGGTTATCCTATTCCCACATTTAGAGGGAATTAATGTATTTTTATTCCCCTGCCTCATGGCAAAACGTTTTATTTGCTAAGTGTTTATATTGGTACAATTATGGTGTTTGTACTTTTGCAGTGTATGCAGCAACCACATACACCGGGATCCAGGCGGGAGGAAAATGGTTAAGGTTTATGTAGTGATTATAGCCCTTTGTTCCATTTTCCCGCCTTTGCAGGCTCCATTTTGCAGCTCTCCATAGGTCGCCATTGCAGCTCCATGCAATCCTATGGCGAATCCGGCGATTTGGGCCCGTTTCCGTAGAAGACCTGCAGGTGGCGCCCGAGAGGAGGAGCGCCGGTTCCCCATTGTAAGTCAATGGAGCCATTCATTTCAATGGGGATTCCTCGACGCCGACCTCCAGGAACGGGTTGGCAGCCATCCAAACCGCAAACCGCAATAGCGGATACAATATCTGAAAGAGAGCTTTGATCACTACCCGGTCAAGGTCAGGTTCAATTGGTGTGGGAAACTTAGGTTCTAGGGCACCCAGGAATAAAATTCTTTTTGTCCCTAGACCCTAGGAACCCCCTCACACGACACCAACCGGGTCCGAGAGTTAATGACCCCGGTAAAGGGTCGCGCTCGTTATAAGGGTCGCATCATAGACTCTAATAGCGGAGGTCCCATTGAATCCTATGGCGGCGTCGGCCCATGCATTTCCTATGGAGGCGCCGGCCCTATTGATTCTAATGGAGAAAAGCCGCGAGTAAAAAACGGCTAAGTTAAAATGCGCAGAAACCTGAAACCCATAACTCCGGTTCTGTTTAACCTAGAGGGCTGAGATTCGGCCACCATGTAGTCCTAGTTCCGGCAGGATTGCATGGCAAATAGCGACCTTCTCGGGACAACAGAACGGAGTCAGGGTAATGGTAAAGTTTAGGTTTCTGCCATTGACTTGCATGGCAGAAAAAAGCCACTTTTGTAATGTGCTTTTAAACTGTGTTTGTGTAACTCCGGTCCAGTGGGTCGCAGCGAGTTGAAACTTGGCCACCATGGAGAGTCCCCTCCGGCATGAGGGTCTGGCAAGTTTCGGCCAGCCAAACTGATTATTTTAATATATTTAGATACTAGCTGATATACCCGGTGTTGCCCGGGCGTGGAAGGGCAGGGGGCATGGAGTGGAAGGGCGGGGGGGGCCAAGGGGAGTGGAAGGGTGGGGGGGGCAACTGGGCGTGCAAGGGTAGGAGGGGGAGGGAAAAGGGCAGGGGGGCAAAAGGCACGGAGGGGCGGGGGGGCAAAGGGCACGGAGGGGGGGCGGGGGGCAAAGGGCACATGAGGGTGGGGGCCAAAGGGCGGAAGGGGCGGGGGGCCAAAGGGGAGGAAGGGGCGGGGGGGCCAAAGGGCAGGAGGGGGGGGTGGGTCCAAGGCAGGGGGGGCGGGGGTGGGCTAAGGGCAGGGAGGGGCGGGGGGGCTAAGGGAGGGAGGGGCGGGTGGCGGCTAAGGGCGGCAGGGAGGGGCGGGGGGCTAAGGGCAGGGAGGGAGCGGGGGGGGCTAAGGCAGGGAGGGGCGGGGGGGGCTAAGGGCGAGGGAGGGCAGGGACGGAAGGGCGGGGGGGCAAGGGCAGGAGGGGCGGGGGGGTAGGCAAGGGAGGGGAGGTGGGAGGGAGGGGGCAAAGGCAGGGGGGGGCATGAAGCAGGTCAGGCGAGGGAGGGGTGCCCAAAGGGGACGGGGGCTAAGAGGGTGTCATGAGGGACGCGGGGGTGGCAAGAGGGCTGGAGTAGACGCGCGGCAAGAGGGGCAGGGTAGGGGGGCAAGAGGCAGGGAGGGGGCAGCACAATGTCGGCCGGTGAAGGCGCGCAGGGCGGGCCACAGGGAGAAAAAAGGACAGGGGGCCAAAGTGCAGGGGGAGAGGCAGGTCGTTCCAAAGGGCCAGGGGGGGGGGAGGGTCGCACACGGGAGGGAGCAGGGGGCACCAAAAGTCAGGGGGAGGGAGGGCAGGGGCAAAAGTTTCTGGCGCGCGAGGCAGGCAAGAGGTCTGGGAAGGGGGCCAAAGGGCAAAGGCATTGGGAGGGAGGGGCAGGGGGGCCTAAAGGGCCATTGGGAGGCGAGGGCACGGGGCGGGGAAAAAGGGCCAGGGGGGGACACAAGGGCATAGGATGGGAGGGCCAGGGGGGGGCACAAGGCCATTAGGAGGCGAGGGCATTGGGGCAGAAGGGCCATTAGGAGGGAGGTGAAAAGGGGGGGCAAGGGAAGGGTGCAGTCAGGGCCGCGGTAGGCTTAAAATAACACATTCCCCCTGCGTTTCCCCGTCACCTTGCACACGGGCGCGCTCCCCTGTTCCTCCGCGTACAGGACCGCCATCCTCCTCCACATCACCCCTCGGGGTTCCTCAGCGGAGAGGCTGAGCAGCTCCCGGTGAGAGGTGGCTGACGACTCCCCGCGCGGGAGAGGAGGAGAAAGCCTGAGGACGAGGCGGGAGACAGCCAGAGGCAGCCAGCCTGTGCGATGCCGGGACGAGCAGCGTGCACTCTGGTGGGGGGGGGGGAGGCCGAGGCCGTGGTGAGGGGAGAGCCGAGTACGCTCTGTGTGTGGGGGTTTGGGGGGGTGAGCGCCGGGGAGGGAGATGGGCCTAGGGGTTGGTGAGAGCCGTCGGTGGAGGTGAGAGTCCCACGCTGATGCTCACGGGCGTCCCGAGTCCCCACGCTGATGTAGAGGAGCAGGCGGGGGGGGGGGGAGAAAAAGCGCAGGAAAGCGGCCGAGACCGGGGAGAGGAGGAGGTCGAGCTGCGGGTCCCGATGAGCGCCACGTTTTGTGTGTGTGGGGTGTGCCTGTGACACTGTGTGATCGGCTGTGGTGTGTGTGTGTGACATGTGTGTGGTGTGTGTCGTGTGTTTTTTGTGTGTGTGTGTGTGTGTGTGTGTGTGTGTGTGGCCGTCACTCCGCCTCAGGCCAATGAGAGGTGTGCGGGGGCGGGCGTCCCAAGGGACCATCTCATTGGCCTGGCCCAAGGTCCAATGAGATTGCCGCTAGGGACACAGGGAGACACATACAGACACGGACACATAGGTCACTTTCACAAATATATAGTAGATTAAGGAATGTATTGTATTTTGGGTCTGGTATAAAAGCCCGGGGAAGCCAGCGCCCATATGGTATGTTAATGCTCAGGGGGGAGACATGTGGTCTACAATAAACCCCCTGATCAAAGGCTCCCCCACTCTGCTTGTGTATGCTAGCACAAAGGAAAGCAGTACGTGGGTACTTATGATAAGTATTGTGTTTCACACCTTAAGACAAAGGATTCCCGGACCAGATCCACGTCTGGTAGACTTTCAGACGCCGGTCTTGTGGGAGGGGGGCTAGGGAAATCAGCCCCTGATTAGAATAAGGCCCACCCAGTGGGCGGGTATTACTTTGCCCCTCAAGTGAGGTGGCAAGGGATAATTGATATCCAATGCCTTGCACCCCGTGTTAGGGTATGGGGCTGAAAATCCTATATAACTGATTGTAAGCTCTATGCCCATTGTCTTCGTGGAGTCTTCTTGATGTCTTCATTTGTATCCTGTATTGCTGAATGAATTGCCAATCCTGTACCTGATTGCTTCATTGTCCAACCCCTAAGTAAGTGCTATATTTTGTCTGTTATTTGTACCATCTTGTGTGTTCACCTTCTTTAAGGAATAAACTATATTTATTATATCTAAGTCGTGTTCCATTTAACCCAGATATTTTGTGTATATTATAACCTATCACTAGCTACCGTGACAATCACCTGTGGTGTCCCACAAAGCTCTGTTCTGGGGCCCCTATTCTTCTCAATGTTCATCAATGATCTTCCTACAGCTTGTAAGGGAGCTTCAATACACATGTATGCAGAAAACTTGAGACGGTAGGGGGTAGCCAGGCTATTAAATAAAGGTTTAAGCCTGTTTGGTTACCCCTGTTGGGTTTATAGAGTGTCATCTCTTGGACCCAGTGTTATATATGCGTAACCTGTAATGATGCTGTAATAAAGTATTTTATGTGTTTTTACCTTTCCAGGAGTGCCAGCAAGCAGAGGTGGCTGTGGTGTGAGTTTCAAGGGGGGTTTTGCGGGGAAAGTGTTGGCAGATTGTGTCTATCTAGATGGGCTCAAAGTGGCTGGTTCCCCTAAAAATGTACCCAGGAATCAGGTCGGATGCCTGGATGCATGTAGACACATGGTCCCTGTAATGCCTCCCCTTGAAAATGCTTGTGTGACTCACAACAGGGTTTCCCTGCTTCAGACCAGACCAGAAAGGTAAAAAGGCATAGGGATGTGAGGTGTCACTGAAACAGTCAAGGGGTCCCTAGGTTAATGGGGACACCCAGTAAGTGCCCAGGTCACACCCAAAACTGGTATAGGGGTTCTGAGGTACTCCAATCATCTAAGGTTGTGAGGGGATTCTTAGAATCCGTACTAAGTTTATTATAAAGTGTGTGTGGGGGGAATATGGCTAGGGGGAAATTACGTGCAGTTTCTTCTTCTATTACCCATAACCAGAAAGACGTAGGATTGTTAAAACGTATATTTTATTAACAAAGTGTGTTAAGTACATGTATGCTTTGTGCACCGTAAACTGAGGCACAGGGATGAAAAGTGTTCCTGTAACAGCAGGGATCCCTAGGTAACATAGGGGCTGAGGGGGCACTCCAGCTAGGTAATACAGCTGAGAGGTTTTTATTAAAATGTAAGTCAGGTTTTGCAGAGTGTAAGGTATATTTTATTAGCAAAGTGTATTGAAACATGCTTGTGCATTGTACCAAGCTGATGCCACTCTGTCTCACTCAGAGGTCTGGCTTCAAAGGCAATCCAGGATATGGAGGTGTCAAAACTATTTGGATAGGAGGGTGTGATTCAAACCCATATCCTCAAATCAAACGGATGCAATATGCATATCCATTTGATCTCCTAGCCTGGTCGGAGCCCACTCACCGTGGGAGGGCAAGGCGGGAAGCAGGGGAGAGAGGCCATGTGTCACCTGCCCCTGTGTCCAGTCAGATATTTAAGAAACCCTGTTTATGATACTGGGTTGTCTCAGATTGGTTGCTAGGGAAATATCTCATGCTCCTGATAGGGAGATAGAATTCTGTGAATGAAACTGAGAGGTTTTAAAACCCCTTACACAGCTCAGATTAGGCAGTTTCCAAGTTCTCAGATTTCTCTCAAGTTTTTAGATTCTCTCAAGATTCTAAAGTTTTTCCAGTTTCCAAAAAGGCAAGGCTCTGCTTCAGCAAAATCTGCCTGGAATCTTTGCAGTTCCAAGACTATTGAGGGTAAACTTCATCTGCACCTACTAGAGTATAGTTTTGTTACCCCAGTCCCATGTAAGTGTGTTTTTTCCTGTATTTTGTGTAACATTGTGTGTTTGCCTATTTTAAGTGAATAAATGACAATTTATTTCATCATCTCGTTTTGCTCAGTGATATGACCCCGGTATAAACGTGTAATTGCCTGGTCTCCCGTGACAATGACACAATCTTATATGCACACAGCCATAGCCTCTCCATATGCACACAGCCATAGCCTCTCCGACCGTGAACACATATTTCAATCTGACTTTTTGAGACTACAAAATTGGATTTCCCAAAACAAACTGTTTTTAAACACTGACAAGACTGTAACAATGGTATTTGGGACCAAGACTAAATTTTTAAAGCTTCCAATGACTGAGTTCCAGATCAGAACCAACGCTAACACCACCTTAACTCCTGTTACTAGTTTTAAATACTTGGGCATATGGTTTGACTACCATTTAACATTCGGGATGCACATTGATACCCTGACATCAAAAACCTATGCCAAACTAGGTGTACTTTACAGGAACAAATACTCCCTAAGTCTGCTGGTCAGAAAGCGTATCGCACAGCAGATGCTAATGCCAATTACCGACTATGGGGACATTGTATACGGCTCGGCTCCCCAAACCCACCTTAGCAAACTTGACACCCTCTACAATTCAATTTGTCGTTTTGTTATCCAATACAACTACAACACACATCACTGCGAAATGCTTAAAGAACTAGATTGGTCATCACTTGAGTCACTTAGGTAAAAAGTTCATTTTTCCTGTCTTGCCTTCAAATACTTTCCGGACAAGCTACCCATCTATCTGAACGAGCTCCTCACCCCTACCACATGCAGCACTTATCATCTGAGATCTGACTCCAAAAGACTGTTCATGGCCCCAAAGTTCAGCAAAGTATCCGGCCGCTCCTCCTTCTCTTACCGTACACCCCAAAACTGAAACAATCTACCGAAGACTTCTTTCAAAACTAAAGCTGTCTCACATTTTAATCTGGTCTGTAACTGTTTCATACGCCTATAATATATATTATCTCTAACTGTGCATGCAATGTCTTGTATATAATGTATACCCTGTTCACTTATGTAACTATGTATTTGTAACCATGTATTATTTGTCATCTTAACTATGCCCAGGACATACTTGAAAATGAGAGGTAACTCTCAATGTATTACTTCCTGGTGAAACATTTAATAAATAAAAATACCTATATAATATGGGCATGATAAGCCACTATAGCAGTTAATGGTCACCCTAATAAAAAAGCTTGAAGGCCAAAAATACACAATAATAAAACATATACACAAGCACCTAAACACCCCAATTAAATAAATAAAAGCACTAGCCAAACAATTACATAAACAAAAACACTAACCAACAACACAATTAATTAATTTTAAACACTAGCCAAGAAAATAATTCATGAATTTAAACCATTAGCCAATAAATCAATTAATTTATAAAAACACTAGCCAACACATCAATTAAAACCAGTAGCCAACAAAAGAAACAATTAATTAAAAACGCTAAACAATCGGAAAATGAAATAAAAACAAGCCATCCAAATTACAAATAATTTAAGCCAAACAATAAACGGAAAAAGAAAAAACAACAATCACTAGAAAAAAAGCATTTGCCAAAAAATGCATTGACAGTCACTGTATTTATCTGTACCTAAAGGGGCACAGATTAATACATTATCAGTCAATGGGCAATGAAAAACATAAAAATACATATCAAAAAACCTGTAAAAATAAAATTACATACATTCAATATTTTTCTTACCTTTAGAAGCGATGACCCTTCGAATTCCGGCGTTTCAGGAAGCTCTCAAATCGCGACGTCATCAAAGTCAATCCAACGCCATCAACCTTGAAGATTCGGAACAGGTAACAAAATTCCCTTGGACACCTGCGGGAACCACCCGAGGACCCCCAGATACCACCTGAGGACCCCCGGACACCACCCTTGGGCCCCCAGACACCCGTGGGGACTACCTGAGGGCCCCAAAACACCCACGGGGACCACCCGAGGGCCCCTAGACACCCGTGGGGACCACCTGGAGGCCCACGGACACTCACAGGGACCACCCGCCAGCCTCTGGTATCAATCCTGTGTTTAAAAAATAAAAAATGCTTTTATGTGGGGGCACAGGGGGTGGGTGGGTTGTGTATTGGTGGTTAGTACATATTGTAATGTTTATTGGGGGCAGGTGGGGTGAGTGAATGGCAAGTACCCGCTTCACTCACCCCCTCTGCCCCCAATAAAGCTGTTGTTGTTCCTTAACCCCTTCATTGCCTTAGCGGTTAGCCGCTAAGGTAATGAAGTTGCCTGTAAATGCATTTTTCTTGCATGGGATTCATGCCAGGGGTCTCCGGTGCTGATATTAATGGGTATCAGCTTCAGAGGCTCCCGGCAACAATCTGATGCAGGAAAAATGCATTTTTTTTTCTAAGTCCCTCTCGCCGCTTCTCACCACCTTTCTGCCAACTTTTCCTGGCAGGAGGATTTTGAGAGGAATTCTTTATTCTAGAGCCGCGATTAGCCTCGATAAGCTAATCAGGGCTACTAGAATTGCACGAGTTTGAAAACCTGCCAATAAGTGGCTTCTCGCCGCTCGTTTGGTGATTTTTTTCTCTCGGAAAAAACAATTGCAGAAAACGTTTTTTTATCGGCTTACTGAATAGCAGAAGGCTTTTTTGACGACAAGGCCTCGATAAGTGGTGTATATGCAGAACAGTGCACATGCTACATGTAAAATGCTCTTGAATGCACATAAAGGTCTCTAGAGGTATCCCTTATCTAGCAAAGAGGCATTTTAATAGTGCCCTTTGTACAAACAATAGTCAGTACACAAAAAAAATCAGGGGTGGCCAACTCCAGTTCTCAAGGGCCACCAACAGGTCAGGTTTTCAGAATACCCCTGCTTCAGCACAGGTGGCTCAAACAGTGGGCCAGTCTCACCTGTGCTGGAGCAGGGGTATTCTGAAAGCCTGACCTGGCCCCTGAGGTTTGGAGTTGCCCACCTCTCCACTATTGTAAACACCCTACTCTTTATAATTTGCCCCAGGTTATGATACCATTAAATGGATCAGCAAGAGAAGAAACAGAATCTGTTCAAAATAAAAAAGCTTGGAACCTCACACGTTTTTTTTTTTTTTAAATCTTGGCATCAAGTCTCCTCTGCTTCTAGTAGCAATAATATATCCCCATAGTAACATCTCAATAAGAACATATACAGTACATAGTGAAAACCAAATGTAAAAGTCCCAAGTATCTCACATTGGTGACAGGGAGGGGGGGAGGAGGCTTTCCCTTCATGGATATTGGAGGTGACAGGTCTTAAGAATGGGTCGTGTCCCCGAAATGTTACACTTACCTGCTCTTACCATTGTAATGGATTAAGTATAGAGCAAGCTCTTATTTTGCAATGATACCTGTGTGCCTACTCCATTCACATACTACATGCCTTCCTGGACAGTACAACAAGTCCTAGCATAATTCAGTAACAAATCAATAACAGATCAATATGAGGGTGAATTGTAGATTTTTTTATACAAAAGTTTAAGTTACTTGTTCAGATGCAAAAACGTAAGTTCCTTGCCGCCTGACGCATTAATAATAACGTTTGAAAGAACTTTGGAGTTGATCCAATACCATGTATCATGGTTTAATTCATTCTGCTTTTGTGCAACACAAAGTTCAATGACAGAACGAAAACTGAATGAGTGACTTGCACAAGCATTGTGTGAACAGTGGCACGGCACACACCTCACAGACTAACCAAACTAGCACCACAGTGACACAAGAGGGAGTCAGATCACAACATCCAAAGCACAGGTTACCTCCTCAGAATTAGGCAGCTGATGGCAGTGAAAAGATGAATGAGGGTGAAACAGGATGAGAGAACAGAATGGGTTACAATGTAACAGAGAGAAACAGGAGACAGAAAATACTGAGGGAGAACCAGGCACTTCTG
This sequence comes from Ascaphus truei, assembly GCA_036426205.1. Classification (NCBI taxonomy): domain Eukaryota; kingdom Metazoa; phylum Chordata; class Amphibia; order Anura; family Ascaphidae; genus Ascaphus; species Ascaphus truei. The sequence continues at coordinate 18,818,789 of CM071571.1, forward strand.
TGATCTGTGAGAGGTGTGTGAGATGGGAGAGGGTGGCACACATTGTCAGGGTGTAGAGGTGTGTGTGATGGGAGAGGGTGGCACACACTGTCAGGGTGTAGAGGTGTGTTTGATGGGAGAGAGTGGCACGCACAAGATGTCAGGGTGTAGAGGTGTGTGTGATGGGAGAGGGTGGCACACACAGGATGTCAGGGTGTAGAGGTGTGGTTGATGGGAGAGGGTGGCACACACAGGATGTCATGATGGGGAGGTGTGTTTGATGGGAGAGGGTGGCACACACTGTCAGGGTGAAGAGGTGTGTATGATGGGAGAGGGTGGCACACACTGTCAGGGTGTAGAGGTGTGTTTGATGGGAGAGGGTGGCACACACTGTCAGGGTATAGAAGTGTGTGTGATGGGAGAGGGTGGTACGCACAGGATGTCAGGATGGGAAGGTGAATTTGATGGGAGAGGGTGGCACATACTATGTGTCACGGTGTAGATGTATGTTTAATGGGAGAGGGTGGCACACACAGGATGTCTTGGTGTTGAGGTGTATTTGATGGGAGAGAGTGGCACGCACAGGATGTCAGGGTGTAGAGGTGTGTTTGATGGGAGAGGGTGGTCCACACTGTCAGGCTGTAGAGGTGTGTGTGATGGGAGAGGGTGGCA
>CM071571.1:18819586-18897086 GCA_036426205.1 Ascaphus truei
TGAGCGAGAGGGTGGCACCACACTGTCAGGGTATCAGAAGGTGTGTGATGGGAGAGGGTGGTACGCAACAGGATGTCAGGGTGTAGAGGTGTGGTTTGATGGAGAGGGGTGGCACACACTGTCAGGGTGTAGAGGTTGTTTTGATGGAGAGGGCGTGGTCACACATGTCAGGCTTGTAGAGGTGTGTGTGATGGGAGAGAGGGTGGCAAGCACAGGATGTCAGGGGTGTGCTAGAGGTGTGTTGATGGGAGAGGGTGGCACAACTGTAGGGTGTAGAGGTGTGTTTGATGGGAGAGGGTGCTGGCCACACACTGTCAGGGATATAGAAGTGTTGTGTGATGGGAAGAGAGGGTGGTACACACAGGTGTCAGGATGGGAAGGTGAATTTGATGGGGAGGGGTGGCACATACTTTGTGTCACACGGTGTAGTTGTAGATGTTGTTTAAATGGAGAGGGTGGCACACACAGGTGTCTTGGTGTTGAGGTGTATTGATGGGAGAGAGTTGACACGCAACAGGATTGTGTCAGGGTGTAGAGGTGTGGTTTGATGGAGAGCGTGGAGACACAAGTCAGGGCTGTAGAGGGTGTTGTGATGGGAGAGAGGGTGGCAAGCACAGGATGTCAGGGTTGTAGAGGTGTGTTTGATGGGAGAGGGTGGCACGCACAGGAGTCAGGCGGTGATAGAGGTGTGTGTTGATGGGAGGGGACAGGAGGGTGCACAATGTAGGGTGTGAGGTGTGTGTTTGATGGGAGAGGGTGGCACACACTGTCAGGGTGTGGAGAGGTGTGTGAGATGGGAGAGGGTGGCCACCACTGTCAGGGTGTAGAGTTGTGTTTGATGGGAGAGGTGTGGCACACACGTCAAGGGTGTAGAGGTATGTGTGATTGGAGAGGGTGGACACAACTATGTGTCACGAGTGTAGATGTATGTTTAATGGGAGAGGGTGGCACACACAGAATGTCTTGGTGTTGAGGGTGTGTGATGGGGAGGGTTGGCACACACTTGTCAGGCTGTAGAGGTGTGTTTGATGGAGAGAGGGTGGCACACACTGTCAGGGTGAAGAGGGTTTGATGGGGAGAGGGTGGCACACACTGATCAGGGTGAAGAAGGTGTGTTTGATGGGAGGGTGGGCAAACTATGTGTCAGGTGTAGAGTATGTTTTATGGGAGAGGGTGGGACACACAGGATGTATTGGTTGTGAGGTGTATTTGATGGGAGAGGTGGTACACATGTCAGGTGTGAGAGGTGTGTTTGATGGGAGGAGGGTGGCACACACTGTCAGGGTTGAGAAGTGTGTTTGATGGGGAGGTGGAAACACTGTCAGGGTGAAGAGGTGTGATTTGTGGAGAGGGTGGCACACACTGTCAGGGTGAAGAGTGTGTTTGATGGGAGAGGGTGGCACACACTATGTGTCATGGTGTAGATGTAGTTTTATGGGATGAGGGTGGGACACACAGAATTATCTTGGGTGTTGAGGTGTGATTGATGGGAGAGGGTAGTACGACAGGATGCAGGGTGTAGAGGGTGTGTGATGGGAGAGGGTGGTACACACTGTCAGGGTGTAGAGGTGTGTTTGATGGGAGAGGGTGGCACACACAGGATGTCATGGTGGTGAAGTCTGTGTGATGGGAGATGGTGGCACGCACAGGATGTCATGGTGGGAAGGTGTGTTTGATGGGAGAGGGTGGTACATACTGTGTGTCCCGGTGTAGAGGTGTGTGCTGGGAAAGGGTGAGACACACGGTGTCAGGGTGTAAAGGTGTCCGATGGCAGAAAGAGAAGCACACATTGGGTGTCAGAAGTGTGTAATGAGAGGTTCACACAGCGCACTGTGGAAGCTTCTCCAAGATAATTGACTCCTCGCCTCACTCACCGCGCTGTCCATATACGCCTCAGTCCAGATGATGTCATGGTCGTGGTTGATGACCATTGGTCGGCTCAGCACGTGGAGATATTCCATCACATTCTCCTGGACATCGGCCAATGTGGAGATCTGAGTGTAATATCCTGAGAAGGGAACAGAGCACATGGCTGCAGATCCTTACAATGAAACATTAAGTGACTGAGGTGGATGTTTAAAAGGCGCCTTATTATTTGTACAGTGATTCTAAATATGAAAGAAAGCCCAGGATGAAATCGGGTCTGACGTTTTACAGCGGATAGGAAACTGGGCAGGCTAGGTGGGCCAAGTGATTCTTATCTGCTCAACTTCTTTGTTCAACCACTGGAGTACCAGGGGGACAATTAACCACTTCAGTTCCTGCGTGCTGTACTTTGCAACCTACTTCCATACTCTGGCATGGAGGGAGTTAATGTAGGGAACCCCAGCTTTCCTTTTCTGGTGCCTAGATAAAGGGTAGCCAAGTCCAGTCCTAAAGGGCCACCAACAGGTCAGGTTTTCAGGATATCCCTGCTTCAGCATAGGTGGCTCAATCAGTGGCTCAGTCTTCGACCCGAAAACTGGAGTTGACTACCCCTGTCCTAGATTCTCTAACAATAATATAATAATAATACACATAATTATAATAATGGCATTAACGATGCTTTGCACAGTGCAATGTGTTTTCTTTGCCAGGCGTTTAACCTCTGTGTTGCCAAGCAATGTGTTTCACCCTCGCCAGCAGCAAAGGGGTTAATACCCCCCCCCCCCCCCCCAGTGACTGTTGGATACCTTTGTTGCTGCACGCGATCCATTTCACATTCTCAGCAAAAGTGACCTCCCTCCCGATGAGATACGTGAAAATCCGAACCTGGGAGCATCAAAACCATCATTCGTCAGAGTGATCTGCACGCAGTCTGACAGGGGACAATGGCACACAGGAGGGGGGCATACTGGGGGGCCATAGGTCCCCACTTTCTGTGTCCCCCGGCGGTCGGAGGGACAGACTCCAGGGGCCCCAGGTCCCATTCATCTGTGTCAAATGCAGGAGAAGCACCACAAGACAAGGTGTGTCAGAAATAAGATGGTCCTTTTAATAAACAGACAGAACTTCTAATCAGTAAATTCCCCCTGAATGTCTTTATTTGGGACCCTTGGGCTGTCGCACACGTTCCCCTTCCCCCCCCCCCCCCCCCCCCCCATGGACATCAGAGCCTCTGCATTCAGTATCAGGGCTAACCTTTCTATCGGGCCAGTTGTATTTCTCAAACACCGGTTTATAATCTTCCACCGCGCCGTCAGTAATCAGCATGACCGCCTGGTTACACAGCCCACCCTGGCCTGCCTCCCGAAACTGTGGGGAACAGAAGCAATGACAAACGCAGCAGAGAAACCGGCGGGGTCAAACTGGGAACACATTTTGCCAAACGTTGGTATTTTGTGCCTTCTTGCTAATACATTATTTCACCTGCTTATGCCTGAGTGCTGTCGCCTAATTTGGAGCTGCATGGTATCGAACTTTTAAGCAATACTTATGGGACATGCACATGCTCACATATGCCTACTAGTGGAGTGCTGGCTGCCTTCTTTAATTATATATATACACATACACACATATACTCGCACATACCTCCTTCAGGATTTTGAAGGCTTCAATCAGAGCTTTGTTGACGGTCCCCACACCTTTCGCCTGCAGCTCGTCCACTAACTGCTTGAAATGCTGAGAGGAGAAGGGAGAGAGAGGGGAGGAGAGAGAGGGGAGTGGGGGGTGGAGAGAGAGGGGAGTAGGGAGAGGAGAGAGGGGAGTAGGGAGAGGAGAATAGGGAGAAAGGAGAGTAGGGAGAAAGAGGGGAGTAGGGAGAGGAGAGACAGGGGAGTAGGGAGAGTAGAGTAGGGAGAAAGAGGGGAGTAGGGAGAGAGAGGGGAGTAGGGAGAGAGAGGGGAGTAGGGAGAGGAGAGACAGGGCGAGGGGGAGAGGTAGGCGAGGAGTAGTAGACGACGTAGGGAGGAGTTAGAGTAGGGGAAGAGGGAGAGGGAGAGAGAGGGAGAGTGGAGGGCGATGAGCAGGGGAGTGTGTGGGAGAGGAGAGATTGGGGAGTAGGGAGATGGGAGAGCTAGGGACGAGAGAGGAGAGTAGGGAGAGAGAGGAGAGTAGGGAGAGAGAGGGGAGTAGGGAGAGGAGAGTTGTGGAGTAGGGAGAGAGAGGGGAGTAGGGAGAGGAGAGACACGGGGAGTAGGGATGCAAGAGAGAGGGGAGTTAGGAAAAACACAAACTAACAAACGGACAGCAGATAAATGGCAGTGCAGCCCACCCAGGCTCCATATTTCCATTAGATGCTGCAAAGTTACAGACCCTGCCACATCTAACACATTTAAGCACTGCTTAGTAAATACAGCCCTTCTTCTGTATTCTGCAACTACTACTTTGTCAATAAAAAACCACCACCCTTCAGAAACAGTGTAATTACATCGCTGGATGTTTCAAATTCTCTGAAAGATGCTTCCCCCTCTTTCTCATACCTAGGTTATACCTTTAAATCTATATAACACCCACTTCCTCTCCTGTGTTGCCGGGTAAAAAGTTATATGTCCTTTATGTCTAAGTCTTTAGATACAAACCCTGCACCATCTTCAGTTTCCAGTTTTTGGACCACCTCATTTTGCTTATGCAGTTTTGGAAATTGATTAGGGACAGAGACAGACAGACACAGATTCGGGACAGAGACAGACAGACACAGATTAGGGACAGAGACAGACAAACACAGACACAGATTAGGGACAGAGACCGACAGACAGATTCGGGACAGGGACACACAGACACAGATTCGGGACAGAGATAGACAAACACAGATTAGAGTCAGAGACAGATAGATAGACAGATTAGGTACACAGACAGACATATTAGGGACACAGACAGACAGACAGATTTGGGACAAAGACAGACATATTAGGGACACAGACAGACACAGATTTGGGACACAGACAGACATATTAGGGACACAGACAGACACAGATTTGGGACACAGACAGACACAGATTCGGGAGACAGACACCACTATGCAATAGGTTAGGAATGAGACAGACACAGATTTGGGACAGACAGGCAGACACCGCTATGCTGTAGGTCGGGACACAGATTTGGGACAGACAGACACCGCTATGCTGTAGGTCGGGACAGACACAGATTTGGGACAGACAGGCAGACACCTCTATGCTATAAATCGGGACACAGATTTGGGGCAGACAGGCAGACACCGCTATGCTATAGGTTGGGACAGACACAGATTTGGGACAGACAGACAGACACCGCTATGCTGTAGGTTGGGACACAGATTTGGGACAGACAGCCAGACATCGTTATGCTATAGTTTGGGACAGACACAGATTTGGGACAGACAGGCAGACACTGCTATGCTATAAATCGAGACACAGATTTGGAACAGACAGGCAGACACTGCTATGCTATAGGTTGGGACACAGATTTGGGACAGACAGGCAGACACTGCTATGCTATAGGTCGGGACAGACACAGATTTGGGACAGACAGGCAGACACTGCTATGCTATAGGTCGGGACAGACACAGATTTGGGACAGACAGGCAGATACTGCTATGCTATAGGTCAGGACACAGATTTGGGACAGACAGGCAGATACTGCTATGCTATACAGTAGGTTGGGACACAGATTTGGGACAGACAGGCAGACACCGCTATGCTATACAGTAGGTTGGGACACAGATTTGGGACAGACAGGCAGACACCGCTATGCTATACAGTAGGTTGGGACACAGATTTGGGACAGACAGGCAGATACTGCGATGCTATAGGTCGGGACACAGATTTGGGACAGACAGGCAGACACCGCTATGCTATAGTTTGGGACCGGCGGCGAGGGCTGAAACCCACCTCTCTGTTATCCCTGTCTGCTTGCACCAGGATCCCCTTGAAACACGGCTCGATGTAATGAACATAATCATTGTACTGCAACAGAGAAAAGCCCAAATGGAACATTTATTACCCATCACCAGACAGAGGGGACGATTAACAATTGGCTCTTATGTATCAAAACTCTCCCGGCAGCAAAAGTGGGGCAACATTGCACCAGACTTATCAAAGAAAAAAGGTCCCCTAGAATACAATGGGATTTTAAGCTTGGATAATTAGGGAGCCGCTTTTTTGTTCCATTTTGCCCGAGTTTCGCCGCTGAGAGACTTTAATACAGTAAAGAGCCCCCAATATTTATTCGGTGGGGTGAAGCCATAAGGCACGTGTACAGGTTAGTCACATGAATTAGCCATAAAATACCCTCCAGTTTAGCACCACTAAATAAATATCACTTTATCTATCAAACAGGAACACTGTTAAAATTCCCATTAACTGAGTTGTAATCCCTTGTGTCAATTGTGCATCACTTGTATCAGGGAGGGATTTGAAGAGTGAGTATAGGAGGTGTTATTTGGCACAAGATTTAACGGAATGTGTCAAACAATGGATCGCTATTCAACAGGCTGTTTTCTCGTCAGTGAAGCCTTAAGCTCCACTCAAATAACAAGTACATGGTCACACCATGACCCCAGTGAAATAAACTAAAGTGCTGGGTGTCACGGGAGACCAGGTTATTTACACCTTTTTACCAGGATCATTCATTGAGCAAAACAAGGTAGAGAAATACACTGTAATTTATTCGGCATAAATTCACATACACACAGTGAAACACAAAATACAGACGAAAAGACACTTATTGGTGTCTGGGGTCGAAAACTAGACTTTCCTAGGTGCAGGGCACTCTATTGGGAGAGTTTTGCCCTGACCAGGACTTTGCCCGGAATCTCCCCTGGAACTCAAATCGGCATGAAATTCCAGACGCCACCGCTAAGTTCTGTTCTGAGAACTTGGTCCCAAAAGTCGGGACTTAGTCTGTGGCGAGCAGGCTTTTCAGGCTTGAAATCAAAGACAGTTGCAGTTTCGCTCGGCTATAAAAGCCTGACTGTGATTATTAATAAACAGGAGAGGTTTTTGACAACGATCGTTGGTGTCCGACTCAATTACTTGCTCCTCCGAGCTGCTCGTAAGCTTTTCCTGTTCAGCACCTTAAGAATGGTAAAGGCCTCCCGGGGGGTAATCTGTCCCAAGTAACGGAGAAGATTCCTACTTATAATTGAAGTAGAGAATAAATTTACAATCTGATTGGCTCACGGCTTCTTGTAGTATTCCCTGCTTCATTCATAAAAAAGAACCAGACCGGACAGCCAATCAGCATGTGGGAACTTTATCAAGCAGCCAATCTCAACCACCCCAGTGTACATCTGTGTTGCCCCAAAGGCAGACAGCCTGATGAGGCTCCCCAAGAACTGCTCCCCTCTGCACAGGACCAGCATGCTAAGGGTTAACATGTGCTTGTACTTTGTGGAACATCAACCCCACCCAATGGAATGTTAATGAGCCAAGAGGATACAAAGATCTTTTTGCTCACAGCTGCAGCAGATTCAATCTCAACCACCCCAGTGTCCAACTGCGTTGCCCCAAAGGCGGACAGCCTTTGGCGCAGCCGAAGGGCAGCCATAGGGTGTGAGCCGTTTGCTGCCGTTCGCTGATGTTAAAGCTGCTGTATTTCAATCTGAAACTCATAAGCCCTTTATCCCCTGTACCCAATTTTCCAACTCTATCTGTGCATGAAATTTCTGTGAATTCACTGTATAACCCTGTTCTTTTAATGTCACCATGTATTTTTAATAACTCTGTGCCCAGGACATACTTGAAAACGAGAGGTAACTCTCAATGTATTACTTCCTGGTAAAACATTTTTATAAATAAATAAATCAGAGCCAAGCCAGGTAGAAAAGCCGGGTCAGCTGGAAATTTGAAATAGCCAAGGGACATGCGCAAGCCTGTCACATCTCCCCCCAGCAATCCCAATGCCACCCGCTGGGCAGGCACCCCTAGGTCTGGCAGAACAAGTGGTATCCCGGAGGACTGCCATTGATCTCCGGACCTGGTACTCCGTCTTTCCCCGCTAACCAAACGCTGTTCACACCTCTGGGCATCCTCTGGCTGCTTTGAACTCCGATGTCCAGCAGACATACCAGCACCTATGGGTTTGCACGGGCTGCCTGTTTGGACATCGGTTCCGAATGTTAAAACATTTTAAAATACACTTTAATAAACTTTCAGTCTCGGGGAACCCCTCCAGCTATGTGGGACTTTAGGTGAGGATCTTGGGGATGAAAACTAGGAGTCTGGGAGACACTGTATGGCCCCAGTGTAACTCACCCAGGGTACCCGAAAATAGTGCGAGTAAGCGAGGGAGAATTATAGGGCCACCGGTAACTTTGTCCCCAGACCTCCTGCAATCAAAATGACTTGCTTTTCACCCCAAAACCCACCTAAGACTTAGACTCCCAAAGTTTGGAGTCTCTAGGGTACAGGGAACAGAAAAGTAGAAAACGTTGTCTCTGTATTTCTGCCTGCCTTATTCCCCACACACTTTCCCTTTGACTCAGTTTGGACTCAGAGTCCCCCCAACCTTATGTATGGTTTGGCCCCCACAAACCATATACTGTTTGGGGGTCACCTTGGCACTAGCTGGGGTACCCACCTTAACACAGGGATTCCCTCAGCTAACGGAATACATAGTGATCCCTTTGCCTCATTCTCCTTTCCGAGTTATGCTGAAGCAGGGCAGCCTAGTGGTGAGTCGCGGTTACGTTCTCAAGGGGAGGATTTGCCGGGTCAATGTGCCTACATGTAACATGAGAATCAGGCATGATTCCCAGGTACATTTGTCGGGGAACCGGTAAATTTGGATCCTGATCCGCTAGGCACATTGGGACAACAGTTCCTCCGCAAACCCCCCCCTTGAAACTCATACACTAACAATCCCCGCTTAATGGCATGCCCGGAAAGGGATAAACACAAAAAATGGTTTCATTACATACAATACAATACAATGTAATGATACAATGTTACTGAGTCCAAGAGCTAACTCTTGGACCCTTATACACGGAGCCGGGGTAAACAAACGGGCTTGACCTTTATTAGTTCGCGGTGAATATGATCTCCCCAGGAAAATTCTTAAAACTAGCATGACGTTCCCTGTATATAGTAACGGTTCCTAGCGTGCAGACCTTCATTACTTACAGGTAACGTGACCATATGTACCGGTTTGACCGGGACAGTACCATGTTTAGAGCACTTGTCCCAGTGTCCCGAAAGGAAGGAAAACGTCTAATTTGTACCAGCTTTCAAATTGCCACTCCAAACCTCTTGGAACAGCAATTTAAAAACCACAAAATTCTGCATTCGCCTGTGGGACCAGCATGGGACCGAAGGCCTTCTCCTCCCCAAACCACGGTAAACTGTGTGTGGTTCTTGGGTGGGGGGAGGAGTTGTGTGTGTGATTCTTGGGAGGAGGACTCTGTGTTGGAATAATTTCACCTTATTCCTTGTTCATAAAGATTCCAATACTTCAGAAGATCTTTCAAAGTTATAGTTTATTCTTATAGCATTACTTACAGAAGGAAGATCAATCAATGATGATAACATTTCCTCTCTCAGATGTAATCATAGAACAAAGACAGAGAAACCTTTGTTTCTCACATTGCAGATGTTTCTTGCAGAGAGGTCTTGGGAAGAGAGATCTTGGAGAAAGAGTCTTGCAGGTAGAGGGAGCTGATCAAAAAACAACTGTATTTATTGATCACTAACTCCGCCCCCTTTCTCCTCGTGGTTCCCTATAAGGCAGAGTTATACTCACCGCGCGCGACGGAGCGCGTGCACATGGCGCACGCCTGTCGCTTGCGCGAATTTGAACTGTGCTTCAGGAGATGTTCAGGCGTGGTGGAGGTGTGTCCGTGAGCGGTTCGCCCTCATTGGCCGAGACAAATTCATTTGTCTTGCAGAGAATCGCGCGCTTGGTCCACGCACCATGTGCGCCTTCATTGGCATTAATTCGTTTGGTGTGGCGTCGCGCACACGCGTGCCGCGAGTATAATGACAGCCTAACAAAGAACTTTTAGCCACAGAATTTCAGACTAGGCCTTGAAATGCGATCTCTAAGCCAACCTCCAACATCTGTTGTGCATTAAAACTTCATTGGAATTCATCTCTTTTGGCTATATTCTAATTCTAAACCTTAGGACATATTCTCATTCAATTGTCTTGATATAAGTTCTCATTCATATATTGTAATATAATAAATGGATTTCTAACAGTCTGTGTGTATGATTTTTTGGGGGGGAGCTGTGTGTGATTCGTGGCGGAGGGGTTTGTGTGTGGAGAGGGGGAGATTGAGTGTGAGGGGAGGTGGGATGCGATAGGAGGGGGGCATTAAGTGAGCAACACACAAGGAGGTTATGTTTGGTTTCATTTGGTTTTACATTAATTATAATTAGGCGTAACAGCTACAGTGTATACAGCAGTTAGAGTATACCATGGTACACAGCTGTTACACTCTGTGTGTGTGTGTGTGTGTGTGTGTGTGTGTGTGTGTGTGTGTGTGTGTGTGTGTGTGTGTGTGTGTGTGTGTGTGTGTGTGTGTGTGTGTGTGTCTGTGTGTGTAACCCCTCTAAACGTCTCGGCCTCAGACTGACACCTGGTGCTGAGGTGGGGGGTCCGAGTCCTTTATTGCTACTCGATATGCCACACATAGCCTTGGGTCAGACGGCAGGAAATAGGTACACCGCGTGCGCGATACAACTGCTTTTGTATAATTGTTATCCCGTCTTAAGAACCTTGTGATCCTCAGCAAAGGATCACCATACACAGCATACGTATATTATAATAGTTAACAATAACGCTGCGCAGGTCTGTGTCAGCTAGGAGACCCAATACTGGGTCCAATACTGGGTATATGGACCCGTTGGAGCTCTTAATGCACTAACATGCAGTAGGCCTATACTTCACAAAGGTGCTCCGATATCACTGGTAACTGCAGCCGCTGAGGGTCCCCTCCGACGGCGATGGACACTCTGCGTTCTCCGGTGCGGATCTGCTGAGCCTTGCTGCACCAGGTGGTACTGCTCTCCCTCAGCGGATCTCTGCTCTCACAGCGGGAACCAGTCTTGATCGAGCCTGAAGGCATGCAGCCATGTGCAGCTCTCTGAGACAGCGGCTGCTCTCCTCTGTCGCTATCCAGCTATCTCCTCGTGCCCTCCACTGTGTCTCTCCCTGCAGTCCCTGGTTAACTCTCCTCTGAACCTTTGCACTCATTGGCTGTAATGCCATGTGTTCCTATTTCAGACTACAACTCCGAGAAGACCGTGCTCTCAGTCATTGGTTCAGTACCAGCAGCACACACCAGAGAGGAACAGAGCTAGAGGGCAGCATGCATACATAGCTGTATCCTATTAAGGTGGTCACACACACACACACACACACACACACACACACACACACACACACACACACACACACACACACACACAACACACACACACACACACACCACACACACACACCACACACATCACACACGTTATAGAGCACATATCTATATATGCAATGGTTACAGAGTATAACATAGTATATATATTATATATATATCTATATATCTATATATATATATAAAAATAGATATATAGATATATAGATAGATATAGCTGTTACATGGTTTGAGTTCAGGGCTTTGCGTCAGACTCACTGCTATGATATTGACAAAGTCGTTCTCTCCCAGTGTGTCCAGCAGTGTGCTGATCGTGTGCTTGGCGATGGTCATCCTCAGGCCTTTCATGCTACCGCTAATGTCCACAACAATCACTATGTCCTTTGGGGATGTGGCTGCCTGGATGTACCTTCAAAAAAGCAGGACAAGGGACAGTGACAGGAGGAGATGTGAGAGGGGACAGTGACAGGGAGGAGATGTGAGAGGGGACAGTGTCAGGAGGAGATGTGAGAGGGGACAGTGACAGGAGGAGATGTGAGAGGGGACAGTGTCAGGAGGAGATGTGAGAGGGGACAGTGTCAGGAGGAGATGTCCCCTCTCTACTACCCCCGATCTTCACGTCTCACTCTCTCTCTCCTCCCCCTCCTCTTCTCTCTCTCTCTCTCAGTACTCCCCCCCTCCTCTTCTCTCTCTCAGTACTCTCCTCTCAGTACTTACTGTACACTCTCTCAGTATTCACGCAGAGCGATGTAATAACATGCAGAGAGATGTAATAACATGCAGAGAGATATAATACTTATAGAGATGTAGTAACACGCAGAGCGATGTAATAACATGCAGAGAGATGTAATAATACTTATAGGGATGTAGTAACACGCAGAGCGATGTAATAACATGCAGAGCGATGTAATAACATGCAGAGAGATATAATAATACTTATAGGGATGTAGTAACACGCAGAGCGATGTAATAACATGCACAGAGATGTAATAACATGCAGAGATATAATAACACGCAGAGAGATATAATAACATGCAGAGAGAGATAGAATAACATGCAGAGAGATATAATAACATGCAGAGAGATATAATAACACACAGAGATATAATAACACGCAGAGATATAATAACACGCAGAGATATAATAACACGCAGAGAGATATAATAACATGCAGAGAGAGATAGAATAACACGCAGAGCGATATAATAACATGCAGAGAGATATAATAACATGCAGAGAGATATAATAACATGCAGAGAGATATAATAACATGAAGAGATATAATAATATTCAGAGCTAAGTGATAACACGCAGAGCAATATAATAACATGCAGAGCGATGTAATAACGTGCAGAGCAACATAATAACACACAGTGATCTAATAACATGAAAAGCAATATAATAACACGCAGAGCGATACTATAATATGAAGAGGGATACAAGCAGAGGTGGGATTCTGCCGGTTCGCACAGGTACGTGCAAACCTGTTACTAAAATTTCACAAGTTCGCCGAACCGGTGCTTAATTTACCTTCTTTGGCGGGCGGCGGACGGCGTCTGACAGCATCTCCCTGCATCTATTTCCCTGTAAAGCCTCTCTATATGGCCGAACGGCATCAAATGGCGCCGCGTTGCCATGCCAACGGGAACGCCATGTGACGTAACCACATCACGTGACGTCCGTTACTATGGCAATGAGACGTGACGTTACGTGGCGTCCGTTGTCATGACAACGCGGCGCCATGGGATGCCACGTGGCCATTTTGAGAGGCTTTGCAGGGAAATAGATGCCGGGAGATGCTGTCAGACGCCGCCCGCCGCCCAGGTAAGACCTGGTTGTTTACATTTTTCTAATCCCACCACTGGATACACCAGCGCTGCGCAATCTTCCTGCTCGCGTCCCCCCTCCTGCTTCCCTCCCTGCTCGCGGCCCCCTCCCTTACCTCTTCTCCGGCTCCCGGCGTCAAATGACATCGCGGGGTCACGTGACGCCGCGTTGCCATGGCAACGTGACGTCACATGACCCCACAGCGTCTTTTGCCGTCGCGTGTCGTCGAAGAGAAGAGTTAAGTGAAGTTGCAGAGGCCTCATGCGATCCCCCCGGCATTAATTTAAATGCCTTGGGGAAGAGCGCGGGACCCCTGCAACCGCCTGCGCCCCTCCTGAATAATTTTGCTCCCCCCAGTTTGCGCACTGCTGGGATACACCAACATATACATTGATATAACAACATGCAGAGATATAATAACACACAGAGCCATATAATAACTTATACAGCAATATAATACCAGGCAGAATCTTACAATAACATGCACGTCACACACGTTCAGCTCCATTCAAAGGAATGGCACTGAGAAACCTTCCAGCAGAAGGGAAGAGGCGTCACAGCAGATTGACTGGCCTCTGAGCCTGCGCTCTCTTATCTGCTTGATGCTCGGGGAATCCTTTCCTCACATCCCAAAAAGGATGGAGCAGGAGGAAAGAAACTGGGTGTGTGGCGGGGGATGAGTCTGGGGGGGGGGGGGGGGGGGGGGGTGGGGACGTGATGATGGAGAGAGGGGAGAAGGGAGATTAGGACCCCTGAGGAAGAGAGAAGGACGCTGGACTCTGTGAGAAAGGGCCGTAAAGCTCAGAGTTAAATCAGCTCAGCAATCCTGTTCCCCCAAGTGTCTCCATTCTTCCACATCAGGGGCTATTGTTACCTCTGTGTCCCATAGAACCAAAGGCTATAGGGGACCCTGCCTGTCACATGCTATGTAACAGGGATTTTCTCTTTATTGTTGGATTATTCTTTTTTTTTTTATTATTCTTTTCCAATGACACATTTTCATGAGCAATTTGTTTCACGGGCAGAAACAGAAGTTACGTAAAAAGATAAATATATTTACTATATTAAATGATCAATACACCATAAAAGAAGAACAATGTAACAATGCGGTGAACAGCAAGTCAAATATTTTCAGGGGATCTTCTGAAGGTAAGAATGTGCCCCCAAAAAACCTGAATGCATTACTTCATCAAACACACCACTGGGTATTGTATCTTTGGTGCACTTTATACAGTGGAGAGTTGTATTACTTTATATCAGGGGTGCGCAAACTGGGGGGGTAACATTTTCTTAGGGGGTGCCGTTTAACGGGCACGGGCACAGCATCATTCATTCAATTTGCACGTGATCTGTCTTCGTTTCGATTGAGGGCAGGGGGGGGGGGCTGCTACTAATTACATGTCGGAAAATTGGGGCATGACGTAAAAAGTTTGCGCACCCCTGCTTTACATAACCCGATTAAGTCTTTTTTTCGACCACTACCAACAGAATCAGTGACTAAGCTCAAAAGGAGAGGGGGGTATAAGGAATTCAAGTGATGCGGAATCCGTATTGTATTGTATGTCTTTATTTGTATAGCGCCATTAATGTAAATAGCGCTTCACAGTAGTAATACATGTGGTAATCATATAAATAACAAATAATAAATAGATATAAATAACAGGTCATGGGAATAAGTGCCTCAGACAAACGTAACATTTAGGAAGAGGAGTCCCTGCTCCGAGGAGCTTACAATCTATTGTCTGTTAGAATCCATTTTGTTTCCCCAGACTCTATTCAGACTGGAATGAGAAAGATTGTGTAGTATAAGAAAAACACATTTATGGTAAGTAATTGATTTGTAGGAAAGTTAGAGCAAGTGAATTGTTTATAGTACATTTTGGGTACAAGTTGAAGTCTGTCCAAAGCCAAGATAAGAGTATAAGCGTTGTGCCCCGACTTCTCCAAGGATTGTTTAATTGTATTATTGTTTCATGCTAACAAGCTATGTATAGGCTAAATTAGTAGATAGGAATTACTATATGAATCCTGTTTGAGAACAGATGTGTCAGAACAGAATAGAAATACATAGCCCAAGGTTGTTCGCCATTGTTAACCTGTCCTGGCCTGAATTTGCCTGAAGCTTATTGTAACTGCCTCTAGAATAAAGAGACATTGGAACCTGTGTCAGAATCTATGGATTCCGACACAGGTTCCAAGGATTTTATGGTATTTTCAGTGTTTACGAACCAGCATTGAATCTGAGGAACACAACACGAGCATTTATATTAAGGGGGGGGGGGAGGAGAGAGAGCGTGGGGAAAGAGAGAAAGGGGGCATAGAGAGGGGAAGGGAGGGGAGGAAGAGAGGGGGAGAAGAGAGGGGGGCGGGAAGAGAGGGGAAAGAGAAAGCAAGGGCGGCAAAGAGAGAGAGACAGAGGGGGAGAACAGACAGAGGGGGGGGAAGAACAGAGAGAGAGTGGGGAACAGACAGAGGGGAGGGGAGGGGAACCAAGAGAGAGGGGGAGGACAGGGAGACAGAGAAGGGAGGAGCAGAGACAGAGGGAGAAGAGAGAGGAAGAACAGAGTCAGAGGGGGGGGGCAGAGAGAGGGGAATTAGAAAGAAAGTGGGTGAAGGAGACAGAGAGAGGGGGAGAAAGAGGGGAGACAGGAGGAAGGGGGAAGAGAAGGAGGTGGGGGGAGAAGAAGAGGTAGGGGCGAGAGTAGGGGAAGGAGGGAGAGAGAACAAGAGAATGGGGGAGAGAAAGGCAGGAGAGTGGGAGAGGGGGCAAGATAGAGGGGAGAGAGAGTGAAAGATGGGGAATAAGAGAGAGGGAATGAGAGAGAGGGAGAGAAAGGGGGGCGGAAGTGAGGGGGTAATGAGAGAGCAAGTGGGGGGAATGAGACAGAAAGCGGAACTGCCCTTCCACCGGCTTATAGCATGCTGCCTCGACAGGCATTTCAAAGGACACCTTCCAGCAGGCCCCCTCTGTGGATAAGGCCACGTGTCTGGTTTGCCGGCAGGGGTCCCAGGCCCCTTTACTCACCGGGCCTGGGACATGAGTCCCAGCTGTCCCCCACCCCCAACCTCCTCCCGTCGGTGGCTCTGCACCCTCCCCCCGTTGTAAGTATGACGTGTCTCAGATTCGATTGTGGCTCGCCAAGGAAAATAAACGTTTATTCAGTGTGTGAAAATACAGAGTCTTTGTTCTAACAATTATGGTGACACAGGCTTCTTGCAGTTCCAAATATAACTTATTCTTGAGGCAGCTTCAGTTAGAATAGGCAAGGACAGCAATGGGCATTTACAGGTTAACAATGGAGAACAGACTTGGGCATCAACTTTCTGTTCCGTTCCGATGCATCTACTAAGAACCTTGATTAAAATATAGCAATTCCTAGCTATTCATTTAACCTATTACAATTAAGCAGTAATAAGATTAGCCGAGAGCTGCGTATAATAACAAAAATAATAGATAAACAAAAGCCTGGGCGTGCAGCCCATATTCTTCTCTAGACCTTGGACACATGAGATGTTGTGTACTCAAAATGTCTAATAAACAATTCACTTGTTCTAGGTTTTCTACAATTCAATTATTTCTAACAGTCTTACAAACTAACATTACAGGACAGAGTGTAGAGAAACAAAATGGATGAAACAGACAACATGGATTCCGAATGACTTGGATTCCATTTACAGAGTTGACCTGCTTTGTCAGGCCCGTGCTGCTCTGCAATGACCCTATGGCTGCTAGTCGCGGAACTCTTATTTGTGTACTCAATATGGGCGCCCACACAGCCATCTATTTTTTCTCATCCCTTATCTGCCTTGGGAGCCCTAGGAATTTAGGGGGAGTCTCTTTCCATTCTTGGAGTCAAAGGTATAGTGTCATCATGTGCCCCTTGGGCACCCCTACTGTATTAATTGTTCTACTCTGGTGCGATCAACCATGTCAGTGGAGATCCCTTTGTTCCTCACTACCTTTTGCAGGGCCACTTCTAACTTGCATAGAAATTCCGATCATTTCTCCCCCTCCTGTTGATACATCCTCCATGAACTGGAAGTAGAGCTCTTCTCCACTTTCGGTAGCCCCTAATGTATTTTCTAAGGAGTGCAGGTATGCACCAAGGGTGACAGCTTCTTCCCCTTCTCTAACTGCCCTTACTATAGCCAATGTGAGTCCTTTGAGGCTTTTCACAATCCGGACTCGCTTGTCCTGCTGATCCCCCACCATTCTTGCACCATGTATGTGGCCTTCTCTATCCAGTTCTCAAAATCGTCCTCTCCAGGTGGGGTAGGCCGTACACCTGAAAAGGTCCTTAGCTGCCGGTAGTAGCTGTGTCCCTGGCGAGATTGCATGGACTTTCCCACTAATTCCCACATGGCCGTTATAAGCGCCACGGGTGAGGTAGTTGGTTTGCCTGTGGGGGACATAGGGACAGCAGGGTACATCTCACTGTGAAGCTCTTCCATGGTTGACCCCTCCTTAGCTAGGAACTCTCAGACTTTGTCTACAATAGTGTGCTTGATGGGATTGCTAGGGCCAGCAACAGGGTCACAACCAACAGAGATATCCCACAGATGCGGCACGTCCGGCACGAGAGAGGCCCGGCGTGGGACAGTGCAGGAGGCAGGCCAGAAGCTTGAGAGATGCCCGGTGGCAACAAAGGCCTAACCAGCGCCGGCCAGGCCCCTGCCGCAGCCACCGGCAAGACGGTGAGGAAGAGAGGCAGCAGTTGTGGAGCAGCAACCTCCAGACAAAGGAGAGCCGCATGGAGGTGCGGAAAGAGCCACATGCGGCTCGGGAGACACAGGTTGCCTACCCCTGCCCTATGTGATAGGTGGAGCAGATTAATTCTGTATTCTCCACACGATACATATATTTATAGCAGGAGCTACATGTACAGATACAGCGTCGTAGAATTCTTCCAGCCTTTCTGGTTTGGTGTTTTTACGTAGAATGGATACTTGTCAACGATATACTGATAGATCTCAGACAGAGACGCACTCTTATCTGTCCCGACATGAATTACACAATATATCATATAGGCATAACCAGAACTGCAAGCCGGTTTTAGAATGAAAAAAAAAATCATTTTGAGAAAATACTGTTTTGAATCTACCGACCAGTCAATATACAAGGCACGGTGTTTTTTATAAGGTTTTTTTTTTTATAAAGTGTAATAATGTTATTTTTTTGCTGCTTTTAATTGTATTAATAAACGTTTTAGTACTTAGTACGGGTATATATAAGATAGAAGGGTATGTAATAGAACATGGGAGTGCAATCTTTTGGCCATGTGCCCCCCTGCCGGCTGTCCCCCCCCCTTGTTACCTTAGCTCCGGCGTCATGATGTCACATTGCCATAGCAACGCAACGTCATTTGCCGCCACGTTGCCATGGTGACATGTCTCCAGAAGTCATCTTGAGCCAAGGTAAGGAGAAGTTACAGAGGCCTTCGCCACTGCCCAGGCATTTAATTTAAATAAAAGAAAAACACAGTACAAGTGCGCAACAATAATGAATAAACAGAGTGAATTGAAATAAAGTGCATTAACCACTTAATACCCAAGTGAGTATAAGTAACTAGGTTACCAATAAGGAGCGTCTGCTGCTGTGATAGGGTGGTCCAAGACCCTGAATCTAGACAAAACAAAACACAAAACAGCGCACAACACTCATGGTGAAGAATGAACAATTTATATTAAAAAGTAATTCAAGGTTCTGCGTACATCAGATAAAGGTAAAACAGGCAGGTAACTGTAACTATGACAGTTGTTACCACTCAGGTATCAGAACACAGGAGAAGGCTGCAGCGGATCACCCAATGTCAGGAATCTGCAGTCATATTAGGCTGTGCTCTCATCTGCTGGGCTCTTTTAGAAGCGGAGGGTTCCCTTTAGGCTTCCACGTAATCCAGGTAGATAAGTCCCAAGCTCTGTTTAGGAGTAGCTGGTAGAGGGACAGTCTCACCGATCAGGGTCAGCTCAACCAGCAAAGTGATAAAATACTAAGGGTACTAGTAGATCAATAAAAGTATAATTCCAACTAGCTTCGTAGCAACTTGAAAGGCTACTTCATCTGATGATCTGATGTTCTGATACCTGAGTGGTAACAACTGTCATAGTTACAGTTACCTGCCTGTTTTACCTTTATCTGATGTACGCAGAACCTTGAATTACTTTTTAATATAAATTTCATTCTTACTTCACCATGAGCGTTGTCAACGATATACATATATATATGCGCTGTTTTGTGTTTTATTTCATTTAAATGCCTTCGGGAAGCGGGCAGGGCCTCTGTAAACCCCACACCCCCCGCAGAGAATCTCACGCCCCCCAGTTCGCGCACCCCTGTAATAGAAGACTCCTAACAAAGCAGTGATTACGAGAGTAGATTCTATAGCCGACTGTGAAGCCGGTCGGCTGTTGATAGAGGAAGGAGAACAGACTCCGGCTGAAGTATCGCGAGAGATGGGGACAGTGTGGGTAGTCTATGGACGGCGTCTCCCTCGTGTGAGTGGAAGAATCTGCCTCCCCTAACAGGTCGTGGTATATTTACCAAAAACACTGTAAAAACCTTGCAAAGTACGAGTGCGCACACTACTGTTTTCACAGACCTCTAAAAACCTTTGAAAATAGATCTGTACCATTAATCTTTTTTTCCCATCCCTTCCCTGTTTGGAGAAAAGGTTTCTTTATTGCAGACTGGATCTGTGACCCCGCTGCAGCTGAATCCAGTGAGGCTGCAGGGCGCGGAAAAGCGACAGAGATCACAGAGCAACTTTCTCCCAATAGAAGTATTCTTTTTACTTACATATGGCTAATCTTGTAACATTTGTGTCAACTGTTCAATGAGTGGGGGCAGCAGTCACCACTATCTGTATCACTTATCCAAGGTTATTACACAATTTGTATTCATCTTAAAGCTGCAGTTCAGGCAATATCCTGCATGTGTGTTTTTTTTTTAATAAATCAGTTCTGTAGTAAGAAAAAATACTTTTAGCATTTTCTGTTTTAAAAAACAACAACTTTGAAAGACCAATTTTCTTGTATTCTATTTTAACAAGCATGCTTGTTCCTATAGCAACGATTTACATTCTCCATATTTAAAGATGTCGCCGAACTTTGCCGATCAATAGACGGAGAACGAATTAACCGGCAGCTATGCAGTTTTTTAGCTAAGTAGAGATTGCCCAGATAAAACTATTGAAGTTAAAAAAAAAATTAAAAATAAATAAATAACGGGAGCCTGAACTGCAGCTTTAATGTTTATTGACAAATTATTGATTTAGCACATATGTTTAAGTATTTGCTTTTGATACACCAATTGATGTATGCACTTTTAATCTATACAGCAATTTAATCTATACACAAGAAGGCCCCTGGTTGCTGCTCCTTTTTCATAACTGCAAACCGGTCTTGTGTGGCAAGGAGAAAGTGCCATGATCTATGTCCCATGTCATGTATAGTTCAAAAGTTGGGACAAATTAGGTTAATGCATAGTGGTTTTTAATAACGTGTGAGACACCTGCTAGGTTATTGCTGAACTGTAGCATTCAGAGTATCATAGCAGAGTATCCATGCGCCACCTGCTGGCCACGCACTAAACTGCATCACCACATATAATAATTACATCTGACCACAAATGAAGTCTGTGCGGCTAGGACGTAGATAAGGTGCAAACAACAAAGTGCTAATATCGAACTTTAGCACGGCTGTTGAACATGGATCATGCTATATCTGTAAGCAGCTCAAAGTTAGGTTGCAATTTTATGTATTAGTACTGTATTCTTATTTTGATATGTGCACATATTCTTTTTATCTCTAGATCGCTCTCTCTCTACATGGAAGAGGGGAAAAAGGCCAATACTTTGAACCATGTCTAATGAGCATTGTTTAAAGTAACAAAACATCTAGCACTCACTTTTATTCTTTTATTACAGTTTTGAAGCAGGGAGTCTCCAGAGCTGAACCGTTCATTTTAGATCCAGGGACCCCTGCATCCAGAAATACTTTCCGCCGTTGGGGGTGCCAGTATCTCTGCAACCAGGGAACGTATGCGCCTAAAGAAATAGCGGCTTAACAATCCTGCATTACGCCGGCCAATAGGAAGCCAAGAAGCCTATTGGCCCACGTGACCTGGACATTTAAACTCCAGAGATACCGGCAACCCCTACGGAGTTAATTGTATCTGGAAGCAGGGGGTCCCCGAAACTGAAATGAACACTGTTCAGCTTTATTTATTTTTTGTATCGTGCAGCGCTACATATTTTGCTGCTTTAAACATTGAAATAGTGATATTGGGGTTTGTTTGGGAAGGTTCTGCCAGTGCTGTAGATGTACTATTGTATTATTTGAATTGTTGTTGTGTTGCTGTTATTTAACTCCTGTAACTTGCACTGGGTTACAGCGATGTATTAATAAAGTAACATAACTGTTAGAATATAATACAATCTTCTGCCTGTTTTCTTTTTGTCTCCGGGTCCTTCCTGCTCCATTTGGTTTGTGCGCTCCTCCCACTTTTTTTCACTTCTGTTTCTTTTACAGTCTGACCTGTAAGATAATAAAGATATAGATGCATTAAACTGTGCTGCTTTGTCAGTACATTGCTGCGCATGCGCGCTCTAAGTAAACTGTATGGAAAGTATATGCTTGTCACTGGACGTCCGTTTGACAGGAGTTAGACTGCAGTCTTGATCCTTCAGCAACTTCATCTGCGCAAGCTCAGTGATCTCCCCTCTATAATAATATTCTACACTTGTTAGCTTGCACCATTACCCCCCACCCACTGTCATCTACCATAGTCTCTTCCAATACTTGTTTGCACACATCACACCTTTCTCTCCCAACAATCCCATTCACCAATTCACTCTGCAACCTCTAACACATCCTGGCACTGCCTAATGCGGCCACCACACATCACCCCCGACAATCTAAGCTACAACTATGGCGCACACTTTACCGGTTACTTTCACAAGTGCTCACGCACTGCGGAACGTTACTGGAGGAAATCTTGCTCTAAAGAAGACTTCCTCCACTATAAATTCGTACTCTAGTGCTATAACACTGCCCTATCCCATACCAAGCAAACCAGCTTTTCTTCACTCATACAAACTGTCCTCTAACCCTCAACACCTATTCTCCACCTTTAACTCCGTTCTCCGCTCAACTGCACCAGCACCCCCTTCTACCCACATAACTCGAAACGTTGCCACCCACTTCACAGGCAAGATTAAATAAAAATCAGACATGGCATCACTACACGTCAAGTTCAACACGCAACACCTACCTCCCCTCGCACACCTAAATCCACCCTCCGCTAATTTTCCTGTGACCGATGATGAGGTCTTCGCGATAATCATCTCACCTTAATCCTATTTCCTCACATCTACTACGCTCTCTCGCTAGCACACTATGCCCCACGCTAGCTCACCTGTGGCACATTCCCATCTTCTTTTAAACATGCACTCATCACTCCCATTGTATAGAAACCCTCTCTTGCCCCTCCCTCTACCAACTCTCTTCTCCTCCAATCTACTTTAGCGACTATTATACAACTGCCTAATTCACTTTCTCTCCTCCAACTCCCTACTTGACCCTTTGCAATCTGGTTTCAACCCTCTACACTCCATCGAGACAGCAAACAAAAGTAGCTACGTCTACTGGTTAATACTCCTTGATCTTTCTCCTGCCTTTGGCATGGTTGAGCACCCCCTTCTTCTGAACACACTGCACTCCATTGGCCTTGTGACACAGTCTTCCCCTGGTTCACATCATACCTATCGAACCGCTTGTTCGGTGTTTCCTTCTCTGGTATCTCCTCTTCACACTGGTGGGATTCCACAAGGCTGTCCTTGGCCCTATGCTCTTCTCACACTACACCTCCTTGGTCTGTGAACAAATAAAATCTTTTGGCTTTCAGTACCATCTCTATGTTGAAAACACCCAAATTTACCTCTCCTCCCCTAACATCAGCTCCTCTCTCATGTCACTGTCTCTCTGTAATTCCTTCCTGGATGTCCCACCATTACCTGAAGCTTAACATGTCCAAAACAGAATACTATTTCCCCCTTCCACTGCCACCCCTACATTCAAACTCTCCCTCACTGTCAATAATACCGCAATCTCATCAACACCTCAAGCCTGCTGGTCATCTTTGACTCTGACCTCTCCTTCATTACTCACATTCAGTCCCTCACAAAGTCCTGCCAGACTCATCTACCTCACTCACCGCTCCACTTCTGCTGCTCCACTACGCAAATCCCTACACTGGCTTCTTATATCTTCTAGAATATAAAATTCAAAACCTAGCGCTGACAAAACTCTCAACACCGCTGGCCCCCCTTACATCTCAGTCCACATCCCCAAATATATACCTAAATACTCCCTATACTAATCCGCCTTTCCTCCTGCCTTAACACCTCCTCTCTCTACTGCCTACATGACTTCTCCTGTGCTGCCCCCTTTCTCTGGTATTTCCTACCACGCACTTACAGACTCTCGTCCAGCTTTCAACTATTTAAAAACGCATCTTTTCAAGGAAGCCTATCTGGCATACCCCTAACATGCATCACCCACACTACAAACCTACTGAGACCAGCTGTGCAGCCAGACAAAACTCCACCCCAACATGCCCCCAACATCCACACTCCCAAACCTTAATGGGACCAGCTGTGCAGCTAGACCATACTCCATCCCAAGTCATACGCCATCCCACAATGAGCAGCCACCATAACTTTTGTTTCAACATTGTCCCTCTAGAAGTAAGCTAACACAAGCAGCGCCCTTATTACCCCCTGGCCACACACACACACAATTCCCCCCCCCCCCCCCTCACGATTGCTGCCGCTGGGCCCCGGCTCTCCCCAGCCGCTGCCTCCCTTTCTCCCTCACTGGTACATGCCAGAAGCTGGGTCCAGCTGGGGAGAGACGGGGCTTGCTGCGCTGGCCGGCAGCCTCCGAGCCTGTGACATTTGTCCCGGCTCTCTCCCTGTCGGCGGCCGACCGTTTACGTAATGATCAAATCTTTGTACCGCGCTGCAGAACGTTGGCGCTTTGCAAATAAACAATAATAAAAAGCTGCTGATCCATTTTATCTGGGATGAAAAGAAAACTAGTATTATAAAAGTAATCCAAAGATGGATTGGCACGGTCCATTTTTAAACTATATTATTGGGCGGTTTATTAAACTACTATGACAAAACAGCAAACTCACCGGGTAGAATTGAGGGAATTAATCCTACAGTGTCATTCAATATCAGAATTGAATCTGACGCATTGCTCTGATACTTACCCATGGCAGAAGCACTCTCTGGCTAATGTAGCTATTAAGTTTTGGCATAGAATTCAAAAACATAAAAAACTTGGAAGAGAAAATTCTTTGGCAATCTACACAAGAATTAAGGCCTTCAAGCCTTATTCAAATGCAGAATTCCAACATGTAATACACTGTCTCTCTCTGGGAGCAAGGGGTCCCCAGAGCCGAAATTAATGGGGTTCAGCTCCCGAGACCCGCTACTTCAATCCTGTTAGAAATAAATAAATTGCTTGCTTGGATTGCCTCTAACAGGGACATCGCAAAATGTAATGTACTGTAATTCTAGTATCCATCAGATCGTTGACACTACAGGCAGAATTCAAGAATACATGGGCCATGTGTTAACAGTTGCTGTCAAAAATGGCAGGACGATCACAAAAGGAGAGAGATTTGGCGGACTGGTAAAATAACCAATCTGATTAGGAGTAATATTTCTAGACCATTAACGCTTATAAAATGGCTCTACTATCCAAAATAAATCCTGGTACAGGTATTTTTGGGAAGCTATGCAGTTCTATGCCGGATTTGTTCTGTTTATGGTGGACTTGGGTTTGTGGAAATGAGTAGTAAGGGAGATTACACAAACCGAAATAGTTTTAATACCCAAAAGCGGTGTCCTTGGGTGGTTGCCAGAGGGATGTCATTTTTCAAGATATGAAGAAAGTAGTCAGTCATACATGCTTCTTGCATCTAAGTAACTCATTGCTAAGGTAGGAAATCCCTTAGTATTAATAACTGGAGGTCGAAGATATGGGTTATAGGTGCGATGGAAACATTTCAGAATATGAATATTTATCAAAATATGGGTCTTTTCTACAGCATGCCTACAGTAATTACAATATGCCCATAAATATTTATAGCCGCCCACTAAATAGTTAATTTGACTTTTTATGCTTTATTGTAAATCATGAACTTCCTTTATACCAGGCATACGTTTCATATTTTACGATGTTATGACGTTCAAGTTGCAGCAGTAATTATCGTACTATGTATGGATGAATGAGCACAGGTTCATAGATGACAAATATGACAAATAAAAACCTGTTATTTTTCGTCAACCTATATAGCAATCAAAAAGAGGAAACCATTCACATTCATGATGTTGTAATAAATCAACGGTTTATTTGACACAAAAAAGACAGATTAGTAGATTTAATCTATGTACTGCATTGTTCTGTTGTAAGTATTATTACATACAATAAAAATCAATGATTAAAAAAACAAAAAAAAACACATCGCCATTAGTACAGTTTGGTCAACATTTCACGGACATTAGTACTTTGGTTCAAGCAGGGACTAACCCTAAAACAGGTCACAGATATTAGTCCAAGGGGGGACAGAGCCTTTGAACTGTAGGAATAAAGATTTATGGTGGACAGGTTTAAAAATGAGCAGAATGCATCAAACCGAGGAGTATGAAGAGCGAAACTAAGGCGTTCGAGCACAGACAGCTACTGTATGAAACGTAGGAAGCAGACGCGCTGAAATATCTGCAGTGTTAGGCGACATTTGCAGCATATCACAACCAAGGCATTATAAATATGTGGAAAAAGTAACGGTTACACGTAGCGCCCTTATGACTTCATGATCCAGTGAGTAATTGCACCACATTTAAAGCATCAGGAAATTAACACGCGTGTAAAATAAGGCTCTGTTTATTGGGTTTTAATATCGGTGTACAGAGGCGATAAAAAGGAAAAGTGCTAATTTTGTACAGAAAGATGCAGGGCAGAAAAAGTGCAAAAAATAGAAATTCACAGCTCAAGGGAAACCCCACATTTCTCATTTTTATTTCAGTTTTTATACAGTGTTAAATATTGTAAGGAAAACTTGTTGAAGTCCAGGAACAGGTTTATTTAGGGAGAGAAGGAAGATATGCAAAACAAGTGTAAATATCATTTATGCAAAATAAGTGTAAATATCATTTATTAAACAGCTCAGTAGCATTTAAAAAAAAAAAAATTATCCTGTTTTTTTTTGTGTCCACAAGAAAAAAAATTAGGCAGAAAAATAATCCAGCTTGCATTTTTTTTAACGAAAAACAGACCTCAAACTTCTTAAACTGAAAACGACGTATAAAATGTATGTAAAATAAATACCGTTCTGCTGCTTACAATGTGCTAACCACTCATCAGCTTTCCCTTCACCAGCTTCATTCGTGAAATCTCCACCCCAACACTGCATCAATAGAGACAGGAGCAGAGCTGCGCTCCTCTGTTCTCAGTCACACATCCCCCTAGCACTGTTCTATCTACACTGGTGGGTCCTGCCAATGAGAAATCAGTGTTAATGTAACATAGGATGTTTCCTGCTGTTATTAGAGATGAGATCCTTTCTCAGGTGGGACCCATAACTGATCCCCCCCCCCCCCCCCCCCGGCAGGTCTGAGCAACATTAAACTATCACCCAGCACACGGGATAAATTAACCGCACGAAGTAACGACAATAGCAGTGGTGGCTGTTCCTTCCCCCCCTTTCTTCCCCACTCAAAGCTTTGTACAAGGCAAAACATGCTTATAAACACAGACTGGTGGGGTTTCATTAAAGGATCCCCGCGGCCGGTAACACAAACAGGAAAATTATACTGACATTTGCATCAATTTCACTTCTCCAAATTGGTGACGCAGGATTGCGAAAGAATGAGATGCTGCATTCAGCACCTGTCGAAATGACAGACCTCGGCCAAACGCCCCCAAAAGGACCTATGAGTTTGGGTGTTGCCGGCATTTCTTTAATGAGCGAGGTTTTCATCTCTCATCGTTTTGGTGTAAACTCCAAATATTGCTGTGCAACATGGCAGGGTTAATACTGCTTGTAGGATATTTATTCCTATAAGGTGCCAAAGTGAGAAAAGCAAAGCAGAGGATGTGACGAGTGAGGGTCCGAGCTCACCCCTGACCCTCAATGATGTAGATTCAACACGGGGGGGGGGAGGGGGGGGTCTGGCATAAAAACAAATCCCCATATGCAGAAAATAAAAACCATCAACTGATGGCAGAAGATTTCTAGAAGTGACCCGTCTGCTCTCTTATCGGAGTCCGGCAACTTCACCCCAAAAACATTGGCCAGCTCGGCTGCGAGAGGTACATGAGCAGCATCATCACCTGTTCCTGCAGAACCCAAATAACTTCCATTCACACCCCTCCTGAGCTCACGTTCTTCCTCCCAGTCACAGAGCAGCACACAATACACACGGGAGGGGTCTCCTCCTTCGCTCCCCCCACTCCCAGTAACATTTGTCAGTTGCCTCGGGTAAAAACGTCTCCCATATCGCGTTCGTTTTAGCGCAGTCAGCCTCTGTGCAATGTTAACATGCTCCCGCCCCGCACACATCCTCAGTCCAACGACATCAGTTAAATACTCACCCTGCAGCCTTCAATCCTTCCCCGGTTACTACAAAACCAGATGAGAAAAAAAAAAAAAAAACCTAAATCTTTCTTTAGAAAGGTTGCTATCCTGCTGGATGGGAAGGGGTAGCTTAAAAAAGGCACTAAAATATGCAGCACGGATATTAGGAGGCGGCGTTCAAGTTCACTTTATACAATTTTACATTCACATTTATCTAATAGAAGGATAGGACCAAGCAACGTCTTTTAAAGTGTCTCCGAGGAGATTAGAGCCCGACGCTTTGTTTAATTTGTATCCCTCTACATTCTGCTATCTTATCAGAAACTACTGTTGTCCAACAACATTTATATATCACAGTGTATCCACATCATAACTGATGGCAGAGTAATGTCCTCACCGAACTTTATTCTTTTAATATATTTATATATATATATATATATATTTACTTTTTTTTATTCATACAATTGTAATGCTGCAGTCAAAGCCGTTAATATTTCTTTATTTGAACGCATTAATGACCTATATCTTAAGCAGAGAGGGCCGTGGGGTCCCTTAATGCTTATTTATTACCACTGCCCTGTTACTCTTACAGGGTCGGAACCTCTCGCTCCTCAACCTCTTGCAGCCCCCCAAAAGGACAACTACATTTTGCACCAGAGCAGTGTCTGTCACCTTTCCCTTTTAGGATGGAGTTGGGTACCATCTCCTCTCGTCTGTAAGGCAGGGAGGAACACTTCACCCCCTGCTGAGCGGCGCTTACAAGGGACGGGAGTTATGTCACTGAAGGGCGTAGCCTCAGCCTCCTCCTGTCCCCCAGTCTCACAGTCCGTGCCAGGAATCCCAAGCCCCCCGTTAGGTAGTCCGTAGGTTGGATCCAGGGGGATTGCTGGTGGATTTTTGCAGGCTGCTGTTGATGTTGTTGAAGTTCTGTAGGGATGAGGTCACCGCTGGGGGGAACTGACCAAGGGGTTGAGAGGAGGGAGGAACCCCAGCACCGCTCCACGGGGCTTGGTACTGGGCCCCAGGGAAGCCAAATTGCTGCTGTGGGCAGATAGTCATTGGGTAGTGGGCGAGCGAGGTAGCGGAGGCTGCTGGGTGGGAGACTGGAGCCACCAGGGACGGAGTCATGGAGATACAGAGCTGTCCAGGAGCAGAGAACTTGCGAGCCATCCCCGGACCCTGCGAGAGACAAACAAGTTACTGGAAAACCTAGAGGAACATGGGTTCAAATGAGCAGCAATTACATGGGAGCACCCGACGAACGGGGAGGTCAGCGCCAAAAAGAAATAACCGTGTATAACAGAATTTAGTTAGCAGCTGTACTGTAAAAGCACGAGAGAAGCAGCATATGTAAGAGAAAGGTGCGAGAACATGAGGTCAAGCTCCGAAGACTGGAGTGTGGCAGACTCGGGGTGGATATGTGATGTACTTCACAGAAAGGGTGGTAGATTGGTGGCTTGGGTTAAATCAAAGAAATGAGGCCAAGGATCATATAGGGTGCAAGGGTTTAAAATAGAGGAAAATGGGCGGACTAAGTGGTCCTTATTGGCAAATTCTATGTAAGCAGCCCTAGATGAAGGCTTCTTGCGAGCATGCTATGTTTCTTCTTTATTTGTACGGCTTATCTGGGGAGTCTGTTGTATTTATTACTTGTAGGACCGGCTCACACCGTCATGGATACAATGAGCATCATTGCCAAAACATAGCCCTTTACAAGGTTTCAAAAAAAATAAACACAGAAGCGCACCAAGGGTTAAGAAATATGTAATACACAATTAGTATAATAACAAGTAAAAACGTGCATATCAAAATATATAAGTCCAGTAGCGGCCAGTGCATGGATATTAGGTCCAAGCGAATTGGTAGGCGCAGGAGGTAGTTGCTGGAACTCGCAGATCAGTCCCGCGCGCTGGGGTTGACTTGCTCGGCAAAACTCAGTTCTTACTTCCGGGTTGCGGCTTGTCGCAAGACCCGTATTGAGTAGACCTCCGATCGCCTGTGTACTTCACGTCCCACTCGAGCGAGCAGGTAGAAAAGGCTCAAAGCTTCGTGGGAGGACTGGGACTGGTACAACCAAACGTCTGGACACCAACATGCACTGTGTGAACTCCGCAACGCGTTTCACACAGGTTCACACAATTTAGTGCTGATGTCCAGACGTTTGGTTGTACCAGTCCCAGTCCTCCCACGAAGCTTTGAGCTGTTTCTACCTGCTCGCTCGAGTGGGACGTGAAGTACACAGGCGATCGGAGGGCTACTCAATACGGGTCTTGCGACAAGCCGCAACCCGGAAGAACTGAGTTTTGCCGAGCAAGTCAGCCCCAACGCGCGGGACTGATCTGCGAGTTCCAGCAACTACCTCCTGCGCCTACCAATTCGCTTGGACCTAATATCCATGCACTGGTCGCTACTG
Organism: Ascaphus truei; assembly: GCA_036426205.1. Taxonomy (NCBI): domain Eukaryota; kingdom Metazoa; phylum Chordata; class Amphibia; order Anura; family Ascaphidae; genus Ascaphus; species Ascaphus truei. The sequence goes on from CM071571.1 coordinate 18,849,733, forward strand.
GACTTATATATTTTGATATGTAAGTTTTTACTTGTTATTATACTAATTGTGTATTACATATTTCTTAACCCTTGGTGCGCTTCTGTGTTTATTTTTTTATCATCATCTGACGTCGGAGTCTTCCTACGAAAGCCATCAGTGGAGGAGGGGTGCCTTCTCGTCACAGCAGCAGCAAGAGGGGAGAGTTGATCTACTTCAAGATCTCATCTAGGAAGCATGAGCGCGGTTTGACCTTCTTTACAAGGTTTCACTCTTCAGCTAATTTAGTTTATAGATTACATTAATAGACTCGATGGGCACAAAAGTAGTACAATTATTGTGTAGGAGCATAACAAAATCTAAGAAAAATAATTGATGTGTTTATTTGCCATGCAGATAACTGGAGGCAGCCATTTTTTTTTATATGGGATGTCATTATTGAGATTGTGTATGAATCTTTGTGATGGATCCCAGATCAGCACAAACCTGTTCCCCATCTGCAGCATTTTACATAGAAGTGAGGACAGAAGCAGCCTGAAGGGTTTAGTATTGACTCTGCAACACTTCTAATGCTCCCAGTGAACTAAACATTTCACATCAACGATAAACATATGTTTAAACTAAATAGGGCGGGGGATGCTGCTCCTGCCACGTCTTCCCCATATTGTACAATGCGGGGTCTGTTTCCACCTCTAGTTTTCTGCACAATAATTTTTATTTTGTTATTTTTTTTCCTAGTGCAAAACTAAAGCCAACATGACTTGTAAGGCTGCCCCACATTGTACCTCTGTCTTAGAGGAGACCTGTACAAAGTAGAACTCTACTCACACGTTCATAATGCAATTCTCCATTTAATGTTACTGCCAAGAACAGTGGAAAGACAACTTTTCAGTTCCCATATGGACCTTTTATCAGGTGATTATGAAAGGTCCATATGGGACCTGAAACTTTGTCTTTCCACTGTTCTTGGCGCTCACATTAAATGGAGAATTGCATTATGAACGTGTGAGTAGAGCTCTACTTTGTATTTGTCTTAGAGGAGATCTACACATGAAGAAATTGTTTGTGTTGCGTTGGCTGCACAGGCTGGATTCTCCTCGCCTGAAACGGTATCCCCGCACTTTGGAATTGCCCCACATTGTGACATCACTGGACGTTACAGTGGTGATATTGTATGGCACATTGAGACGTGCACTGCCCCCTCTCTCACATCGTAGTTGGGCTGCCCAGGCGTCTTGCAGTTCTTCTTTCCCGTCAGGTTCATGGCGTCCCGTGCCCAGTTGTCCACCAGTTTGTGCAGGTCGTCCGTAAAGGTTCCCTTGCGGCTGGAGGCTGCGGGGGGCACGTGGGACTGGGGGGCTGTAACGTTTGAGGGGCCGACAGTGGTAGTGCTGCTGGTTCCTGAAACCGCGGGAGGAGAGAACACAAAGTCAGACAGCACGGAGATGGGGGGTGGGGGGGAGAAAGAAGTATCTGCGTGAGCCGTGTCCTGCAGGGATAGGCCATGTCTGAGCCCTCAAACGGTCACCGTCGCACACAAAGCAGGATGATAAAAACACTCAACCACAAGGAGCACACAATATATTGATGGGGTTTAAATAATCCCTTTATTGGGTAACCAAGCACTCCCAAAACTTGGTTTCAATATCAATCTCCCGACGGTTGTGAGGGGTTAAATAAATGAGAGATTATCTGCACAGTCCTATGTATGTGTGTTTTTTTATACAAATATACCTTTCTTTTGGATACAGGGAACAATAAATCAGAGCAACTCAGGTCTCACTGCTTAAAGTCTGTGCACTTTATTAAACGGGGCCTACTAATTGTTAGTGTCCCATCTCTGAATCAGTGCAATAAGAGGGTGCTTCGTTTACAAAGGTTTCTATAAGCTAGAAGGTGACCCTGGATAAGACACCGTCTTACTGCACAAGAGGACGGTGACAACCTTTGGGTTTGCAGGGAAAGACACTCGGCTCACTGCAATGGCTAAAGGGAAGAGTATAGGACTGAAGGAGTGTACATGGGGATATAAAGGAGATATAAAAGATAGTTACTACAGAGCTGGTTGCAAGGACAGACTTTTTTCACCATCTTCCCTGAAGCAGAGAGAGAGAGAGAAATGAGTTAGCACAGAGACTGCATCTCAGGACAGAAAGAGCCGGAGGGATAAGAGGATAAACAATGAAAAAGCAGGCTGCAGGAAACAGGCAGAAGAGTTTACCCGACTTCATAAGCTAAGACTGGAGAGGTTTAAACAGCTTTGACTGCCGTAGAGGACAGTAACGCATTACATAGTGATAGGACAGGCTGTGCGTCCCACTGACACGCTAAAGCAAGCAGAAGCAGCTCAGGGAAGGAGCGAGAAGGGAAAACTACTGTTAGAAAAAGTGAGCCCGTGAGAAGTCTCGGGGGAGACCCAACCAAGGACCACACGACCCAACTGCTGCATACAGATACAAAATAGAGTCTCTCTGTAATCAGCACCATGTGGCCTGATGAAGGTGTATCGGGGAGGGATGAAACGTTGACAGATTGTTGGAGAGAAACCAGTAACATGTACATGTAAAATATTTTTTTGTGTGTCCATGTTTTTCCTGCCCATGACCGTGAATCACCCTTCCATTGCTAGGATTCAAGATCTTTTGATGTCAGGGACACATATACAAGTTCTGCCGTCTCTGCCCTGCTACCCCATAGCTCATTCTAAAAGTAAAAAAAAAAAAGTGTCATACTGGTCCCACCGCTCACTGAAAATCAAATCAATAGCTTGTTTTGGAGAGATACTCATACCATTTTTTCTTTATTCAATGCCTATTAAAATTTCTAAAAACTAACTTTTTACTGCATTCCATGAAGTTTGATCTCCTAGCCAGTATATAAAGCAGCAGACCCGGCCCCAATTATTATTTTTACAATATACCTTACATGAATGAGGCACTCAAAGCTCCAGCGAACCAGATTGTTCAGATATTTAATGTTGTATATTTGTTAGTACTTGTGTAGCACTTCTTTCCCCCCCCCCCCCGGGACAGGAGACAGCTACTGAGTGTAGTGTGGTACGTTTTACCTGTTGGCTCACAGGCGGCCTGAACCTCCGCTGCTGGGAGCCTGGGGTGTACCTGATGGGTTCCGGTGACCGCGCTTCCACCTGCGAAGGATCCGGGCAGTGCCGGAAAACCCCTTCACAGGACCCAATACAATAAATACACACGCAGTATATAGTGACAGGTTTACAGATCATGCAAGTTATACTCAGAGCAGGTAATGCAACTACACCGTACATATAGGTACACAGATATGCAGAATCTCGACAATAATCTGGTTGCAGGGGGCACCAGTGTCCCAGTGTCCAGCCCCAATTATCTCTCCCACCCCATGTGTGTGTGACAGCGCTGCCCACAGTAAGAGTGTATAGTTGGAGCACGTGGTACCACCAACTGAGGAGATGGATCCGTTCCGGTCACATGGCATCCGCTTCCACAGGGGGTGGACTCCAGCTGGAGTGTTCCACCTTAATAGTCTCTGCCTTGTGGTGGTGGTCTGAGCCCAAACCACAGGCCGCAAGTCTCTGCATGGCGTCCTGCTGTGTCCCTGACACTATTCAACTACAGGGCAGTGTCCCTATCTGATGGGCCTGTCCCTGTAGCAACCACAAACTTCTGTGGGAGTCGGGGCCTAGCTGAGGCCTAGAAGGGGGTCTCTGGCCTAGCTCAGGGGCCACTGACATCCTGAGCACACCCTCACCCTTCCGTGTCCCAGCCCCGACTGGCGCGGTGCTCTCAGTGCGCCAAAATACATCTCTGTGCAGGGGATATCTGCAGCCGTATTGGCTGTCGCGCACCAGCTCATCCTGCAGCCCCAGTGGCTTCTGGGGGTTGCAGTTCCCCTGCAGAGCCATCTATAACATGGTTGCCGCACTTTCGTGCACTCTGCGCATGCATATCCAAGATGGCGGCGCCCTGCGAAGGGAGCCGCCGCAGACCTCCGGCGACCCTCTCGCCATCCTGACCGCCCGCATTGCTCCTGCAGCCTCACCCGCCTAGCCGCACTGTCCCCAGCCTCAGCGGGAGGTAAGGGGACAAAGGGTGGACCCAGGCTATACTCTCCCCCTGGTGAAAGAACCAACATCCCCGCTTGGGAATGACAATAACCACAAACATAAGTTATATAATAAAAATGCAATGTTTCATATACAACTTAACACGGCAATTGACTTTAAATCAGGTTGTAAATTTCAGTAAACAATCACAGATCGTATCTAACTCCGAGACCACTGCTGAGATTCGTAGTGGGGTGCCCCTAACGAATCATAGGCTACCCGGTTGGGAGAGTGTCTCACTCGTTGGCTTCTGCGAAGCTCTTCTGCAACTCCCTCTGGGGAGTATTAACTGTTATGTTTGAGGCTCAGGCTCTCTCATTGGAGGTACAAGTCTCTGAAATGTCTCTGGTGGGTATGAAACAAGGACTCCTGGGGTCCAGGGGAGGGCTCATTGAAGCCACAGAGGGGTACATGCGGCCGGGGTCCATTACCCGTTGCTCCTTTGGGAGGTGCCCCTTGATTTCTGGGTGCACTAAGAGGGTCCTTCCATAGGATCATCGGTTAGTTCTATTTCTGATTCAGAGTTCTCTTCGGGAAATTCGTCCTGGAGACAGAGGTATCTGATGGCGGACCTTATAGTCATAGCGCTGTTTGTTGCAGGCATTCAGATGGGCTGATGCTTTCTCCGCTAGTTGGTAAGCGCTCTGCAGACTTTCTTGGAGCTGTTGCACGTACTGCAAGTGCGTCCTGTTGGGTACACCTTTGGTCGATACCCTCAGACGTATATCCTCTCGCCCGTACATTAGGAAGAAGGGAGTGAAGCCTGTAGATTTGTGTCTGGTGCAATTATATGCATGCAATAAGGACTCCATGTGTTTGTTCCACTGTCTTCTGAGAGCTTTTCAGCGTGCCGAGCATGTTGAGGGTCTGGTTAAACCTCTTGGGCAGAGCATCCCCCTCCGATGGTAAGGAGTTGTTCGGGACTTGTCGATATTTAATAGTTTCAGTAATTCTCGGATGAGCTTACTTTCGAAGTCTCGCCCTTGATCCAACTGTAGACGATTTGGTAGCCGGTAATGCACAAAATATCGTTCCCATAAGATCTTGGCCACCGCAATGGTCTTCTGGTCTTTGGTGGGGAAGGCTTGAGCGTAGTGGTCCGTGATCACAAGCACAGTCCCGATGCCCCTCGAGTCTGGCTCAATACATAAGAAGTCCATGCACACCAGATCTAGCGGACCCGAGCTCTTCAGATGAGCCATTGGAGCAGCTCTGGTAGGTAATGTCTTCCGCTGTATACACCTTGAGCATCTGCGGCAATGGTGTTCTACCGATTCCTTCATCCGAGGCCAGAAGAACCGGTCTTGCAGTAGACCAAAGGTCTTGTCTAGTCCAAGGTGCCCAGGGTCATGATGTAGCGATCGAAGGACCATATGCTGTAGGTTCCTGGGTAGAACCAGTTGCCGTTTATCCGGGTGGTTATGGTATGGAACCACCCGATAGAGTAGACCCTTGTTGATCTCAAACTTGTCCCATTCACGCATTACTACAGTGACCATGTTGGTGGGGGCACGTTTCACCAAAGAGGGCTTGTCGGATAGCTCCAGCCACCGGTTCCTTTATCTGGTACAGTACCAGTTCTTTCCAGGGGATAATTTTGTCTGAGGCGATATTCATGCCATCTGGGTGGCAGTAGGTGGCTGGGAGAGCCTTGGATTGGCTTCGTATAGAGTCTGCAACCCTCAGTTCTGAGAACGCCACTTTGTCTTCCACGATGGCTGCAGTCGAGCACATGGCCCGCATCCCAGGTCCAGGAATTTCTTCCAAGAGGCCGTCGTTCGGTGTGGTACTCAGTCCCGGTCTTCTGGACAGAACATTGGCTCAGATGTTATGGGGCCCCAGTTTATATTTGAGGTTGAACTGATAGTTTGAAAGGGCCGCTAGCCACCGGTGGCCCGTGGCGCCCAGTTTGGTAGACGTCAATATGTACGTCAACGGGTTGTTGTCCGTGCGTACTTCAAAGGCAACTCCATACATGTAGTCGTGGAGTTTGTCGACAAACGTTCACTTGAGAGCAAGAAATTCCAACTTGTGGATGGGGTAATTTTGCTCGCTGGGGGTCAAACTGCGGCTGACGTATGCTACTGGCCGGAGGCCAGCCGGGTACTTCTGATGCAAAACCGCACCTAGGCTGTTGAAACTCACATTCCACGTGAAGGATATAGGGCTACGCGGGATCGGCATAAGTCAAGACGGGCGCCTCCGTTAGGCTCTTCTTTTGGCCAATGAACGCCTTTTCACAGGCGGACGTCCACTTGTCTTCGAAAAGTAGCCTCGCGGAGGTGGCCTTCTGACAAGAATCCTCTGGGTATATTTTTAGAAGATTATTGAGGACCTTGGCAAAATCCCAAGAAGGAGCGTAGCGCTATTGCATTTTCTTGTCTCGGTCAGCTCATCACGGCTTCGACCGTAGCAGGGTTGGTAGTTATTCCATCGGCGGACACTGTGTGTCCCACAGAGGTCACAGACGTGCGGCAGAACCGGCATTTGTCCAGAGACAACTTCAAGCCTTCCTTGCCCAGCCGATCCATCACTTTCACCAGACGTTCCTCGTGCTCCTCGAGTCTTACCGAAGACGATGATATCGTCCAAGTACACTAGGCACTCCCGTGGGTTCATATCTCCGATTATCTTTTCCATCAAACGTTGGAAGGTGGCCGGAGCACCACAGATGCCTTGGGGCATGCGGGTGAATTGATAGAAGCCAAAGGAACATACAAATGCCGTCTTCTCTTAGTCTTCGGCGCTCATAGGTACCTGGTAGTACCCAGATCTCAAATCCAGGACGCTGAACCACTGGCTTCCCAGCAGCGCGTTGAGAATCTCTTTGATCCGTGGCATAGTATACTGGTCGAGTATGGTGCGGTTGTTCAGGGTCCGATAGTCTACACATAAGCGGACCGACCCATTTTTCTTTCATACCACCAAGATCGGGGACGCGTAGGGGCTACAGGATTCCACAACAAAAAAGACGGTGTAAATCAGCGCTAAAATAAAATGAAAAACTAATATAAATAGTGAACCCTGGTTTGGGTGAGATAGGCCACCTGGTAAATACTGATAGTACAATCAGACAAAGGATAACACAAAGAGAAAGGAAAACCGGCGCCTTGTAAGTCCAATTGAATATATAAAATGTCCAACCGTTAAGTGAATAGTCCCAACAGTGTCCTCTGGCGTAAGGGCAGTGAAGGAATAGATGTGCAGCTCCCGCCGTGCATAGGTGCAATATGTGGAGAGAAAACAAAACAAATTATGGTGGAGTAGGCCAATCACATATTGCTGACATGGAAGTCCAAAACAACTGACAACAAACAGAAACAAACAAAACCAGACAGACAAAACAAACAATAGCAAGGCTAATATGAATAGAAGCTATTTAATAAACAACATAAAATGGAGGGCTCCGGAAGACATAAGATTGCAGCAGGTCCAGATGGGGTAAAATTGGGACCCTACTCACAAGATTTCAGATGTTAACAGGCAATAGAGATGGGTGCCGAAACGCGTTGGGAAGTTATCATTTTAGAGCTGCTTTTGGCAAAGGAAGACGTAAGCTAGGCAGCTGATCCAGGTTTGAGAGAGGAGCGCCGTTCCCGGAAGTTCCGCCTCAGTGTGATGTAACATCCGCCTGGAAGTCCCGCCTCCTAGTGACACAGCATCCGCCCAAACAAGTGGGGAAGCACAGGAAGGCTCTTCGGCTGCTACTGAAGTGGACAAACAGCTCGGCACCCATCTCTATTGCCTGTTAACATCTGAAATCTTGTGAGTAGGGTCCCAATTTTACCCCATCTGGACCTGCTGCAATCTTATGTCTTCCGGAGCCCTCCATTTTATGTTGTTTATTAAATAGCTTCTATTCATATTAGCCGTGCTATCGTTTGTTTTGTCTGTCTGGTTTTGTTTGTTTCTGTTTGTTGTCAGTTGTTTTGGACTTCCATGTCAGCAATATGTGATTGGCCTACTCCACCATAATTTGTATTGTTTTCTCTCCACATATTGCACTTATGCATGGCGGGAGCTACACATCTATTCCTTCACTGCCCTTACGCCAGAGGACACTGTTGGGACTATTCACTTAACGGTTGGACATTTTATATATTCAATTGGACTTACAAGGCTACAGGATTCCGTCACAATGCCCGCCATTTCCATCACCTGGAGGACATCCCTCACGTTCTCCACATCTCTGGGAGCGATGCGTTGGGAATGCTCCCGGAAGGGCATGGCATTGTTCAGTCTGATGGTGTGCTGGGTATTTTTGCTACACCCCACATCCATTTAGCTGGTGGAGAATACTTCCCAACGTTCCTCCAACTTGGCCATTAGCCGATCCTTCCATTCAGCGGACAGGCTTGATTCCCCGAAGTCGATTGCCAGCACAGCCAGCTGATCTTGCACAGCGGCGTTCACTTGGGCCATCGTCTAGACAGGGGTGACTGGGTATATTCAACCCAGCCTTTGACCTTGATCGAAGGGCATTTTGTAAGGGTAGATATTCTGAATGAACACCTGGATCCGCCCAGGGAGTTTGGACTTCCACTCCCGTGCTTCTGGCACCAGCTTGTAGCCTCGGTTGGTGTCTTCTTCGGGCGTACTCTCTAGGGAGAAGTACTGGTCAGCCTCATCACGGCCCAGGTAGCAGCACACTGTGTCCATGCACTTCACTCCCCCTGGTGGAATCTCTTAATCCAGCATTATGGTTGACGAGATTCCCAGATCCCTCGTGCTGATATTTTGCAGCACTCTTGTTTTTAGTTTTAGTACTGGGTTGATCCGTAGGGAAGACGGGTAGTTCGCTGGCCTCTTGCAGATACGCTCGAATCACCGCCCGCACCACTTCGGCGTTGGTCCCCAATACGATCGGGGAGCTTGTATGTTCTCTGGGTTTGAGGCATATCAAAGCCTCCACTTCCATGGTATAAGACTTGCCAGTGTTCAGCTGCGGTATATCCAACCTAACCTTTACCACACCGTCGATGGGGTAGTCCTCATTACTGAGTCCACACAACTTCATCTTGTCCGCCGACTGCAGGGGCAGATATTTTACATGTTGGTTGTAGAAGGGTCGGTATATAATTGTTACTTGGGACCTGGTATCCAGCAATGCCGAGGAATATATGCTGTCCAAGTGGATGCGTATGATTGCAGCCGGTCCCATGCGACTGTAAGCGTCCGATGCGAGCATTTCATTGGGGCTTGGCGCTGGGGTGCTCTCCGATGACGTGGCGGGTGTTTCTGCCGACTGGACCTTGCAGGCCATGGACTTAAGGTTGAATGTCCTAGTTTTTTTGGGGGGGGGGGGGGGGGGGCTCCGGACAGTTCCAAGAGAAGTGGCCCTTCTTACCACAGTTGTAGCAGATGACGTTAATCAGACGTAAGGGTGGTGACTCCTCCAACTGAGACCACGTGGCGCAGGGGTTTGTGGAGTTCTAAAGCCCAGTCGTGGACCGGTTGCTGAGCGGGTACAAACATGGTGTTCGAGTTTGGTTTCTCTAATTTAGCTGCTGATTCGGGCACCCCAGGTCAGAATCTCAGTAGCACCTACATATGAAGCACTACTTCCCCCACCCTCTGGGAGAGGAGACAGCTACTGAGTGTAGTTTGGTGCGTTTTACCGGTTGGCTCACAGGAGGCCAAAAGCTCCGCTGCGGGGAGCCTGGGGTGTACACGATTGGTTCCGGTGGCAGCGCTTCCACCTGCGATGGATCCGGGCAGTGCCGGATAACCCCTTCACAGGACCCAAAACAATAATACACACAGTATATAGTAACAGGTTTACTGATCATGCAAGTTATAATCGGAGCAGGTAATGCAACTACACCGTACAAATAGGTACACAGATACGCAGTATCTCCACAATACTTGGGTGCAGGGGCACCAGTGTCCTGCCCCAATTATCTCTCCCACCCCAAGTGTGTGTGACAGCGCTGCCCACAGTAAGAGTGTATAGTGGGTGCACTTGTTGGCTGTATGATACCTGCCAGTTTCTCCAGCACGTGGTACCACCAACTGAGGAGATGGCTCTGTCCGGTCCCACACCGTCAGCGATGGTGTCCGCCTCTATGGGGGTTGTACTCCAGCTGGAGTGTTCCACCTTAATAGTCTCTGCATTGTGGTTATGGTCTGAGCCCAAATCACAGGCCGCAAGTCTCTGCACGGCGTCCTGCTGTATCCCTGACACTATTCAACTACAGGGCAGTGTCCCTATCTGATGGGCCTGTCCCTGTAGCAACAAGAAACTTATGGGGGAGTCGGGGCCTATAAGGGGGTCCCTGGCCTAGCTCAGGGGCCACTGAAACCCTGAGCACACCCTCACCCTTCCATGTCCCAGCTCCAACAGGCGCGGTCCACTGAGTGCGCCAAAATGCATCGCTCTGTGCAGCGGATATCTGGAGCCCTATTGGCTGTTGCACACCAGCTGATCCTGCAGCCCCAGTGGCTGCTGGGGATTGTAGTTCCCCTGTGGAGCTATCTATAACATGACCGCCGTACTTTCGGGCAATCAGCGCATGCGGGAAACCTCACTGCGCATGCGTGCGCATTTCCAAGATGGCGGCGCCCTGCGAAGGGAGCCGCCACGGACCTCCGGCGACACGCTCACCATCCTGACTGTCCACGTCGCTCATGCAGCCTCCCCCGCCAAGCCGCACTCTCCCCAGCCTCCGCTGTCAGTCGCAGTGGGAGGTAAGGGGACAAAGGGGGGACCCAGGCTATACTTGCAAAGGAAAATCAAAGATGGCTGGTGGTCACCCAATCGGATGTTGCAATGTCACCTTATGATGATGTCACAGCTTTCTATTGGCTACCACAGTGAGGCTGCCCCCCAGTGGCAATATTGTTACTCCCAGAAAAAAACAATGTTTGGAAAAGGCATTTCAAAATCAAATAAATCTGAACGCAGGAGGTCGTTGTATGGTGAAGTGTTACTGTGGGACTACTGAAGAGGGGGCGCTTGTCTATAACCGCTAGAAATAAGAGAAATGTCTTATGTATTAATTTTCACTAAGGAAAGTGTGCACTCAAGTTTCCCTCATAGTTTTTGCCAGTTTTTAATGGCACTGAATCGCAGATGGCATACATGCTTCATTCATTTAACCCTTTAGGCACTTTCCCATATTTCCTATGTTTAGTCCACAAGACAATAAGAAATATGATGCCTTTAGTGTAGGTCCCGGCTGAAATGGAGTTTGCCTTGACAAGGTTAGCCGGCTAAACTAAATGGTTCCTTTATTAGACTTGGGATCAAAATGTAGAATCTCACTCACTAATACATTGCAAGATAATTTGGGAGAGCAGCAGGGTTTGTGTATTTGTTATCCATAAGGCCGCTTCTTTTCCAGCTGCACACTTCGTATGCGTATTGAATTATACAGCGTTACTGATACATTCTGCTATAGGCGTAGATCTGAGCTCACCTAATTCAGTGAGTGAGTATGTGCGAGTATGTGCACACGCGCATTAACAAAAGCAGTTTATTATATCGTCTGTTATGCTGCTTATTCAGCTTTTCACAGTTCAGCTTCATTTACAAAGCTAATCAACATGACTTAATGACATCATAAAAATGGCAGAGATCGTAAAACGGATTGCAGTTTCAGTACATGTTGCTACCATAGTATTAGCACACACTGTGTATACAACACTTTCTTATCAAGCTTCAGTGCTGCTCTGTGGGTTTCTAGTCAAGACACAACAGCAATGGGTGAGTTGTTTCATTGTCATGTCATGATGTAATGTGATGACATCAGCAACTTCCACTTTGTTGATCAAAGGATAGTACTGATTAGTCAAATCTGTTTGTGTTTTCGTGTTTCTGAGAAGCACCAGGAAGTAGATCGGTGGCCAGGTGGCCTGCGTAGAAAACCCCACTGCTTCATGCAGGGCCAGAAAATGCAGACTCCGAGAGGAAAGAACAGTGGGAATAATGTTTCTGCGCAGGCAGGAAGTGTCACCAGGCTGTCTAGCGACATCATGGGCAGTGGGTTTAAAACAGTGTCTCAACAAATGTCTCAATGGTGTCTGCAGTGATTCCTCCCTTTCCTTAAACTCCTGGAGGTTTGATTGTGCGTTTTAACTTTTTTTTTTTTTTTTTTTTATGGAACCAAATCACCAGTTTTTAAAATCCTTATTTAATGTTACTTTCCAAGCATGAGAAACTCAGGATGATTTAATATCTTTTAACTTCTCCTTTCTCAGCGATGCCATTTACCACTCCCTCTCCTGTGGTCCTCACACAGGGATGGAGCAGGCACACGTTAAATAAGGAGGGGGGGGGGGAGATTGAGAGTCCCAAGTAAAAAATAAAAGCTTTACTTTGCCAGGAAGCCATTAAACGGAAGGATAAAGTTTGTTTGAGCAGGTCAGCCGTTTATAAAAATTTTTTTTTTGAGCGCTAAGGGATTGCACCCCTTTGATTAATTAACCGAGTGATGGGGCATTTCTAAGTTGAAATGACAACTGGTGCTGAATATACACGACACAAAGTTCCAGCCGTTCGTTATTATACACACACTGCATCACCATGCTGAATAATTGTGCATAGCTTTTCCATGCATTGCTGACTGATTCCCCTAGATGCTTCTGGAGGTCGCAGCAGCTCATACACACACTGCTCTTTCCTCTGTGTTCTATACATTCTGGCCCATTATAAGTGCCAAGCCAGCAGGGGGGGGGGGGGGGAACACGAGAGGGAGGGAGATGCATGCCAGCAGGAGTGGGAGGGAGGGAGGAAGAGAGACGAGGAAGGAGTAAAGAGTTACACACAAAGAGCCAAGCAGGGCGTACTCAGAAATCGCGTCCTCCTGCCGGCCACTTTGAACGACACTCGCTCTGGCGCACAGTTAAACTTGGCCCAGCCTGTGATGGAAACGGGAAGAACATAGACAGAGAGGACAGACACAGACGCAGCAGAGACAGATCACAAACCACAAGACGCCACATGGAGGACGCCATGAATAAACACGTCTGGGAACGATGCAAAGTCCCTCTGCTGCTCTACCAGGCATAGAATCCCAACAAGCGATGCATGGACCAGCACTGCTAACGCACAGGCAGTATTATCTGATCACAATACCAAGCAGGAAAGGATCATGGGAGTTGTAGTTCTGCTCCTGATGTACTAAACCAAGAGGCAGCTGGTCTATCGGTGCTAGTAAATTTGTTAATGTCAGACCCACCATCGTCACTGTGACAGGACGACAGCAGAAAAACGGAAAGACAAGTGGATATGCAAAGGCTAGTCAACTAACCAGGGACATGGATTTAATGTTGGAATGAAGTGTTGCTCCCACCTCATGTCCTGGGATATCAATAGGCTTACAGTGACTTGACCTAATACTTTGAGATGACTCTGCTGAGAAGCCCTGCAGCTGCTCCACCTGTGTCCCATTGCCCATAGATTGCCTGTCACATGTATGTGGATGTATGCAGATAAAGGTTGGGGCAGTAAAAGGAATATAAAAAGGTCCCGGCTTACATCTCAACGAATGCAGCCTGTTTCTTATTAACTCTGGCAGACCACCATCTCCCTGTGCTATGGTTCAGATACAATTAGATGGTTAGCACTTCAGGGCAGAGTTTATTATGTTTATTATTTCACAGAGGGACAGTTTACAAACCTAGGAAACAGCCAAGATAATTTATTGGTACACCCGGCCAAGTATATAATTTATGGCCACACAGGACCTGTGTCCGTTGTTAATGGGCATCTCATGTATTTGATATAGTTGGGAGGGAGTCTTTACATGGTATAAACATGCAGTACTGGAATTACAACCAACAAGAAAAAAAAGGGACATCTAAAACAAAAAGGAGATTTGGGGGTATTCTTACACCTCCCCCATTTTGGTGGCATGAGTGCACTAAAGAAGTTATTTTATTCGAATACAAGGTCACATTAGCCCAACCTCTGTGGAGCCCTTGTGCCATGACCTACAAAACAGGTCAACGTAAAAAAACCTCTCCTGGGGAGGAAGGAGTTAACACAGAACTTGTAGACAAGCCAAGAGCCGTCCTCCCCCATACATGCAGCATTTACAGAATAGGGGGTTGGGAGGGAGATTTATCCTGTTTGGGCCCTGCTTTGTACTGGAAGGCTTTGATGTCAAGATATTGAAGTTAAACAAATTCCCCAAAGTGCAGGTCTCCCCTAGGACAGAGGTACAGTAGAGCTTTACTCACACGTTCATAACGCAATTCTCCACTTAATGTGACAGCCAAGAACAGAGGAGGGGGAACGTTTCAGGTCCCATATGGACCTTTCATCATATGGGACCTGAACCATTGTCTTTCCACTGTTCTTGGCTGTCACAGTAAATGGAGAATTGCGTTATGAACGTGTGAGTAAAGCTCTACGTTGTATCTCTGTCCTAGAGGAGACCTGCACTTTGAGGAAATTGTCTGTGTTGTGTTGGCTGCAGAAGCAGGAGTCTCCTCGCCTGAGGCTGCTTCCCCCACACTTTGCCACTGTACAAGATATTGAAGTTGAAATGTTTTCTTGAACTCTAGTGTAACCCTTTCCCTGCCAGAGGGACCTGAAACACACCGCAAAGCAAGAAAAGCATTGCAGTGATGGGTTACTACACAACCTCTTCCTAGCACTCTGGGCCCTGCCCCTGGTGCTTACCTTGGCCCTGGGCTGACAGGCTGGGGACAGAAAGGGCAGCGTCGCTGGTGAAGGCAGAGCAGAGGATGTCACTGGAGGGTGAGGGTTTGAGAAGCTGCCCGGGGTCTGGCACGTTGCCGGGGGGCAGAAGGAGACACTGCTGAGGCAGCACAGCCGGAGCGCTCTGCATGGACAGGTCACCTGAAAGCACAGCACACAACAATGAGGGAGGCCTGGGGAAATGGCACAGCCTTTGACGTGGGAGGCTCCGCTCCTGCTGCATGTGGCCTGCAGCAAGTCACTCAGCGTCGAGCACCAAAAGTTAAGACTATTTATATTTATTTTCAACTTGGGTACAAAATCTAAACGCCACAATCTATACAGCCCTCAATTAAACGATTAAGCTGCTCCTGGAGATCATGTCAAGGACAGTCATCATTTGCAAGTCTAATAAAAGGAATAACTTTCTCAGTGTATGTCCTCCATGCGCACTCCTCCAGACATACAGATGTAGCAGACGTTCGTGCACTTGCTGGCGTGTTGCTGCGTGGCATGAATGTGCCAGCGGGAGAAGCGACCATTGCCTTGAATCAGACGGGAGTGATAAGGGGGCGTGGCCAACACCAGTAGGGTAACTAGTGTTTGGGCCCTCTTACAGAAACATTTGTAAAGGCCCCCTTCTGTAATCTCGCACCCCGCCGCCTCTTAAACGCATGACCCACCACCGCCTCTCTAACGCTTCCCCCCGCCCGCCTCTCTAAACGATGCACCCCCGCCGCCTCTCTAAACGCTGCCCCGCCGCTCAAACTCCCCCGCTCGTACTCTGCCCACCGCCGCCCTCTCTAAACTCTGCCCCGCGCACTTATCAATCTGCCCCAGCACGCTCTCTAACTCGCCCCCCCGCCTCGCATAAACTCTGCCCCCCGCCGCCTCTCTAACTCTGCCCCCGCCGCCTCTCTAACTCTGCCCCCCCGCCTCCACTCCGCACCTCTCTAACTCTGCCCCCCCCGCGTACTCCGCTCTCTATGACTCTTCCCCACCTCGTTAACACACTCATCCTAGCCCTAATTCCCGCACGTCATCCAACGCCTCGCAAACTGAACACTCATCCCCTCAATCCCTTATCACAATCAATACCCTCCCCCCGTAATAGACCAACCGCCTACCCCCTAATCCACACTCAATCCCCCTACCCTGAATCACACTCAATATCCCAAACCCTAATCCCTACAAGTCACACGCAACCCTCGCCCGAAGCAAACGCAAGCCCCAGCACCTAATCCCCTCCAAAGCACCCGTGCCCCGAATCACACTCCACTCCCCAGTCCCCTAATCACACTCAATCCCCCTCCCCTAATCACACTCAATCCCCCTCCCCTAATCACACTCAATCCCCCTCCCCTAATCACACTCAATCCCCCTCCCCTAATCACACTCAATCCCCCTCCCCTAATCACACTCAATCCCCCTCCCTTTCACGCAATCTCTCCCCTCTTACCTTGCGGGCAATGTGAGATGGGGGGGCGAGGCCTTGGTTCCCAGGTTGGTGGGGCCACAAGGGCAGATGCAGAAGTTGGGCCAGATTTGTAGACAGGTCAAACGTCTGGTGCAGACCGGGAGACAGGAACACGGGCAAAGGGTGGGAGGGGACGGGGGCTTGGCGTGAGGGTCCGTCAGCAAAGGCCCCGGCAGCCTCACATGGAGGTTGGGCCCGACCTGCCCAACTTGGCCTTCCCCCCCTCCCACTCCCGGGCACCCCTGGGTTTTGCAGTCGTGTAATCACACCCCTGGCTAACACGCTATTTCCCCCGGCTGTAGGGTGCCAATGGGTGCAATAAAATCTGCTACATCTGTATGTGCACGCGCGCCTCCGAACAGGTTACGTTTTCACGGATGTTTTATGTATTGCTGCATCTTTGATAATAAACAGCAGGTTTCGGCTTTCTGTTTGGGCAGTGTGTGCTTGGTCTTGCCCTGGGGCTGACCCTCAGTAACCCGGATCTGTACCTGATAGCTGAGGGCTCCGGTTGCTGTGGGTGCTGCCCCTGCTGGACTTGCTGCCCTTGCCTTTGGTTGGTCTCCTGCGGCGGCCAGAGAGGGGAGCTGCAGGGGGGATAATGACTGCCGGGGGCACCCTCCCCAAAGCAGTGTACAGCAGCTCGATCTCCTGCTTCTGCCGGGTCTGCAACTCCTGGATCTCCTTCAGGTGCCTGGAGGAAGCAGAGACTCCTTCACCTAATGCACCCCCATGTGCTATGATTAACTCACTGCCAGAGGCGCCTACAACACACTGCAAGACTAATTATATGTATGTGTGTGTGTGTGTGTATGTATGTGTGTATATATGTATATGTGTGTATGTGTGTATGTATATGTGCGTGCATATGTATGTGTGTGTGCGTTCGTATCTATCTATGTATGTATGTATGTATGTATGTATGTATGTATGTATGTATGTATGTATGTATGTATGTATGTATGTGTGTGTGTGTGTGTGTATGTATGTGCGTATGTATGTGCGTATGTGCGTGCATACGTATGTGTGTATGTACGTGCGTGCGTGCGTATGCGTTTGTATATGTATACATACATATACACACACCTAGAACATGCGGAGAAGACGGCTCTGGCAGAGAAGGGGTTAGCGGTAACCCAGCGCTAAGGATAAACATTTACTGCACCTTGTCTCATGGTTGATCACCTCTAGCAACAAGCAGTGCACTACTACCAGAGTCATTACTGGGGCACGAGACGAAACATGCGCCATCATCGGTAGGATTTTCTCATCCAACAAGGCTTGACCGGATTCATTTTTATTTAAAGGTTTTTGCTAAGGATTCCTAAACTGGGACTTATATTTTCATGATGAATATACTATATAACCAGTACAGGAATTCCCTGTAGAGAAGGATTGCACCTTTATATCCCTTACTGTATTGGGGATTTCTGGAGTTCATGGTGCAATGTGCATGGTTGCCCAGCAGTGCCAGTTTTAATGGTGTGGGGGAGGGAGTATACTACAGGCTCGTTAGACTCTGCACTTACTTATCACGCAGTCTTCTCAGCTCCTTCTTCAAGTCCTCATCCTCAATGTCGGAGTCGTTGTCGCTGCTCATATACGAGTTGAGAGAGTTGCTGAGGCTCTGCATGGTCAGGCTGCCCTTTGACCCCAGAGGGTGTTGAGAGACAGGGCTTCCCAAACGGTCTTCCTGCAGCTCCTTGGCTGGATCGCTCAGGGGGGCGAGGGATTCAGCCTGAGAGGAGGGTCCGTTGAGGTGCGGCTCTGACTTTGGCGAGGAGGCTCGCTGGGGCTCGGTATCTGTTCGGCCAGTAGTCACCTCGTCCTTTGTCCGTGACACAGAAAAGCGTCCCACTCTGTCTGTGGTGGAGGTGCACACCTGAAAGCGCCCCACCTTCGTCGGCTGCTCAGGGGGAGAGCCAAGCAGGGGAATCTGCGGGAGCCCAACACCATCCACTATGTCCAAAGATGTCACTGCTCTGGACCCTGGCTTCACCAAGGTGCTCTCTGGGCTGCTGCAGGAAAGGGAGGAGGAGGATGTGGAGGAAGACTCAGTGTGCGACAACCGTGTCTCCTCACTCTGCTTTAACACATCCTCTGTTGCCACCGACACCTGCAGACATAAAGCAGACATCAGTACAGAATATGACCTGTGGCAAGCAAGTACACTTCTGCAAAGAGGTCATCACTAGATGCATACAAAAGGTTACAGAGGCGGCGCTCGCGAGATGTTGAAGGATATGGACGTCTGCTTGTGGAGCTCCTCAGAGCGCGCTAGAAATATACCATTATAACCCCGTTTCCGGACTCCAATTTTATGAAAATAATATATTTGCAAGTAGGAACATACAGTATACAGAAAAAAAAATGCCTACGAATGGACCAAAAACAAAGAAGAACATGATCCAAGAAGTCTCCAGCCCACTGCTGGCTGCAGGTATGGAAGATGGTGGCGGGCAGTTGTGAACGCCACGAGGCGTAGCAGGGCAACCAAGGAAGGGAGCCAAGAATTATCACAATGGATAAGTTGGAGAGCCGTTCCAGAGACATAAAAAGATCATTCCAAACCGAACTGAACAAAGCAGGTGGCGGCTTCTGCCCTCCCCTCCCCCCCACCAATATACAGAGGCCCCACTTTCTTCCCCACTGATTGCAGGGGGAGAGCATGTGGCCTCTGTAAAGTTCTTACCTTCTCCTTCGTGCCGCGGCATCGTTCATCACTTTACCATGTCAACGTGCCGCCGTATGATGGCACGTTGCCATGGCAATGCAACGCCATGCCTAAAATGTTTTCTATAAAGGTTTATATGGCCGGAGTATCCAGGCAATCTCCATGTTGTATTGTATTGTATGTCTTTATTTATATAGCGCCAAAAGTGTACTCAGCGCTTCACAAAGAATACAGTACAGGGAATTAAAATTATACAATAAGTGCAGCAAAATCAGACAATAGGAAAGGAAATCCCTGCCCCGAAGAGCTTACAATCTAAGAGGTATGTGGGAGACTTACAGAGACAGTAGGTGAGGGAATAAGTGCTGTGTATGCATAGAAAAGGTTACAGAGGCGGCGCTCGCGAGATGTTGAAGGATATGGACGTCTGCTAGTGGAGCTCCTCAGAGCGAGCTAGAAATATACCATTTTAACCCCGAATCCGGACTCCGGACATGTTAAAATGTAATGTATAGCATTAAGCCAGCTATAATTGGTTTATAGGATCAAGTAGCTTAAATTGGGACGGCTGGTCAACCTTTACCAAAATACTAGAGCCAATAAGACATGTTATATGATAAACGCTTCCACTATGCAACAACTGAGGGTGCCCACAGTTAAAAGATATGTGGAAATGCTGGCCTGAAAGTTAAACAGAAATGTAATTAAGAAAAATGAGGCATTAACAGTCTTGGAGGAAAAAGGCCCACTGATATTAATGTGATATACGTTATGATAAAATGACGGAATGTGTTTAAAAAACAAGTGATCATGCAAAGCTATTTAAAGGTTGTTAGATACTGTAAGAGTCAGGTGTCCATTTGTTATAGGGACGCTCCGAAGCGAAAGGATTTGGGAGATTGAGGCCTGGATGGAGATGAGGAGAGGGCTGCAGATAGACCTCAGAGTGACAGGAACTCTATTATGCTGGCGTGACTCGTGGTGGATCCACTGGTGGGAGAACCCTGAGCCCGCCAAACCTACCAGACTAGAGGTAGGTATCCTTTTTTACTACCACCACCTTCTGTGATGGCCATTCCCATGTGGATTTCCACCCCCCTTACTACTAGTTCTTCCCCCCCCCCTTTTTTTTTTAAAAATGTTTTTATTATTATTTTGCCATCAAACATCCATCCTAAAAACACCTATCTGGACTGTGAAATTGGAACATAGAAATTAGTCCAGCTACTGGGTAATTCTATTCACCAACCCTAGAAGAACACAAGAGAGAGAGTTGCAGATAGCTAGTACTCCCTCAAAGACCGATCTTATTTCATGAAGCGTCAAGGGTAAAAATACTAATTTCAAAAGAAGATTAGCTTTAACAGAAATTAACAGATTAAAGGGAGATAGAAGTTTTCTGTAGGAAACCCACTTGATACATCAAAAAAAAAAAATGTATTGCCGCAGGCATATTATGCATCCTGCAAAAGCAAAAACGAGGAGTGGCTATATTAATTGAAATGGTACCCCATGTTTTGAGTAATCCAGATACCAAAAAGGACTCATGCCCAACATATAAAGAGCTAGAACAGTGGGGAGAGATGCCAAATCATGATTATATGATTAAGTGGGAGCAAGATCGAAATATGGAAATTCCTAGAGGATTGGGAGGACATCTGGGAGGTTGCTTCCAAGACATCCATCTGTACAACAACTAAAGAAAACATATATAAGAATGTTTTGTTGGTATCTGACTCCAAAAAGATTGAGTGTAATGTACCCAGGAACCTCAAAAACATGTGCTGGAGAAACTGCGGACACGTTGGCAGCCATGTGCATATCTGGGTGGCTATGTCCAAAGATACAAAAGTATTGGAAATGAATACAAAGAATGATAGAAGTTCTAGAAATTAAAATCCCCTGGTACACGCCAACTACAGTATTGTCCTAGCCAAACCATTAGAAGACATTGACGACAATAACAAAAAATGAATATTCCATATCCTAACTGCAGCTAGATGCTCAATTTAGGCTTTCTGGTAAAAATAGAACATTCCTTCAAAAAGCATGTTGTAGAGAAGAACAAGTCATGTAATGAGGAGAAGCTGACCGCCTTTCTGAGGCATGGAGTTAGAGCTTTTCCCAAGATCTGGGATCCCTGGATAAATGCCTAAGAACCTGATTCTGGAATAATAAAGGAGTAGCCCGGAGAACCAAGTTCACGAAAAACCAAGCTTTTATTATTATATATTTGTCTTTATATGAAAGGATGACGGTTTTACCAGTGGTGTTAAACCATAGGCCAGTGTGATGTTAATGCTTATTTAATGTTTGTGACTTGATGGCTTCCCCTTCAGTCCCCTCCTTCCCAGTTATCTTTTCTGTACCCTACCACTTCAATAAAAATATTTGTACGAAAAAAAAAAGAAAAAAGGTTACAGCGTAAACCTGCCACCTTGGAGAGGAGATGCAGTACCTACCTGGAAGCGTCCCATCTTGAGGACTCCTGTGCTGTGCTCTGCCTCTCCCTTCACTCTCTGAGACTCTGAAAGGCAAGTAAAAGCAGCAAAATGACTGGTGCCCACAGAGAGCCAGACACATTCCAGGTATAGGCGATGTCACCATAACATTGTAGTCCAGTTGGAGCCCACTCTATACAGGGGATATTGCGAGTTAGAAGGCTGTGTGTTTGTCATCAGTCAGTCCTTGTTTTCCGAGTCAGGCTGGCAACATTGATATCCTTGTCAGCCTCTTCAACAACAAAAAACTGAGCAGGCAAGGACAGCGCTCAGCCCCACACCCCCTATTCTACGTCTTCCAACAATATATATATATTATTCTACATACATTTCACAGATTTGAAAACAAAGAACCCATTTTGGATCACACCTGCGAGATAAAATCTGTGGCACCCCAAAGTGATTGCAGGAGGGGGATTTAATGTGCTGCAAAAATAATACTTCTATTAGCTAGAATTCGAAGATGTAGCTGCCAATGATAAAGGATGAAGCGAGGAGCGTTAAGGCCTTTTATCAGAGTCCGCTCCTGAGACACTCCAATTACTGGAGGGCACGGATACTAGAGCCTGGACCTACAAAGCATTTGGGTTTATCCAACTCCGGTCCTCAAGGGCCACCAACAGGTCAGTTTTTCAGTATATCCCTGCTTCAGCACAGGTGGCTAAATCAGACTGGAGTTGGCCACCCCTTGCCTAAAGCTGAATGAGAGACGCTCCATTAAGATTTTTTCAGATTGAGGGGACTTTAACATTTGCTCAGAAAATATGCCTTATACCTCCACTCCCCTGAAGTCTAAGGAAGGAAGAGGAGCTGGGTGAGGACTCCGCGGCCGGTCAATGGATTACCCCGCCCAGAGGGATCCAGATGGGGCTTCATGGCTGCGGGAGTCACATATTCTACTCAGGAGGTATGAGGGCCAGATGTCACATGGCAGTAAATCCTTACCTTCCCTTGGGGGCTGTGAGGGAGAGCTCACAGGTCCGGTCACACTTGTGGGCGCTGCACCAGGTGCAGGCTGTACAGAAAAATAAAAGAAGTTTATTTAGAACGTCAACACTTTGTGCCACAGCTCCCGGGATCCACGGCCGAGAGAAATGACGAATAAAAACCAGTAGCAGCGCGGCAAAGCGAAGAGGAGTGCAGCGTCCAGCGAGAGACCCACATACCAGAGCAAAATCAAACGTCTAAATCACATTGAATCTTAAAGAAACAGTACACTGTGTGTGCCATGAGAAAATCAAAGACAACACGTTCTATAGCGCAGAACGATCGCAGCTAACAAAGGACAAGAAAACTATAAAGATTGAGAATTTTCATTTAAAAGACGCCGTGTATTGTACTAGATTTACTTGAGATGTGTACATTGCATCTAGGCCAGGGGTGAGCAACTTCAGTCCTCAAGGGCAAACCAGGTGGTCAGGTTTTCAAGATCTCCTTGCTTTAGCACAGGTGGCTCAATCAAAGACTGCACCTCCTGTGCTGAAACAGGCATATCCTGAAAACCTGACCAGTTAGTTGGCCCTCGAGGACAGGAGTTGCCCACCCCTGGCCTAGGCCGTCCATCTAGTTTCTGGGGATTCCTAATCTGAATGTTTCACAGCAGCCTCCCTCACTCCCACACACTCACACAGACTGGTGCAAAGGGCACAGGGAAAGTGTCAGGGCTCAGCGTCCTTCTCAGCTGGAAATCCAGGTCTTCCAGGGGCTGCTGGGACTGAAATGAGAAGGACTGTGTGTGAACCCCAGGCACTGACTGTCTCAAGAGGTGTGTGCTCGGCTGCTAGACTGGTCTCTCTAGTCTCCAGTCACTGGTAGTGTGTCTAAATTATTGGGCAGTCTCTGCTTTTTACTGCCTCTTGTATTCTCCAGGTCAGACTGCCCAGCTCCTTGGTTCAGTCCCCTCCCGCTATCCATCTACACCCTGCACGGTTCCTACCCCAGATCAGATGAACGACTTGTTATAAGAGGGGAGTGTAGGGTCAGAAAGACGCGGGAAGATAGAGAGAACATGCAAGGGTCATTCCCCCAGGGTTAAGTGGGAAAAAAGGCGTCTCATGCTGCACCTGAGTTAGTGAAGGTCCTGGGAGAGGAGACAGCTGCTCGCCAGGCGGGCTGTGTGCCAGGCTCTCTGTGCCAGCCGGGAGAACCTACAGATAGGAAGAGGCAGTGCCGTCAGACGTGCTGGGTGCATCCGGGGTATATAGAGCTCTATCCAACATGCAAATTTGAATGCAAGATTCCTAATATATTTAAGAGATATCCATCGGCATGCAAGGATTTTTTTTGTCAGCTAAGGTGTTGCCTAAAAGTAGTATTTCCCTTTATCTTGTGCAACTACTGATGCAACCTATCAGTTCATCAACAGTTTGTTAAATCGGTGAAAATAAAATGAAACGTCCATCACTACTTAACTTTACATTATGACTGTTTGGAAAGGTGTCCAATTCCCTATTGTATGTGTGATGCAAACTCTAATCAAGAATAGCCCTACAATGACATCATTTGTTAGTCTGAGGCACCCTTGGGTGACCGCACCAATGCTGAGAATCCTAACTTCTTGAACAACTATTGGTGGGAGCTCAGAGTATTATGGTCTCTGCTGACAAAGTAGACGTAGGTTTAGCTGGTTGAAGGTGTGTTGCCCGTGTCCTTCATGATGTTCCCTTTTTGGAAAGCCCGCCAGGTTAAACCTCCCAGCCAGCAGCACCGTTATAGCCACGGCCAGGATGGGCTGACCTATCAGTCTCTTCCCTCATGCACCCCCCCTCCCTCCTCAGAGTACAGACAGGATATGGTGTTAGGTTCAGAATGAAGAGGCTTCCCCGGCCACAGGACACAGAATAGAAATGTACATTCCTGTTAGTTCTATGATACTGGAGGGTAAGTTCTTCAGGATGAGGAGGCTTTTCCATCAATGTTTAAGTACGTCTCACTGTATTTCTAGTTGATTGTATTCATGTGCCTATTAATGTAACCCGTGGGCACCTGTTTTGTGCCAACAATAAATTAGCAGCTCAGCTGCTCCCACCCTGATGAATATAGGCTCCCGGTGCTAGTCCCCATGCACACTGAGTTTGTACATATGAATGGGCTGTGTCACTCCTATACTAGGTGATCCCTCCTATCCTTAAATAGACCTGATCCAGAAAGGGGACCGTGTGTATACATATTAGGTGTGTGTGTATACATACACAGTACAAGTAGTCTGTATATTGGCACATGTACAGTCCAATAAATGTGTAAGAGTTAAGGGGGGCTCTCTTACCGGCACCCTGCCGAGTGGGGGCTTTGATGGGGGGGTCCCAGCTTTTACCGTGGCTACAGTGTTGCCACAGACGTAGGTGACGGGGGTAACAGCTTGTCCGGGAGTAAGAATTTGGGTCATGAGAGGCTGTCCGGCTGGCCCCAGGGGCAAGCTGGTGGGTGGTGCAGTGGCACTGGAAGCCGTGGGCTTGGGCTGGGCTCCGATGGTGGTTTGGGGAGAGATGGTCAGGGGGACACCATCCGGCCCCAATGGTGCCTCTAGCGGTGTGAGCCCATGAGGTGCCCCCATGCTGCCATGCTCACTGAACAGTGATCTCAGCTTCTCATCCAGGGTCTTGATGTCATCTATACCGGGCCTGGGCAGGCTGTCTGCATCCCCCTCCACAGGCTGGTTGGGGAGTGGTGTTGGCTGGCTGTGTGCCAGTGGGTGCTGGACAGTGGGCAGGCTGGACACCGTGCCTGGTAGGGGGATCTGGGATGAGAGGGGAGTGGATGCAGCCCCCCCTGTCTGGGATATAACTGCAGTTGTTGCCAAGCCTTGCGAGACGTGTGCTCCGTGCACCAGAGGCTGGCTCCCAGCCCCAGCAATGCCCGTTGCTGCAACCCCTGCGTAGGTCAGAGGTGCAGAGATGGGCAACGACATGCCAGTTGTGCTGATGGCTGTGGCGACCTCTGCTGTCTTCTTGCTGCCATCCAGCTGCGGGGCACTGACCGTGATGCTCTCCACAAAGCTGGGAGCAGAGCTGCTGCTTCTCAGCTGAACTGGAGCTGGTCCCACACTACTTAGAATAAGGGGAGCAGAGACAGAGGTGTGAGGCTGGGTCCCTGTCATGCTGCCTGCTACCTGCTGCATCGGAGGGGACGTTAAAGGCTGGGGTAGAATTCCGGCGGTGCCGACAGTGGGGAACGGCTGAGCAGGGGGGGAGGTCAAAGCTCCAGCACCAACAGGGACTCCAGCAACCAGGGGCAGGGCAGGAAGTGATGTCGCAGGTAGCGAAGTGGCCGTGGACACGACACCAGAGATCACCCCTGCCACGAGTGGCTGGGTAGACATGGCTGTGACCAGAGGGGACACTGTGCTTTGCACACTGCTGCATGGAGGCCCTCCAACAATGAGCTTCTCCGAGGCTTGAGTCAGTACGCCCTCCACCAGGGGCTGGGTGACTCCGTGAAGGAAGCTGCTGGGAATGGCTGCGGAGGCTGAGGGGAGAGCCCCTATAGTAGCCGGCAGAGGTGCCGTCTGGCTGGTTATGGATGGTGGGAATATGAGTCCGGTCAGGTTAACGTTAGGAGGAGCCGTGCTGGGACCCTCTTCCATCTGCGCCTGTCGGAGCTCTGCGAAGGCATTATGTAGGCTCACAGAGGAGGCAGAGTGCGACAGATTCATGCCGGGACCATGAGCGACGGGAACTGAAAGGAAAAAGAATCGGTAAATGTTAACAGGCACAGACAGGACTGCGAGACATTAACTGCATCTCCACCAGCGCAAGAGCGAGGCAAAGAGAGCATAACTAAACATTGATCTGAAGGAAACAAAATGATAAACACACATACAGGTGACAGCAGTTAATAGTCTTTATTAGCAAAGAGACCAGAAACGCTTTGCAAAGTCCCCTCCGACACCAAATTAAATAGGGGACAGGGTTTGTCATAATTAATGGTCTCGTCCAATTCTATGGCTGCTCACATCGTACTGCTATCTGAAATCAGCAGGTGGACCTTATGAATGACTTAAAAGCGGAGCAGGATCACACAGCCGCTAATAGCCAAATGTGCAATAACTGGTTAAGTGCCTTAATAACTAGTGGTCCTGTGCTCCCTTCGTAAAAAAAAAAAAAAAATTCTAAACCTGGTAAAGAACATGGCAGCGACTATTGGACCATCTTAGAAAGATTAATACAAAATCTGTTCTCTAAAGCAGGCAGAGGTTTAAATAAATCTACTTTTCTTGAACACGTGGAACAGAGTTTGTAAGAGAAGTAGTAATGCTCAGAGTCTGAAAGTAAGGAAGTAACCGTACTGGGTACTCCCCCCTCCATACCCCCTGTGTACCATCCCACTGGATATTACATACAAAGAGCAACATCAACACACTGATTCAATTTGCCCCTATGATCAGATTCATCATTAGATAATCCTTTACAGAAACCTGAAAAAGAAAAGCTACGGTACAATTAAAAAAACGACTGTAAGATTTCCCCCAGACGCACGCGATGAGCACAGGAAGTGCGAAGGAAGCCAGAACTTGTGGCGCTTCAGCAGAGAATGAATGTTAATCTGTGGAAGGGCCGTGTGCCACTCGCCAAGGCTATATCCATATCAATGTCTCTTACTAATCTGAGCCATGAACACTTGCATGTCTACATTGGCCCCACTAAGGAATTTCTTCAGCCGGATTACATTTTAGGGGAGAGACGCCCCCATTCTTTAAAAGGCTAGGAAAGGTGGTTTCAGAAAATACTTGGGGGGCAGATGAAACAGTACGGCTGCTTTTAACCCTTAGCTGGTCCTAAAAGTATACGTTTATTTTAGACAGCCTCTGAATTCGCTCTGTAACCGGGTCTTGCAAGAGTGCATTGTATGCATCTTTGGCAGCAAAGGGGTGAAGAGAACTAAAGCTCCTCGTCTACACAGAACGTTATCTGGTTTCAATCCAGTTAGCTTCAAATCTCTCAGCATTAAAATATGATTAGGTATACCACGTGACAACTTAATCTTGCATAATACAGAGTAGCTATTCACTTACCATGGGTTCTTTCTGGATTAATGGGTTAACTTATTTTTAATACATACATTTTTGTTTTCCTTGGTCTTTAGCAGCAAAATGTTTATTCTAACTCAAAATTGTGTTCGCGTTTCATTGATTTTAAAACAGTCATGTAGACCAAAGATCCGGTCAGCAGTGTGCGAATGTCTTACCGCTGACCGGAGACTCCTGCGAAGACGAGCTGAAGAACTTGGGCTCTCGCAGCCGACTCTCTGGGACGGGGCTGACAAGGAAGCGTCTCCCAGCGGAGTGAACGACCTGGGTGTTGAATCCAGGAGGGAGGTCTGGGGTAGAGAGAGAAAGAGGCAGTGTGAGTGGAGACGTTGGCAGGATGATGGGAGGGTGTCTGTATTGTGCAAACCCATTCGTGAAACTGCCACATGATACGAAACTCGCCAGTATTAGCGGACACAAAGCAGCAACAGGCAACGCAATCAACAAAGGTCACATCACTTTCATAGGAAACCATGGCCATTTTGAAAATGGCGAAAGCTCTATGAATTTACATGCAGAAAATAAAAATATGACGGCATATATAAAGAAAAAAAGAATGACTGCAGATGGCATCAAAATAGGCTATCCCAACAAAAAGATTTAAAGATGCGTACAGGGGGAAGCGGCTTCTTTAAAAAGTTGGCCTCTGAAGTGGGAGGCACGCGTTTAAGGTCACAGACCTTGTGAACTATGATCATCTTACGCTTGCTTGTCAATCCTTTGATAATGAGACTTTACGATCCTCAGGCTCACTGTTTTTTTTTTATTGCACCATTTTATAGCATACGGTGCAATATAATAGCAAAGTAGTATTCTGGCACATACCTGTCCTCTGTGGCAAGTAATACACAGGATTTGGCTTCCTGAATTCCCCCTGCAGCTTCTGCAAGTTACAAAAACACTGCATGTTAGAGAGAATCCTGGAGGGTGTCTCCTTTCCTCGCTCACCTGTCACACTCTGTCTGGTTCAACGTCAGAACAGACAACAGACCAATGCGTTATGGGACACGCCAGCATTCAAGGAGTTAAAAAGGGAGAATAAATGAATGTGGGGAAAGTTTCTGAAGATAGGTGCAGTTGCATTAAATTATAGGGCTTGTGTTGACTTGTTGAATGTATAAAGCGAGTCTCTCAGAAGTGGTTCTCAGCCGCAGACATATCAGTGAGTCAGCACCTGCCCATAGTAAGCAGTGGCGTACTGGCAGTGAAAGAATTAAGACCGCCCTGATCAGTCCTTGTGACAGTCACTTTACCAGAGGTGTGGGTGGGTGACTGGCTCAGTATCTAATTTGGGTAAAATGGACGGTTACTGGTAGTGAAGGGTTTAAGGTGGATCTAACCAGCCCCTGTTGGTCAGTACAGGTATTTCAGGTAGTGTAGGGAGGTCCCTGGCTCAGTACCTGTGACTCTGTGTAGTAAGAGTCGTCCTTAATCTGCATGCTCTCCTCCCCTTGCTCTCCCTCCGGCTCCACACTGATGTCCTCGCTGAGCATTTCATCCGCCTTCTCGATTATTTCTCGGACCTGATCCACAAACGAGTCCCTCTCGATGGCCAAGATAAACTCGTTCTGCACCTAGGGAAGGAGGAGAGGATGCTATATCAAACACAGTATCGCACAGTGCAGGGTACATGTAGTACCAAACTTTGCAGATAGTGACGAAGTTAACGCATCCCCCTCCCCCCCAAGGGTTGGCTGCTCACCATAATAGTCGCGATTTCCTCGGGATTGTCTCCGTCCAGGTCAAATTTGAAGGTGACCATCTTGCGGTTGTGAGTCTCTAGCTGACACTCCACCACCCGGTCACCTTTGTTTGAAACCTAGAAGCAGAGAGAGGTAGAGGAAGATGTGAGAGGAAGCTGCAGGCTAAGACCAGATGCAGTCAGAGCAGGGATGTGTGTGTGATCCATCTCTCTACCAGAGGGGAGTTTATACCTCACATCCCAAACATAGCGGTATGGAGAGTTAGATAGCCTGATAACCAGCCATAAAGTCAACAGCTGAAAATGTTACAGGGCAACTTATCCAGATCAGATCTCCACCACTACGAAGTGCGAGTATTGCATATCTGAGACGTGGGTTTCTGAGCTCCTCCGTATGTTTGCCAGTAATGCCCTTTTGAAATTTGGAACACACCTGTGCCGCTCTCCACTGGTAAAACGCAACGCACGAGGATTTCAAATGTATGTACTGTGTCTGTAACAATCCTATTTTCTGCGCCCTGCACATTATACTGTAATTGTGAAGCGCTCTGAGTCCCATTGGAAGAAAAGCTCTATATAAAATAAAGTTATTATTATGTCCTTTATGGGCCAACCTGCAGCAAACAGCAATGCAGAAGAATGTAATGACGGGGTGTCACTATATAACACAAGTGAGAGATCCCAGAGCACTTCACAAGGTCCTGGTGATCATCGTAATAAAACCTGACAGAAAACCAGTGCAGTATTTAGTACAAAACCATACTCATTTTGAAGTGATAATTTGGTAATAAGCACGAGTCCAGATTTGGAGGGTGGGAGAAGCGACATGCACTCCGGCTGAAACTCACATTGAGGATTCGGAGCTTGGGGCGAGCGGTTTTCTCGTGCCGAGAGCGACTGCGCACGGATTTCCGGTAATGCCGCTTGGTGGTCCGGCCCTCGTGTCTCCCGCTTGGCACGCCCTCGTTTCCATCGCTCAGCCCTGATGCCACGTCTGAGTGGGCACTACGGGATAAGTCAGAACAATCCCGCTTATTGCTAGTTCACAAAGTGCTGGATACACACGGGAGCGCAGACATGGATTTACAAGTCAAAACACCACAGCAGCAACCAGCACAAACCTGTGTTAACACTGAATCAAATCAAATAAATGTGCCTGTTTATTACAACACAAATCCAATATGTAAAAACCGCCACACTCTTATTTGGTTCACGGAAGTCTGGAAGCAGCCATCTTGGATTTGTGATGTAATTGAGGTGTGCGCAATCTTTCCCTGCTGCGCCCTCCTCCCTGCTCGCGCCCCTCCCTTACCTTCTCTCCGGCGTCATTTGACGCTGCGTTGATCGCCGAAGAGAAGGTAAGTTGAAGAGGCCTCACACGATCCCCCGGCATTAATTTAAATGCCTTGGGGGAAGAGCGCAGGGCCTCTGCAACTGCCGCGCCCCCCCCCCCTTGAATAATATTGCGCTCCCCAGTTTGCGCACCACTGATGTAATTCATGACAATATCAGAGAGACTTCAATGCATTGAGATTTACTCCAATCCCTCTGGTTTCTGTTTGTCCTAATGCGTCACAACATGGTGGACTGTCACTTGGGACACACACACACACACACACACACACCCACACACACACACGTACACTGCAGAGCCCCCTTGCAAGAGAAAGGGTTAATAGCAGACATACCTCCACTAAAAGCACTTACCTGTCCATAGAGGAGACCACTTGGGAGCTCTGAGGAGCCAGCTGTGTCTCTAATGGGTTTGCCTGAGTGCTGCTCTGAGGACCCTGGAAACAGAACAAAAACACGCATCAGCAACATGTGTATTCAACTTAGCTCACAGCTGGAAATACCACTACAAGTGCCAGCATAAAAGGAAGCCAAACCGGCCAATGCCAAGAGCCTGTGCGGTCCACCTAACAAACATGCAGGTCAGGTGCCTCTGCCCGGACATTGCCATGCAGCTCACTGCACTGACCGTGTAAGGGAGGGTGAGAGGGAGAGCACACAGCACTCGGCCAGCAGAGGCACCAAGTGTGACAGACAGCCACTGGCAGCTCAGCGGGCATACACGGCCAACCCTACTGGGTGCCTGTGCCGTGCTAGTGTAGGGGCTGGCACCCGGGAGGAAGACTCACATCCCAGCAGAACGACCAGTGGCAGCATGATCCCCACATTACCAAGTTACTCTGCTGCAAGAGAAAGTCACCAGTGAACCAGAGATCTCATTCTACAAACGCACAGCACAAAGTCCCAATACCAACAGATACATTGTTACATTGGCTTTCCCATCCAGTACGGCCACTTAAAGCTGCAGTTCAGTCTTTTTTTTTTTTTCTTTAATTTTTTTTTTTACTTCAATAGTTTCATGTGGGCAATCTCTAATTACCTAAAGAACTGTACAGTATAGCTGCCAGTCAATTCGTTCTCCATGTATTGATCGGCAAAATTGTGACATAATTAGTGAAGGGATCTGTTTTTCTTCTGCCTCTCAGTGGAAGCTCATGAATATTCATGAGCACTCCTGCACTGACATGTGCTAGAGGGAGCAAGGGCTGACAAAGGGGTGTGCCAGGGCTTGTGACAGGATATGAAGGGGCAGTGCCTTAGCAAATGGCTGTTAAAATAGAATACAAGAAAATTGGTCTTTCAAAGTTGTTTTTTTAAAAACAGAAAATGCAAAAGTATTTTTTCTTACTACAGAACTGATTTATTAGAAAAAACACACATGCAGGATATTGACTGAACTGCAGCTTTTACAAAACCCTCCCTGATCCCTCCGCTATATTGGAATTTCCAGCGGATTGATGTGTTTAAAAAAATAATAATAATTATCTCAGTCCATGTGTCACTACTGGTTACACTGGTGGGTGTGTGTCGCAGGTCCGTGTTATTACTGGGGGCGGTGCCACAGGTCCGTGTTATTACTGGGGGCGGTGCCACAGGTCCGTGTTATTACTGGGGATGGGGGGGTGACATATCCGTCTATTATTAGGGGGGAGCTACATCTCTGTGTGTCATTAGGGGGGTTACCACATGTCCGGGTGAAATTACTGTGGGGCGTTATTACTCATTAAAAGGCCACGTTAGTAAATCAAGCAAAGAAGATTTTCCAACTTCGCAGATTAAGAAAAGATTTAGGCAAAGTAGAGAATCCAAAGATTGCAGCGGTGCACAGCAGAAGGAGGGGACCAGTACCAAAAATGAGTTAAAAACGAGTATTTATTGAAACATGGTGTAGAGGGGGAAAGGCAAACACACTGACGCGTTTCAGGCTAGAACGCCCTTTATCAAAGACTCTTTGATTTAGATTTGTATTCTGTTTTTCCTACTTTAAGAAAAGATTTATACTTCTGATTGCCGCGGGGAGGGAAACCGCGCGCCGCGGGGAGGAAAACCGCGCGCGAGGGGGAGGAAAACCGCGCAGCGCGGGGGGAGGAAAACCGCGCGCCGCGGGGAGGAACAAACCAGCGCGCCGCGGGGGAGGAAAACCGCGCGACGGGGGAGGGAAAAATTGTAGGCGAAACCGCACGCGTCCCGCTGGGAGGAACCCCGCGGGGAGCGGGGAGGAAAACCGCGCGCCGCGGGGAGGAAAACCGCGCGCCGCGGGGAGGGAAACCGCGCGCCGCGGGGAGGGAGGTTTGCTGCACCTAGTTGCTTCACTCGTCCCCCCCGCTGGCTGCCTGGTGCATTACCTAGTGCTGCTGCCTCTTCTCACGTGGTCCCTTGTATTCCTGCGCCCGCGCAGGCCGATCCATATGGCGCAGAAAGAGTACCACGTGAGGACACGCCCCCAATGAAAATCATTAGCGGCTAAATTCTATTTTATTTTCCGGTTTTAATGGGAAAACACCAATGATTGGTCGGTGGCGTTTTATCTGGTTATTTTTCTCTGTTAAAGCAGCAATTTTACTTTCCAACGGGATTTTATTTTATTATTTGTATATATAAAGCATGCAACAATGTATAATTCTGCATTCTTACATAAGAGGGCAATTGTTTGGCGCTCCTGTTATAAACCTGTCACAATCCTGATTGTGTCGCTGACATAATGGCTGCTTGTGTCAGTGAAACTCAGATGCTACAACGTATCATTATATTACTAAGGTAACATTATCTATTGTTACAGTTTACAGCTCAAACTGCTGGAAACATTTACAACAAATCATCACAAACAGGAAAATGTTGCAAAGATCTTGCACTGCTTGGGAGGTGCGTCAAAACCCGCTACAGAAAGCAAAGGATGCTTTAAAAAAAAAACTCATTGAAAATGGCATGAAGAGATTTAAAATAAATAAATCACTTCTCTAATACTACAGAACTGATTCATTTTTTTAAAGCCCCAAAAATGTCATGCTTTGCTGCTTTTAAAACAGACATCCCCAGCTATAAACCAGAACAAAAAACACACCCATTGGACAAGGTCATTTGTTTTTAAGTAAAAAGAGACTAAATACTATGTACAAAAGGAGATTCTTACTTTAGTACGAGGAACGTGCAGCTTTCCCTTATAGCAGCCGGTGCAGATTAAGTTCTCCCGCTTGTCCAATATTGCAGCTAACTTTCTACACTCCCAAATAAACAGCTACATGGAAATTTACCTCCAGAACTGGCTGCTGCTGAGTCCCACCAGGCAGAGGCTGGGCCAGGGTGGCAGGGGGCTGCAAAGCAGGCCCTCCCTGGAAAAGCAAACCGCTGGTCTCCAGATAAGGCTGTGATGTAGCTGAATGGTACCCAGCCTGTGGCAGAGCTTCAGTGCGCAAGGGTGAGGACACAACTGACGACGTGAAGCCAGAGGACGGAGCCAGGCCTGAGTCTCCTGGGTACTGAGATGGGTGCGGAGGCTGGGTGCCCTGAATTAAAAACCAAGAAACAGAATTATCACATGTCCAACACAAAATGTTAGCAAGATGAAGAATGCAAGGAGGCAAAAAAGGAAAGGATTAGCCAAGTAACCATGCAAAGACTCCAGGTACAGCACAGGAATGTAATATCGTTTACTCCTGCATATTTGGAATATTGACCCAAAATATTCAAGAATGCCGTATTTATTGGGAAAAATACTCGGAAAACCGGAAATGAGCAAAGCTCCAAAAAAAAAAATAAAAAAAAAAAACCTGTGTGGAGCTCAGAGAATCCTGGACAGATTAGATGAATTTTGTTTGACGATATCAGTGCATAGTACCTGTCCGGTAACTGATGTAGAATATATTACAGGTAAGTATCCTAGCCCACACACCTAACTGGAATGATCCCACATGCTTCAGTGAAGATGCAAACACAGACTTGTGTCCAGAAGAATGGCATGTATATAATAAGGGTCAGGTCCTGAATAATATCAGTGTGGATATATTATGTGACTCAAGCGACCTTTCGGAGCCCAAAATCGAAATCCTGGTGTCCAGAGGTACCTGATCAGAAAGGTTTCCCCCTATATACAGCACTCAAATCATATATATTCTACTGATGGACAGCAATTGGTCCTGCAGATATGCTGCAAAAAACTGGTAAGTATCCCAGAATACCTGTGGAAATCAAAAATAATAAAACTTTATTACGTCTACATAGATAATTAAAAACACAGATACATTATTAAAAATCCCCATATTGTTGTGGCTGATGTGAGTAAATATTTGTAGAGATAAGGTAAGTATAATTAACTAATGTCTCAAATTATTCATATCCTAACATCCAAATATAGGCTACAATTCTCTAATTGTAAACATCATTTATTAATATTGTATAGATTCAATCAGAGATAGGCTTGTATTGTGTCAAGGAGCACTTGTTGTACCGTAGGTGTATTAAATGTCGATACAATGATCTATATTGCAGGTGGTGTTAGAGTATAAGGTAACCACAGGTAAGGAAAAAATGGTCATTCTCTCTGTATATCCCGTAAGATACCTTCAATAATCCTGGTATTCACCACCTCTAATCAGCCCTCATATGCGTGAGCTGAGAGACAAACACTGGACACACGCGGTTTTTGCAGATAGCAATGTCACGTTAATGTTATTGCACTATACAAGCCTGCTCGTTTGGTGTAGTAGGATGTCGCCAATTCCGTGACGCCCTACGTTCCCGACGCACGTTTCACGTGTTCACCACGCTTCATCCTCCCCCTGATGAAGTGTGGTGAACACGTGAAACGTGCGTCGGGAACATAGGGCGTCACGGCAGTGACGTCACTCGAAGTGGCGACATCCTACTACACCAAACGAACAGGCTTGTATCGTGCAGCAGCATTTATTTCTGGTTACTGCCAAATGTTTATTATTGCATAGGAGACTTTGTTACAACGAATGTTTATTATTGCATAGGAGACTTTGTTACAACGAATGTTTATTATTGCATAGGAGACTTTAGTTACAATAACATTAACGTGACATGGCTATCTGCAAAAACCACGTGTGTCCAGTGTTTGTCTCTCAGCTCACGCATATGAGGGCTGATTAGAGGTGGTGAATACCAGGATTATTGAAGGGGTCTCACGTTGTATCTTACGGGATATACAGAGAGAATGACCATTTTTTCCTTATCTGTGGTTTCCTTATACTCTAACACCACCTGCAATATAGATCATTGTATCGACATTTAATACACCTATGGTACAACAAGTGCTCCTTGACACAATACAAGCCTATCTCTGATTGAATCTATACAATATTAATAAATGATGTTTACAATTAGAGAATCGTAGCCTATATTTGGATGTTAGGATATGAATAATTTGAGACATTAGTTAATTATACATACCTTATCTCTACAAATATTTACTCACATCAGCCACAACAATTTGGGGATTTTAAATAATGTATCTGTGTTTTTAATTATCTATGTAGACGTAATAAAGTTTTATTATTTTTGATTTCCACGGTGATTCTGGGATACTTACCAGTTTTTTGCAGCATAACTGCAGGACCAATTGCTGTCCATCAGTAGACTATATATGATTTGAGTGCTGTATATAGGGGAAACCTTTCTGATCAAATCTTTTTGATCAACACTGTTAATATCCTATTATTACCCTCTAAACACCAGTCATTTACTCCGAGTAGAATACGTATGGTGACTGCGGTCTCATTTACATATTCAGTCCCGAGGTACCTGGTAAACCTTTTTATCTTGATAAAGAGCCCTTAGGGGCTTGACACATGTTGGTTTATAGCCTTTATTCAATAAATTTGCCATTTTTTTTTTTTAGCACTATTGGGATACGCATCTCTCTGTCCTCCTGCATTCGGTAGTGCTCCATTTTTAAAATCACGAGACAACTGCCTCGGTCGCCCAATAGGAAGCAGTCAGGTCATGCTCCTATGACACTGCGGCTTCCTATTGGCCTGTGGGAGTGAGGCTTGGAAGTCGGCCACATTGATTACCCAAAAGGGACTGGCACAAACGGGCACTGGCACATCAAAAAGGTAAATATCTTAGGAACCAGGGGATCCTCAGAGATAAAAATAGTGCGGTTCAGCTCCAAGAAACCCCTGGTTCCAATTCTGTAAAAATAATAATAATAATAATCTCATCAGGTAACGTCGCTGATTTGCAAACAGATCTTTTCAGACAGCCTTTTTAGAAGGTTTATGCTATCTTCATCAGAACTGACAAGGACATGTTTTTTTTTGTTTTTTTACTATAGTTATTTTTTATTTAAAAAGGAAACCTGTTTTATTGAGAGAAACCTAGACCAGTGGTAAATTAGACTACCAGTGCAGCACAAACTCCAACATCACCAACTTCTGTATCCCATACGCTGCTCCCACTAATAAACACGGCACACTCAGCTGTGCGAGGTGTCCTCTGTTTCCCGCCTGGGAATACCTGATAGTGAAGGTCTCCCGGGGGAAGCAGAGGCTGAGGAGCTTGTCCAAGGCTGGTGGCTGGCAATCCAAGAGGCTGAACCGCAGTGTACAGAGTCTGTGGGGGGATATGAAGGGCAATGGCGGGGAGGTGACTGGGGATAATCATTGCTTGCCCAGGGGGAAGGACTGTGGCCGCGAAGGAGGTTGGCAGCCCTGGCACAGACTGGCCGATATCTGGGGACATTGGGACAGGCAAGGCAGGAAATCCTGTATGCCTCATGGAGGGAGGTGTCATGGGCAGGTGTGGGGCAGCAAACTGGGGTAGCAGAGGGACTGCCACCAAGGGCTGAGCCACATGTTGGAACCGAGAGGGCACACGGGCTGGCATGGTGGAAGCAGCTGGAGGCTGTGGGGGAGCAGCTGCTGAAGTAGAAATCTGAGGTTCTCCTTGGACAGCTGACCAAGGCTGAGATACGGGGAGCTGGCAATGTAAGAATGGATAAAAGAAAAAGTACAGGCTGATTTAGCAAGCAGGGTTCAGAAAGCAGGATTTGCAAATATTAAAAGCATAACAAAATTAAAAGGAGAAGCAGTTTAATTAAGACATGCATTAAACGAGCTGAGTGAGAATCCTGCCCATGATATTGCTTTATTAGGATGCAGGTGGAGGTAACAAGGTGACGGTGTGAACATTGGGAGGAGGATATGACTTCACTGTCCCATCTAATTCTACTTGCTTTTGTGCTTTGTGATGCAGATATATTTTCCCCTCCCCACATTGAGACTTGGAATATCCCAAGCGGAATGTCTGCAGGGTGCGATACAATTTACTGAATACGCATTAAGGTGCTTTGAGAGTTCTTCTGATCACAGAAGTCTCTTCTTGAGATGTTGCTCTGCATGAAGAGTGCATGTGAAGAGCTTTCGTATTGCTCAATACGTCTTACATTTCATCACTGCCTAGCACAGTGACGCAGCGGACATCCAGAATTCATGCCATGTCTACAATTTAATAATATGGCTTTGGTGCAGGTCAGAATAACCTTTACTTACCCCCCAAACTCAAATGTCATTTTCCTTTATTTGAGGCCAGGAGTTTGTTTTTCCCCAATTTATGCCCGGTTCTGTAACATACTGCAGCACCAGTGATTAGAACATGGTGTTCCTGGTTTCCTACTGAAGCAGTTCCATGCAACCAGATACCAGCCCAGAGCTCCTCACTGCATGTCCTTATACGCTTCTAAAGAGACCCAGGACAGACTACACCACAATTATACCTGTGCTGCTAGAAAGAGATGTCAGGAGCTCCAGTGTAGGCCCTGAGGCCCTTATTCAAAATGCTGTGAAGCAGTTTCCCTGTGCTGGAGAAGATTTCAATTTCACTCATTTCAATGGAGTTGAACTCTTCACCAGCAGAGGGAAGACTTTCACAGCATGCTGAACAGAGGCCAGAGAATGTATGTAATATATAGATTCACAGGATTTTACCAGGGAAGTTCTACATTGAAATGTGCATCTCACTGCCCAATAATCCCTGGGATACATTAAAGATAACAATTGAAGTCCCATTTTTCCATGTTGAAGAGGACAACAAGAAAAGCATCATCCTGCCTCCAACGGTCACACAAAACCAACTACACTCTGCAGTCTGCCAAGCTTGTGATTGTGCACAATCCCAGCATCTCCCCTGTGCTCATGTGAACCCAAGGGCAGCTTCTATTAGCTAAAGCTGTGACCGGGTCAGCTAAAAGAAAAACAGAATTAATGAGAGGATCAAAAGAATGAGGGCAACAGCAGAAAAGGTAACCATGCAACGGAGTGCTTAGCAATGCTGAGAAGGAGAAGGTCTGCATGCCAAATGAAAGGGAGAGTGTTCGGGAGGGGGGTGCATTTGATGCAGGTTCACTCCAGTCCAAGCAGCTCGGTGTCGGTCTTCTCGTACACAACGTTCCCCGTGTAGGGGTCAGCAGTGGATAAATTAGCAGGACTGGAAAAGTGTGCGCCTTCCGAGAATTTGCAGGTGAAACAGCGGGATTGCTGATCAAGTCAACAACGTCTTGAGATCCTAACGAGACGCAATCTCTGCAGAGCATCACGCGGTTTGCCTGCAGGTGATCACTTAAGAGTGCACTTGTATTGTATAACCATTCCCTGCTGTGTGTGCTAATTCTGTTAACCGCTGCCTACAGCACAGAGGCCACTTATAAACACACATAATAAAATATCTAACATATACGTAAACATTAGCCTCACATACATGTAGGCCTATAGAACAGGACATTAAAATTAATTTTAATGTGTGTAAACAAATCTTTCTACACAACCGAGGCTGTATAAGCTTAGATCACTTACATGTCCGGAAACTGAGCACATGAACGTTTAAAGGGGCAGTCCCTGCTAGGACCAAAAGTGAACAGTAACAGTTTAAGGCGTCTTATCTGGGTAATGGATACCTTGGTACGGGTGGGATTTCCTCTGGCTGCTCCCTTTTGTGGGATGTCAGTGTGTCATTAACTTGTAGAGCCAGAGTCCCCCCCCCCCTCCTCTCCTTATCTTTATTGGTTCTCCGATATGGACAGGGTGGGATATGGGGAAAGAAAACACTTGATTGACAACACCACGCAATTTAAAGGCCCCAAAGAAATTCAACTGATTATGTAAGATTGCCTCTTTAAAAGCCGTGTGCTGTTTTGGAGACAGAAACAGGCTCGGGAAAACAGAGATACATTTGTGGGGGGTTTCATTCTTTGAAGCCTCATGCACAGCGGAGAACGAATTCTGTTTTACCCACAATAGCCAGAAATGAATACTCAAAAAAGGTGTAAATCTGCTACTTCTGAGCGTCAAACTAAATGCATGAACCGGATATCCAGAACGCATTAGAACCCCCTATCACTCGTGTTATCAGCCGTTACAACCAGGACTTCTGTGCACCTTTTCTTATCAAAAATCCCCCACTTCCACGGGGGCTCTGACTCACCTGGGGGGTTGGCTGGGTCTGAGCAGTCGGACATTGAGATATGACTGGCTGTGATGGTGCAGCCACACTGGAAGCTGCCGGCAGAGGTGGCTGCATCTGGTACTGGACTGTCTGATGAAGAGGGGAAGGCTGCTGCTGCTGCTGCTGGACACTCTGAAGGAGAGGAGGAGGAGGAGGAGATTGTAAGCAGTAGAACTATACACTCATTACTGCGGTTCCTGTGCCATCAGAGGATGAACCCGTGTGATTTGTGAGAGGAAGAGGGAAAACGGAGGCATTTGGAAATCTACAAACATTTTTTTTTTTTTTTTTTTTTAAGTGGGTAACAGACCTCTCCCTCAACAACAAAAGTGCGAAGGATTTATACCCAGAGGTGCTTTATATTAGGTAATATCCAGTCATCCAAACGACGAGTCCTTGGCTCACCTGTGTGTGCTGAGCAGGCTGAATGGCGATACCCACAGGGACAGTGCTGGCGGCAGGTGGTCCTGACACTTGCGCCTAATGAAAACATGGGACATTAGATGGTAATTAAACTGAAGCTCTGGCACTGGAGAGCCTGACTTACCAAAGTGGCCGGTCCGTAGGCTCCCTATAGTAATGCCATATTGTTTTCTCTTGCTGAACCATGTCCTATACTCTGTCTAAAGCCTACTGTCCCTATAAAGCAAAATAAACATGGCTACGTAGGATGTACCATCTCAAAATAACCTTAAAAAGGATCACAGGGTTTGCACTACAGCTGGTTCGCCAGGTTACAACCTTTGAACCTTAACCCTCAGTTCTGGTCCTAGTCCTGAATTTAAGTGTTTTTTTTTTTTTTTTTAAATCGTGCAGATATTTAACATATTTGCGTGCCTCACTGATAGGGCCAACAACATCTCAAGTGAAGGACTCACTGATTTCAGACATCTTACAATATGTAATTTTAGGGATTCGGATTCAAATATAAACATTTTCTGCAAAGCCCTGGGATATCAGGGTCAATATGTCCGTTAATGAGAAATGTTATTCTGTTACCCCCATGACCTGGAGGGTTTAATGTTACTGAATGATCTGAAGGTCACATTCTATGCGCCAAAGATAAGCAGACTCATGGTGCCGTGGGCAGGAACACCTATAAACAATACATGTGTTTACATTTCTGAAACACAGATGGAAGAATGGACCCAGAAAGTCCAAAGGGTCGTCAAACTGTCACAGCACATTCAGAACACATGAAGAGCAGCAGGGATAGAACTGGGCTCTCTCGGGACCTATGAAGCATCTCACGGAAGAGCACCATGTAAAAACCTAAGCGCTAAGGATTTCTAAGTCAATAACGCTCTGGAAGAAAATAAGAGAAATAGTTACGTAAAAGTTGTGCAAGAAAAATGAAAATGGACAGAAACACAAATACGGAGGCTCAAAAACAAGTGAAAGAGTGGTTTCCTCACTGGAAGTCGCTAGCACCTGTAGAAAAGCAATTCCTAAGCAAGGCAAACTACCAGGCCATTATTTTTTTTAGGTACCAAAAGGATCTCATAATGCAGCATGACAGGTGTGCACACTGTCTGCGCTCTGCCCTGCACCCACAACTTAAGGCAACTTGCATCCTTCACGGCTACACAACACGGTCCTTAATACTTTTTACTGGACTTATTTTGTTAGAGCTTCATAGCCACACCTTTAAGAAAGGGGAGTTGGGGGTGGGGGGTGGGGGATTCACCGAGGTCATTACATAGTCCCCGATTTACTCCAACAAACAATATCCTGGTTATAGAATTGCTCAAGAACAGAAGTGGGGAGATGTGGGAGAGTGTTGCCACTAAAGGAGTAATGAGAATGCAGAATTCTTCTTTAATAACCTGCTGATTGTACACAGCTGGAGATCCAGGATAAGCGGCAGCTGCAGGTTGTGTGAAGCAGAAGAAAACCTGTGAATCCTGATACATATTCTGGGTGTATGTCAGCGAGGTGTCAGTGCTGGGTGCAGTGACAGCTGGAGGGGAAAACAGATGATCTCCTGGATCTGATGAGTTCCTCTGAGATGAGTCACTGGAGTATTCGGGACTCCCTACGGGCCGGCATTGTTTGAGGGTGTCTGTCACGGAGGTGGCAGGCTCTGAGCCCAGATGGTTGTATTGCTCTTCTGTCACGGTCTGGAGGCGGCTCTGCGGCACAGACCCGGGAGATGGCTCTTCTGGGTTGGTATCCATGGAGCCGCGGCGAGTGCGGTAAACCCGATGTGGTAAGAACACTCCACCTTCACCAGCGCCTGGGCTGGACGTGTGTACATGGAACTCAAACACACAGCCCGGGTGACCTTCGCTGCCCTGTCCGAGTATTGGAGGAGCAGACTGGGGCATGAACACCTGGTGGAACATGATGCGAGCGTCCGAAATGGCTGGAGCCGAGATGCTGCCCAAGGGTGAAGGCTGATTTACCCCAGGTTCCAGCCTTAAGCTCTGGATGGGCCGAGCTATGTAGGTTTGACCGGTTTGGTAATCATAAACTGAGCCGAGCTGTGATAGCGTCTGTTCGTCCATGTGCCCAGACCCAGCTGGGCTGTTGTAGACCTCTGCCTGTGAGTTGTAGGGCAAGTTAGCTAGGAACACTGCTTCCACAGGCCTCATCTGGGCTTCATTAGGAGTCGCTATGCCAGTCCTTCCATCGACAAACACTACAGTCTCGTACAGCGGGTGCCTGTGAACAGTCTCAGTGGCTGCTCTGAGAGACTGCTTCCCTAACATGGCCATCGCGTCCGGGTTCCAGCCTTGAGCATCACCACCTGGCAGGAATGGGCTCGGCCCAACTGTCCTCATCTGGGGCTGTGAGTGGCGGCCTTGGGACTCCAGAAAAGAGGTGCTCTTGCGCCGCTGTGCCGCAGGCACCTTCGGGGATGGGCAGGCGGGCGGTGGAGAGAAAGACATGGGGCGCTCATGAATGGTCGGGAAAAAAAGTGGAGAGTCTGGGATTGTCGGATGCACGATGGACTGAGGCTGCATTAATATGGACGAGATAAGGAAGTGACACATTTAGAGAGCAGGAAAACAGACATCAACAATGCACAGTTCTAAAGGCCGTAGGCAAATCCAGTGACAGAATGTGCAAGGGTTTCACAAACTGCAGGGAAAACAAAAAAACGGTCATTAAATACATGCTTTGATGGCAGAAAGAGGCTGGATTAAGAAGGCATCACTTGCTGGAGAAGCCGCTTTCCTTCATTTCCGCTCCCTGATCACACATTCAAATATTCAATCACAGCCAAGTCATCTCTTCCCGACAACTGTAATTACACCCCCAGTGCAGATCTAGGGGCTTCTTCACAAAACTGAGATAGCAAAATCCCATGGAAAGCCTATTCATGTGTACAGGTTTGCCATGTATATATACATATCACTGTGTTGTGAGCAAAGACCAAACGGCGTAGTTTGTAATTTTACTTCCTTAAATGCTGGAATTACAGAATTTTGTTAAATAAAAAAAAAAAATCAGGATTTGGAGCTGGGGACATGTCATCAAACACAAAGATTTCCACAGCATTGTGTACACACACACACACACACACTTTTCTGCAGGAAAGCAGCAGCAAGTTGCCAACAGCATTAGGCTGTGAATAGGATTCCTTAATGCAGCCTCCAGTCTAAAAATAAAATGACGGGCCCTTCAGCCAGTGCTGAGAGGAGGCCGAGACAGACACCAAACAGGGGTTACCTAACCTCTTCAGTGCAAAAAGTTGCATAGTGAAATGTTTTGCTGCATCCTCCAGCATTCCAGGTGTATGAAATTACTAACCAGGACAAGCCCGCCTATGCAACGCTGTGTTATAAGAATATGGAGTCTGCTGCAGTTGTGTAAAATATTGTAGGCTTATCTAGCAGACATTGGTTGCATGTGCATATCTATTCTGCGCTCTTTCATAAGGTCTTGGACACTAGAATATGGATAATGGAGTAAAGTCCACACCATATATTTCTAATACTTCATTCACCTCTATTGCTTTCTATCAGACGGGATGTATACATAAGTACACCCAACTTCCCTTAACTGCTTCATTCTATCCTGGCACAACCCAACAGCTAAGCTGCCCCCTGAAATGCAGGGAAAGAGTCAGGAACAGGAGTAATGGCCTTTCGAGGCACTGTTTGTAACTTGGATAATGAAATTATCACACTGCTTCAGGTTAGACCTTCAGGGCGGTGATGGGGCTGCACTACAGTCGTTCTGCTAGGCCCAAGTGCAGAATAAATAAAAGTACAATATATAAATTATTTGCATGAGGTAGGTCTTTTTGGGGTGTCAAATGACAGCTTCTTGTTCTGTCTGTGTCAGTTTCAGCGTTCCCCACAACACCTGGCTGGGCTTGGCGCCATTTAGCAATGCCTGGGTCTCAGCATGTATTTAATGGTAACTTATCTGGCATGCCACAGGGCCGTAACACATACAGGGCTGGTATAGAGGGTAGGCAGGCTGGAGCGACGGTGCTTGCGAGGACTGGCGGAGTGCATGGGCAGGACGCTCTCCAGCGCCTTGGAAAGCTTTTCAGCAAAGGATTCCTCGGGATTGGTCCGGAGGGGGGAGGCGGGGGCAGACAGCACTGGGGGAGGGGTGCAGGGAGCACTGGGGGGGACCGAGCACAGGAAGGGGGTAGTGGTGGAAAGGATGGGGACACAGACTGACATGCTACGACCTCGGCGAAGCTACAGGAGAGAGATAAACAACAAACAAACAAACTGAAAATATGAAGGAAAAAAAAACAAGAGAAACAAATGAATATGAACAAATGAAATGTAACCCAGAGCTCCCAACCCTGCTGCTGGGAATGTGAGGATGGTTACAGCATTGAGGTGGTGATGTGCGTGAGACTCGTAACCTCTGTGCTCTGCAGGTTTGGCGAGGGTTAATGTTACATGGTTAACACAGAGAGAGGAGTGAATGAAAATACACAGAACACTTCATGTAAACAGCAAGCAGCTCCGGTGTTAACTGCAGGTTTGTGTATGTTAAGAGTTT
The DNA here is from genome assembly GCA_036426205.1 of Ascaphus truei. Classification (NCBI taxonomy): domain Eukaryota; kingdom Metazoa; phylum Chordata; class Amphibia; order Anura; family Ascaphidae; genus Ascaphus; species Ascaphus truei. Next base: position 18,894,621 of record CM071571.1, read on the forward strand.
TCTTGCTGGGAAGTGGCAAACGGTTTATCAGGGAGCTCACTAACACCCGAGGACCGGACACGGATTCCAATGGAACACCAAGGTTATAATGCAGCATTGAGAATAGTCACTATGGAAAGCACCTCTAATGAAGCTCCACACACGATGGGGGCATTGGAAGGGATATACCCGGCACTACTCTGAAATGTAGCGATCTGCACTTCCAGAATGGTTTTGTCTTTCTTAGCAGGCCGCTACGTGCAATGCCATTTGTAGGAAGGATTCCCCGGGTCTTCACTGATCCTGTGCACGGTCTACAGCAGGGGTGTCAAACTCGGGCCTCAAGGGCCACCAAAAGGCCAGGTTTTACGGATATCCCTGCTTCAGCTCAGGTGGCTCAGCGATAATGAGACACCTGTGCTGAAGCAGGGATATGCATAAAACCTGGCCAGTTGGTGGGCCTTGAGGATCGAGTTTGACACCCCTGGTTTGCTGCATTAGAAACTGGGATTTAAAGGTCAGTGTACCTAGGCAGAATGCCCGAGACACATACACATACATACACATATATACACACACACACACACACACACACACATATATAAATATATATACACACACACACACACACACACACACACACACACACACACACACACACACACACACACACATATATATATACATATATACACATACATATATATATATTTATTCAGGTATTCAGGCCACAACATCAACACATTCATTAGGAGAGAGAAATTAATAGGCTATATTTATATGAAAGATGCTTTAAGAAGAAAATTATAAACATCCAGTGTTTTACCATTAAATGAAAACTTCCGGCCTGGAACCATTACATAAGACACAGGACAGAGGCAGAATAAGTGTCGAGTGACGTAACTACTGCTGTCAGGAATCCAGGAAACATTCATTACAAACTGGTGTTTAAAGGCCACTTGGATTTGTGTTACGTGAAACAGAGCACCGTTTATTTACCACACCGGACCAGCCACCGCAGAGAAGGCGCTCCTAGGGCTCGCCATCCTTCACTTGCCAGCTACAACTAGGTGGAGAGTTGTTATATGGTACCGTATGACATCAAATATTTCTGATGCTTTAAGTTGTGTTCACTTGGTGAAATGCAAATGGCTGGTGGGTAATGTAGAGGTTTGGCAGAGTTATTGGAAGTTTTAGGATAAAAGTAGAAAATTGGGTTAAAAGAGGCGAATGAGAAGCAAACCTGCAGCCCAGGAGCCATTTTTAAAGGGAAAGCTGGCACAAGATTTGTTTTCTTTACGACAGAAGGGGACGAACTACACATGGATTAATATTAGGGAAGGGTGGGGAAGGCAGGACATGCGCTATTTATTGCAGAGGATACCGCTGCTGTAACCACCCCAGGGGTTCTCCAAATTAAGGTGCTTGTGAGTTGTGTCTTTTAGAGAAGTCCCTAGTTCTTCTGTCCTATGTGTAAATTGGACCCTGCCCCACTTAAAAACCCAAGGAGAACGAAATAATGAGAAAAACCACAAATACAGGGAGGGCCGGATTCAGCGAGCACAGCAAATAAACTTCCTCAGGGTCAGGGATATAAATGAAATCAGCTAACAGAACACAGCTGAGGAGGCAGGCTGCGGATTACACATGCATCATTCTATAACAAGCACTGTGCCAATTCATAATACAACACTGCAGAGACACCACACCCCCCACCCCCCAAGAACTATTGACACCCCCAGTCTGTTATTTAATACAATTTCATACTGGAGAACGACAGTATCTATAAAGTTTAAGTTGCGCCCCATTGTATTACAGGGAGCTCAAAATTCTCCTGTTACAAACGGCATTCAGTCCTACAGCTTGAAAACGGCAGTCCCTTATTTTGGGCTGTGTGGCACTGTATGATCATTACAGATTTCTTTTATGTAACCGGTGAACACATATTCGCTCCTATTCAGACCTCAGTCTGTTCTTTGCAAAAACATGAAACAAATAAAACCACTGAACTAATTATGTGCGACTCAGATCAGAGAAGAAAAGTATCACAGAGGCAGCTATCTGAACTCTGGATCTCTGCGTTCCCCAGGCACAGGCGCAGCTACAATGCAGACATGTTTATTATTATGTAGCGCAACCTTCTAGCAGCGTACTGGTCTAGGACTTGTGATAACCTAATGGCCCAGCATGAGAGTTCTTCGTAGAACCTCACAGGTCTCTCCATGAGTACAAAGATTTATAAACCTCACAGGTCTGTTCTACCTGTGTATTGTGCAAATAAAGTACACAGTACACAAGAGACCTGTGCAGTTTGGAATGATCTGTACATTTTCTTAAAAGAACTTGCATGTTGCTCCATTAAAAGGTTTCTATGCCTACAACAAATGTACAGGTAATCTGTACGTTTCATTGAAATGAAACAGTGAACGCCCTTCTGTGAACACCTTGCCGCACGGTGCTACATTATACAGATTTGTTTAAATAAAA